>CANNZV010000148.1:165784-590867 GCA_947561585.1 Caprella mutica
CCTCAATTTTCGACAAGGCTGTCATTGGTTATTCGTCCAAACAGTGTCTTAAATGAGACGAAGAGGAACGTTAAGCCCATTTCCAGGCCTCCTATGGACAAGACCCATAAGGAAAAAGGCATTCGATGTACACAGAATTACATGAAAACAAACTTCCTACTTGTTCTTTTAACAGATGAGGAAAGAGCCACACTTGATTGTCTGGATGGATGGGTTAAAGTTTGAATCCTACTGGAGCTGTTTATCCACACTGGTTTCGTCGTCAACAAGGAGGCTGTGGCTTTATGTTTTAAGCGGGCATCATTGTTGAAACGTTAATTGACCCTCTCCGAGTACCAGAGGGTGTAAACCTAACAATCCAATCCTACATTGCCTCTTTTGTTGAGTACTTGTTCCCTTGTCCTAATAGTTTGCAATTATCTCGTTGGGAAAAGATGATTTTCTTGTATTACTTCGAACAAACTCATGCTTGAAGGGTTACAACTTCTTTCCCCACATCTCTGGGCATCAAGTGAGAGACTCACATGACTTGATTGCCCTGTTCTCTGGTCTTAAGCCCCATTGAGCATTTCCGACCGTTTCATTTGAGACATTACATCAGGACTGTTTTGACGTAAGACCAATGACAGCCTTGTCAAAAATGGAGGCACTAGTATCATTTAGCTGCCTTATGACCTGCCTGCGTATTTTTCACATATTTCGAGGGAAAAAGCTTTTCCTCGTACCCTCATCTCTCCTTGGGTTTGTGTCGGAATTTTCCACAAAATAAACTATTGTTCTCTTATCCCTTCCAAGTTATAAAGCTAAATATAGAAGAGTCCTCTCTTCTGCAGGACCTGCTACAATTTTACCCTCTCGGTAGAAGTTAATCGCCCATTTTTTGTCTTTTTCACAGAGCTGCAATAAAGCGATGAACAGTTAAAATGACTTCAAAATACATAAACGTTCATAACTTTCCAGTTTTCTCATGGATTGAAAAAATATTTCAGCAAGATACTATCATAGAAGCAATCTTCCAGTGACCAAAGTTTCACTACTGTGCGATCAATATTATTGAAATTATTCACAAAATAGTGATCTGCAATAAAGCGATAAACGCAGTTTATATATATAAATAATTTTCCTGTAGTCTACATATATATTTCCAATGAATATTGTACATTTCTACTATTTCATCACTACAACCCACTTTAAAAAGAGAGAATATTCTCTTTGGTAAGTCCAACAGTTGTATTTGATATTGGCTTAAAAATAGGAGTTTTTTGATAAAATTCAAATCTTAAGAAAATTATATGCTTATATGTGAAATAAATCAAATATAATTATTAGGGTTGTGACAATATTCTTTATGAAATATGCTTTCATGCTTTATATATATATGCTTTTTGTGCCTTAAAATATTCTTTTTATGCTTAAAATATGTATCTTGTGATTGGGTTTATGCGTTCAGGTTAGCTTTATATGCTCAATTATGTGCGTTCAGGTTAGCTTTATATGCTCAATTATGTGCGTTCAGGTTAGCTTTATATGTTCTAATTTAAATTTCTTTGAAATAAGGCTAATTGTAATTGAGAGTTTTCATTGACTGTATATTTAATAGAAGACAGGGTGTGAAACAATGTCAAATTGAGATAGTTCATTCTGTATGAGGAAACCAAAATAATAAGTAATGAACAGTTTTATATTACAATCTGTATACAGTATGGGCCACAAAAATGTTTCCTTTTTTTCAAATGCTTATAAATCGTTAACCAATGTACAAAAAACTGTATCTTGGTCTCTTTTTCACCGCCTCTTATTGTACTATTAACAGTTAAAAACTATTTTTAACTGATGGACATAGTTGAAGAACAAGTAAGCAAAGAGTGAGGGTGACTATTTTTATCATTGCGCAAAGGTCACTCTTAGACTAACTAAAAGGCAGTGAAAAAAAATTATAATGGTGGACATTTTAATAAAAAGGTGTTTACACTTCTTCCGTAGAAACTATTTGGAAATAGAACAACTTCAGTGACATTTTGATCTCATCGAAGTGTTCACTATGAACATTAGTTTTTCGCTTGTTCATTGCATGGTTAAGGCTCGCTTCACACTTGCATTTTTAACAGCGCGGAAAAAAGCTCTTCCTAAAATGTGTACACACATGCGTTTTTTCATCGTTGAAGTAAAAATGTAATGTGATTTTTCCATCGTCGATGAAATAAATGAAAGTGTAAACACATATTAAGAAGTGCTTTTTTCCGCGATGTTAAAAATGCAAGTGTGAAGCGGGCCTTAACCATGCAATGAACAAGCGAAAAACGAATATTCAGAGTGAAAACTTCAATGAGATTAAAATGTCACTGAAGTTGTTCTATTTCAAAATAGTTTCCAAGGAAGAAGTGTAAGCACCCTGTATTAAAATTTCCACCATAATATTTATTTCCTTTATTCACTGCCTTTTATAGTAAGTAAAATAACAGAGTTAGCTCTAAGAATAACCTTCGCGCAATGACTTTTAGAGAATATTCTTTATTTTAATAAATTCTCTTTATTGCCAAAAAGCAAAGAATAATTCTTTAAGCCAAAAGAATATTGTCACAACCCTAATAATTATTCGGGTTTCTTGAGGAAGAAGGTTCAATGAAATTACTCTATAATGCAAACCGTTCCATTTCCTTGAATTAATGCGGAACAGATTATTTTAATTACATAATTCATAGTTTTATATCAAAATGTAAAACTTTATGAACTCTAGAAATTGAATTAGTAGATAATTCTTTGAGTTTGGAACAGGTCTTTCTCAGCGAAAACGTGATTTTCCAACAGTAATCTTTTACCCTGGAGATTACTGGAAAGAAACTATATCATGTCCCGTCCTACTTTGATTATCTTGGTGAAGCACTTCGGACTCGTCAGGATTTACGTGATAGAAAATCCGTACAGCGAATAATAGTTATTTAGTTTGTGGATTTCTACTTACATATTAACGGAATAAATGAAACTAGGATATGTAGTTAGCTTCTTAATGTAAAAGTTTTAATTCGTAAACAAGGTAAATTGTTTTTATAAAAGAGATCGACAACCTCGCAAAACTTTTTTATGTTAGTATAAATTATAAACATAATAAAAAAACAGTACGAATAATGTTTACTTTGAAGAGAATACGAACAGGCTTCAAGTTAGGGGAAGAAAATTTTTAGCAGTTAAAGTGCATTACTGCAATAGCCAATTACTTGCTTCTTGCAGTTAAAGTGCATTACTGCAATAACCAATTGCTTCTTGTCGAGAATATGAGACAACGAATTTATAAATAGGTGAAATTGGTGAGAAGCTATTTCGTGAGACAAATCTTCAATTGGTTATTCTAACAGTGACTTCTGTCCTCTTGTCTTTTCCTGGGAGCAGCTCTGATGATATCATCTACTCTCAGAATCATCTCTGCTGCTTCTGAGCCAGATATCAGCACTTGCTGCTTCACCTAGAAAAGGAAGAAATGAGCATTCATTATAATATTAATCAGTAGTAGCAGCGTATTACCAAAACCTAAAGGCTTTAAAGTAGAATTGAATAATAACTGGAAAAATCATAAAATTGAAAGTTTGAAACTATCAATCAATAGAAAATGGTTACATCTTGTATAGAATATAACACGAGGAAAATACAGCCAACAAAGGATTAGAAGTTACTCAAACCACAATACTGATTTCATTCAAGGAAAATAATTTCCTGCAGAAAACCATCTAAATTTCATAAGTCATTCCTGATCAATATGAATGTATATAAATATATCCCAATATCAAATATGAATGTAATATAAAAGTTCTTACCTTGAAACTCTCAGTGATTCCGAGTTTCTCCATGCATCCCACGTTGCCAGTGTCCATGTCCAGTCCAAAGGTGTTATCTACGTTGTTGTGGGCAGCCTTCAGGGCGGCCAAAAGGTAGGCAGAGTCATAGCCAGCATTGTCAGAGATGATGGTGGGGATCATTTCCAGGGCCCTGGCGAAGGACTCCATAGCAATGGTCTCCTTGGAGGCTACCTTGGCACACTCCTCTCTGATGGCCTTAGCCATAATTACTTCACAGCAACCTGGGGAGAGAAAGCAAAAATAATCATTTACATTTAGTAAATGGAATCTTGCCTAATGCATAATAATGATTTATAACATAAAAGGTGCAACCTATTTGAAATTACAAATTATGTTGCAAAAGGGGAACAACTAGCTACCTATCACAGATATCGTTTATTTATATCTAACTTAAATAGAGTATTCAAGTTCAAAGCTAATTAATTGAATCCATTCAACACTATAACTTCCAACACAATATTTTAGATATTTTCAGTGTGAGCAGATAATCCATCAGCTGGTAGTATCATACATCTCTAATCTACTTCATTGATCAATTTAAGTCAACATAATGGGTATTAACAAGCACGCACCTCCACCAAAGACAACCCTGGGCTCCTTTACGGTCTGTGTGAGGACACAGAGGGCGTCATGAATGGATCTCTCGGCCTCATCCAGGATCTGCTGAGTGGCTCCTCTGAGTACCATGGTACAGGCCTCTCCAAGAGCTACTCCAGAGAAACGAATCATACGCTCCTCTCCGATGATAACCTGATGCATCAATCAAAAGATAATTAGTGCAAAAAATAACTAGATGTTGAGCAATGAGGTGTTTTTAAGGTTTTCAGTAAAAAAAATTGAAAATAACAGAATAGAAAGATAAGAAATTAAGCTACTGATCACTATATGTTACATTCAGAATTTGGTAGATTTTTTTATAGCTATAATTTTTATATTATGAATTTGTTAGATTGAATTTAAGAGATATGTCTACGAGATAAATTGCTAAGCTAGCACCTCACCTCTTCAACGACATCAGCAGTACCCAGTTTCACGAGGTCAGGGTTATCGAAAGTGGAGACAATTTCTCCTCCTGTGACTAGTGCGAGTCTCTCAATACCATCAAAGTCTGCGTGTTCGATGGCCATCACTCCCTTGTCTGCGAACAGTTGCTCTGGGTAATTGTAGATTAGCTGTCTGTGGACACAACAACATATTGATTAGTTATACTGTAACCAATTAGAATGATCAACTAATTAAAGAGTAGCTACTAAATTTATTGAGTATAAAAATAATAATTCTCTATTTTACCTATTAATGAATACATTGATTCCGTGACTCAAAATTTTATCCACTTTGTTCTTCATTTTCTCTTTTTCGGCTAATTCGATTTCTGCAACTTTAGCTGTGGATTCTACAGAGATTTTTGATCCGAAAACTTTGATTTTGTCAGTGTCCATGGGAGTGTTGGCTACCATGATTTTAGCATTCTCAATACGCTTGGGCTGATGCACACCAATTTGTTTAGCAAGAATGAAACCTGGAAAGAAGTTTGAATTGATTAACTGTATTTGAATAATAACAAAGTCTTTTGAAGACTATTAGATATGAATTAATCAATAAAAGATTATGACTATTCATACCTTCATCTAGGAAAGAGTCTGCCATGCATCCTCCCTGCTTTTTGATGATTTGAATGGAGTTTAAGTCTCCTGAACCTTTAAGTCTCAATACAGAATCTACACAGAGCTCAGCAAAGAAATCCTTCTGCTGTGATAGAATCTTGCTGCTGAGGGTTGTCTTGGCTATTTTGATAAGGTCTGCTCGGAACTGCACTGGATCGCTGGAGTGGTCCCTAGCTGCTCCTTCCAGAGCTCTCCTGCAGATGTCTGTGGCTTTCCTGTAACCAGCAACAATTGTCTGAGGGTGCAGTTTGGCAGCAACTAATTTTTCGGCCTCACGCAGCAGTTCACTGGCGAGAACAACGACTGATGTAGTGCCATCACCAACCTACAAAAGTTGGTATTAGAATTCGGTAACTGAAGGGTCAAGATATTTAAGACTCATTTTCCAATTCGTAGTAAGGTCCATTAGTAATGTTAAAAGCTAGCATTGCCAAAATTAAGACAGCCACTCATTTTCGAAGTTATTCATTCAAAAGAATCTGAACAAAGGCTGCTTCTACAATTAAATAAAGAATAATTTCCTGAAGCTTATTCACCACTGCAAAATAAATCAAGTTTGTTTTCGAAAATAAGTGTGAAATAAATTTTCATGGTAACTATATGATTGTCTAACAAACTGGTGATTTTTGTGATTCAATTCTCTGCAATGAAGAAAAAAGGTGATTAAAATTACCTCATCATCCTGAATTTTACTGATGTTCACGAGGATCTTGGCAGCTGGATTATCAACTCCAATATTTCTGAGGATAGTAGCACCATCATTTGTCACTTCAATCTGACCTGGGGAAAAAAAATATGCATCAAGATATTGCAAATATTTCATAAAACAAATATTTAGTAATAGAGATCATCTTTTATCATCATCTTCCATTAGCAAAGGAAAATTTGACAAGTAATTCAAGAGACATTAATCATGCAAATTGCAACATATTCTAGAGTTAATAATAGAGACTGGAGAGGGATAGGAAATAAGGAAATCTAGAAAAACTACCTAAAAATGGAGAGGAACTAATTTCTAACAGATACAATGTTGACAGCAGAAAACATTTACAAGTACCAAAAATAATTACTTTCAAATAATAGCTGTCAATAAAGTCATAAAAGTTAAAGACCACATTTAAATAATAAAAACTAAAGCCATTCTTACCTTCACTTCGACCCATTGACACGAGAATCTTGTCCATTCCTCTAGGACCGAGAGTTGACTTGACCAACTCTCCGATGGCAATGGCTCCCACAAAGGAAGACAGACGAGCAGTCTCTGAACGCTCCTCCTCTGCCTCCTGTTTCATGATCTGCACTGGATTGAGAGACACCTGCAAAAAAGTATGAAATTCAGAAGAAGCATTCATGATGAATTGATGATGATAAAATGAATCATTCATTCTTCAAGAAAAGTTTAAAACATTGTTTAATTTGATTTCTCACTGTATAACTAAGTCTATATTTGGTGTACTGAACTTTTCTGATCAATTATCCAATTCAAAAATATGAAGTCATTAACATTAATTACATTCTATCATTCACAGGTCAAAAAAAATCTAAAAGGCAGAAAATTTGAGATATAGAGTAATTAATTTTCTGTCTCAAGTTATTCCTACCGGGAACTTAAATTCACTGCATTTAGAAAATGAAACATTTTCTAAAAAACTGTAATCCTGAATTATGTCTTAAAATGGTTTCTTAACTTTCTTTTACCTATAGGTATTATGTATAAAGTGCAAAATATTTAAAAAATTTATCAGAATGAATTTATAAAACCTCATTTCAAAGTGAGTCACAAGTAAGAATTGTTATCTTGCTTTAGAAACCAATAATTTGAATTATCAATGGTTTCAAACCATTGATAATTCAAATTTTGCTAGGTATGAAGATATTAGAATTTATTTTGTGGCACTGGATTCAGGTGGAGATGTCCAAAATTTAGGGCCATAAGGTAGGTAACACTCAGGCAAGGACAGGTCTGAAATTGTAATAGGTACGAATACCATATTTACTGTCATTATGCAATTAGCCTATTAGGGAAATGTAGAAAGCTACCTATGATGTTAGGAGTTCCAAATTCTGAACGTCATTCTGGCTCCAGGAATCCTCTCTTGATAAATTAGGTCACCGAATTATATATTGGAGATTTCATGTCAAAATATAGAATTGCAAGAGTTCTTTGAAACTTCAAATACAATCACACGACTGAATTGTCATTTTAGTTCCTTTAGTACCTACTCTACCTAACCTAGTGACAAAGTGTAAAACCCATGCGGCCAGAGTGGAATAATAACTCATTTCAGATTGACTAGTAACTCTGTTAGGAATTTAGAATGAACAAAAATTACTCATTTTAACCCTAAAAAATGCAGAAATTAGTAAATTATTTTATAAATTTCAACTCCGCAGTGAAAACTGATGTAAAATAAGTCATTTATGCTTCACAATTGGCCTTGTTGTGATGATAAACATCTCTAATGGGAATGCATGAAGTTAGGAGTAACTCTGTTAGAATTTATGTTTTCCAGTCTGGCCATGCGGCTGCTGGCCCTACACTAAATTCCTAAACTTAGTAGTTAATTCCTAATTAAAAGGGAGTAAAACAGAAAAAGTTCTAACTAAGCATCTCAATTTATTTCAGTAACTCACCATTTTGTAGTATTTGGATTCTATTAGAAGAAAATATGTGGGAGTAGCAGCACCAGTCTTGTTTGACTCACGAAGATTACATGCGGTGTGAGTTATAGTTACCCTGAAATGGCCAATTGTTACCCTAAACTCCTACTCACTAGGGGGAAAAGTTTAGTTTGAAAGCTAGATTCCTTAAATATTATTATTAATATATTGGCTTATTATAGAACAGGCGGATATAATTCAATATTATGATAAATTCAAACTTAAATCCAATAGGTCTATCAAACTTATACAACTAGGTTTAGTGCCTATAGGATTTAGATATGAACTACTTAAATTACTAATTATTGTTTTTAACAAACGGCCGTCAACTAGAATAATAAACTCAACTTTCATGAATACATATTTAAAGATTAATTCTTTTAAAATTGAGCAATAAATTTAAAAAAAAAAGATTAAAAGGAGAACATGTGTTATGAATTAGAAAGCAACGATGAAAATGAAATATTCCCCAATAAATTAACGAGAATTCAATTTTGCAATTATATTTGAGCTTATATTAATCTGTTTTTCTATTAATATGTAATTATGAAAATTAAAGGTGCCATTATTCACCACTGAATATTTTCAGGGATATTATATAATTTAGGGTAACTATTATTTGTTTACCATAAATGGCATATAAGTTTTCATAGTATGATGCATATCTAATTGTACAATTAAACTTAAAACTAATATTCAATTGGAATTCATAAATATAATTTTTATAATTATGTGTTTGCTAATCTGTTTGATCAAATGTTAATTTGTATTCAAGATTTCTATAGCATGAGTTGATATCGAAAATCATCGTAACATGAAATATACGAAAAGACTCGAAGAATCTGGAAAGGTATAGTTCTTTGGTAGTATTTGAAAGTATAGGGTAAGTTACGAATTGTCAGTTGGTTTCGCATCTTCGGTCATATAAGAAAAATCTAGGTATATGCCTAATAATTATTATTGGTATCCATGATACCTGCAGAGAAAATATATAATTTAACATTTTAACTAGGCTACCTACCTAGTTATTTTAATTAGGTAGTATCCATGATACCAACATGTATCATGGATACTAATTAAAATAACTAGGTACCTAGTTAAAATGCTAAATTATATATTCAATGTAGTTACAGGTAGGTATCAGAGATACCAATAAAAATAGTAACTTAACTGCAAAATAAATATATGATTTATCATATTATCTACCTACTTATTTTAATTGGTATCCATGATAGGTAGCTAAGGTAAGTAACCTGTTGGTATCATGGATATCAATTACAAAACAATTTAAAAACTTAAATGGTAAATAATACCTATATATTTAATTGGCTGGTATCATTGATACCAATAAAAATTAAATAATAATTATTAAATCGGTTTTTTTTTATACGACCAAAGATGTGGAATTGACCGATTATTCGTAACTTACCCTACGGAATAATTATGTGCTTGCCTGATTATTTATAGATTTCAGTTTTGCAAATATTTCCAAATATTATCACATGTTATTGTAGAGAGTCAAAAATCAAATTAGAGCAAGATACCTACCATATTTTCAAAGGTTATCGATTCCGCTCTACTACTTAGGTATGTCTACCCTAATAAATACTTTCTTCACTGCTAACTCTTAATTCATAGAAAACGAACAAACGATGGTAAACTGCTATACGCTATTGATATTTCATATCTATGTAAACAAAACCTTGGACACAACTGTTCAGGCAATAGTTACTAAAATTGTAGTAAGTAACTGTAGTTAGGTCATAGCTATTAGTTACTTAGCTATGATTCTATTAACACCGAATAGTAGATAAAACTGGACTAATATGTGCTTGTGGGATATTATTTTACTGATACTAGTGAATACTGAATAGTGATATACTTAAGAGGCTAAGTAAAGTAACTTACAGTCTTACATCAACAATTAAGAATTATTTATTGTTTCAGGCTGGATGCATGGATGGCAGGGCAGGGCCTGCAGACTATAGTTCTATTTTATATGCTACCTCTCTAAACTCTAGGTATAATTGTTAATCTATTTTTTTAAACTTTTGACAGATACTGGACCTGGTGAATGGTGATGCCTGGGCCTTCTTTTATGATGAAACCAATGTCTATGGGATTCACAGGACTGGCTAGCAATGACACCTGGACTGATGGCTTGCCTATCTGTAGACTCTCGGGTAAGAAACACTTTTCAGTTTCATGATTTCATCATATCTATGAATAAAAAATCTATTCATATTAAATTTAAATCCTTTGAATTATTGTTTCAACATTTATTTCATGACAAGATAAATTTTCAGTTGCTACTGTGCTACATGTCACATGTAGCTGCCACTCTGGAAAAAGTGGTCTTTTCTTATGGATTAATTACTCTGTTGGAGTTCTGCTTCTGCAAACCTTAAAAGACAGTAATAAATTAATGGGAATTTTATAATCCGCAGTATTTAGTCTCTAAAATTCATCTGTTAGCCTAAGGTATTTTCCAGAGTGGCGTGTAGCCAGTCTGCAGAATATGGGGCATTTTTAACATTTTCTGTGCGAACAATCCTTAATTTTCTCCTATATTTACATGTATTTTACTGAGAACAGAAGCCAAAATAGAGGATTTCTTAGAGAACAGTTTCCCAGTTCCTGCAGTCTGGGCGTGTAGGTCTATATTCATATATTCGCTTTCGTCTTTTGATAGCAAAATGAATGAATTATTAAATTGATATAACTTTTCATACAGACATCCCCTGATTATGGAGCTGTTTCAAAATTCAATTTAGCTTCATTTATTTAACTGTATCTATAGTTTATTTTCCAGTTTTCTCCACAATTCCAGTTGCTGATATTTAATAATTAAGTTATATAACTTATTATTGCTTAAATAATTTCTGAACTATATCCTCTAATTCATGAAGCTACTCAATAATGCATTTCATGATTTCAAAATATGAACACCTTCAAAAATCTATAGGTAGCTACAGCAAGCAACTTTGACTATCTGTAGACTGTAGCTGCAGCAAGGAACTTTGTGACTATCTTGTAGCTACAGAAAGCAACTTTGACTATCTGTAGCTACAGAAAGCACCTTGTGCTTTCAAGTTTTCAACTACCTACAGGCTACAGCAAGCACCTTTTGAATAAGCAACTATAGCAAGCACCTATTGAATATCTGTAGCTACAGCAAGCCACTTTAAACATCATTGTTTTCTTTCAGGAGTTGGTATGTCAGCAAACCAAGTATACAGAGAAGATGGAACTCCTTGCTCTGCTCATGAGTATGAAGACAGGAGCATCCATTTCTGTCTGGACAGAGAGAATCAAACCTACCTGTATGCTGTCTTTGATGGGCATGACGGAGCTGATGCAGCATATTTTGCTGCCCAAGTGGGTAGTTAATATAGATATTTAATATTTATTAACTTCACTTTTTATCTATTGTCCTATTGGTCAATTCATACAGCAAAATATAAAAATTCCTGTAAGCTTCTAGCACTTCAAGGTGATCATAATTGTTAAGTGAAAGTTAATAAATAGTGGCTATATTGTGATTATCATTGTTAGATGTGTTCATCATTCATCATTGTGGTTCTACAGTTATATGCAGTTTACTCTGGCCACATGTCTGTGTACAGAAAATTGGCTGAAAATTTTAGCTATGTAGATACCTAATAATATCATTGATATGTATCTGTTTCAGCGTCTGCCTGCTGAACTAGGCTTTGAACAAATCACAGCACACAGTTCTCCAGAGAAAGTGAGGGAGGTGTTTGCAGCAGCTTTTCAAGCTGTAGAGGAGGCTTTTCTTGCGTCAATAGACCACTGCATTGCAGAGAGAACTCAACTTCTTGACAAAATACCCGAGGAAATGTCTCAGTTGGAAGCTGCACAAAAATATCCTGATACAATTATTAGATTACAGGTAGCTAAGAGTGTAATTTAACTCTTTGCGTAGATTATAATTATAAATTATTATATATCTGCTTGTGGGTAAAGTAAAGCACTTTAGATTTTCTATTATTATTCTTAACTTCTTATGTATGCCTTTAGATTATTGAATAAAGAGGGTGCATGAAATTGATGTAGTTAAGTAGAGTAGATCAGAAGGACTTAAGTTCCAACATAGAGAGAAGGAAAGGCAGTCTGTAAAAGGGATAATTGAAGTAAAATTTTATAAAATATAAATAGCTACAAAGAAAAGGGAGACTCTTAAATTCACAAGCAAAGATAATATGGCAGGTTTGTAGGTTTTTAAAGAATGTCTAATGATTATTACCCATTCTAAAATGGAAGAATAAAAATAAGATTTAAAATGATGACAAAAATATCGTAGCTATATCAATATTCATTCAAATTACCTTGCTACGTTACTTGTTATGATTTAATTACACACGAATCATCACAATTAGTAAAATCTTTTAGCTATTTAATGTTCAATATTTAATGAGATGTCCCAATGCATTAAATGAAGTACTTTCATCACTAGGAGTTGGAGAAGCAAATAAGGGGTGGCTCCACTGCAGTCGTTGCTCTGATTCACTCCGGCATGTTGTACATAGGTAATGTGGGTGACTCCAGGGCTCTACTCTGCAAGAAGGACAGGTGTGGTGTGCTGAAGGTGAAACAGTTGAGTCACGACCACACTACCACCAGTCATGAAGAACTGCATAGACTCTCTGCGCTAGGGATACATCCTGACAAAGTTAAAGGTGAGACTTAAAATGTCCCAATATATGCATAGTTTAAACATTGCTTATTGAAATTATATTTTAAACTGAAGTAATTCTCTATATGCTCCATACTATTGTTTATTGCATTTAAACTCTTAGCCTACATTGAATAATCATAAGGAGAATTTTTGTAGCTAATTCACTGTAGAACAAAATACTAATTATTTCTTTTTTAATGTAGGTGGACTAGGAAACCTCGAGATCACAAGGTGCATAGGTAATTACTTCCTGAAGGGGGGCTACAAGGAGTTTGACATTCTCTCCAGTGCTACTTCTGAACCTGTAATTCCTGTGCCACACATCACTGTGGTGCCTGTAGACGAGTCCTGCAGGTAACTGTACTATTAGTAAAGGGGTTAATTTTATTTGCCTTATAGGGTACTTTACCAATTACCGGTCGGTTCCACATTTTCAGTCATATAAGAAAAATGCTTCAGTAATTATTGTTTTAATTGACCAAAAATGTGTAACTTACCCTAACTAATTAATTCATTTTCTATTCACCTATAGTACTTACTTCTTTGGTTAGAGATTCATACAATAAGTTAGATTTCATTTAATTGTGTATTTGGAAGTGGTTGATATCTCTGTATTCACCAATATTTTTGATAAATATTTTAAGTAATAATTTCGAAAGGTTGAACATGTCATTATCAGAGTTTTTAATAACATCCAATTTTTATCTCTTATGATATTGTTACTAAATTTAGTTTATTTATTTATTTGTCTGTTAATATATCTCCTATGAACAATTTTATATTGGCTACTCATAAATTATGTTTTTATGCTGCATAGATTAGTCTTATAATTTATGATATCAGGAAATCTATCGGCTAAGTCATGTTCTTAGAAATGGATTTGTGAGCTATTGATATTGTAGGTAATTGCAATACTAACACTTTCACTTGTTAGTATATAGTATTTGCAATTCTTCTAAGTAGACAAACATGGATATTTTTCCTGATTCTTAATTTCAAGGAGCTGCTAAAATTTAATTATTGAAAAAGTGATTTGTCTGAGAAATGATTACACAACTATGTTTTTGTTAGATATACCTGTGCTGAACTTTGTATCATTGATAGTAGCTGCAGTAAAACTTGTTAGTTATGGAGTTCTGAGTAATGAAGCACTCGAGGAATTGGGTCCTGAATTATGAAATGCACTTGAGATATGCAGTAGTTTCATATGTTAAAATTATTGAAAATGATATACGTCAATAATTGCGTCATTGATAGTAGGTTTTAATTGTCAATTTTCTTTCTAATCAATAATTATTCGAATGCAACTCTCCCAGTTTTCTTCTTCTGATGAGTGACGGACTGTACAAGAGTTACCAGGAGGCCAGTGGTTCAGAGCAAGTTAACAAGGAGATAGCGCAGATGGTGGTGGAGCAGGTGAGGTGGATACTAATTTACTAACCTATTGGTGACTTTTATTGGGGAATTGGTATACAATTTGAACGTAAAATATATAGATTAGCTAAACGTTAAAAGCATAGTATATTCAAATATAAATATATAACTATCTTAAACTATTATATTGAATTATCCGTAATTATTAATGACTAAAATTACAATTGAATTATTTGTAGTTTGTATTAATCGTTTACAATAATGAATAGTATGTTCAAAGCAAGTTAAAGTTATATAGATTTTATTCTGAAAACTGAATATTGCAGCTACACAGGATTGAATGCAAAACTAATTAAATATTTACAGAAAAAGAACTGGAAATTGTTTCACATATTTATATGATATATCTAACATGCAGTTTATATATTTTTTAACATGTTTATTTTTAGTTGATACTTTTATTACCAACCATTGAGATAATCTGAATCTTTCCATATCTGTGTGTGAAAATGTAAGCCATAACTTTATGTTCTATTTCAGTTCGTAGAGCAGTCCACTATCACGAGTGTGGCTCAAACAGTTGTCGACAAAGTTGTTCGTGCACACCACGACATGTTTCTAACGGGTAGGAGCAAGTCTGGCACTAGGGATGACATCACACTTGTCATCAGGAACTTCTCCTTCAGGTAATTAGTCATAACTAGACAGTCAGATTATATCTAGGTAGGTAGTTATAGCTATATTAAATATTATCTCCTAAAAATCAGATCCTCGAAAATTATGCTTTTAAGATTTTTTACAGTGTTGTAAGTTATGTTTTCACAATTTTGTGTAGTAATATCACGAATATGTTTTTGTTGCGAATAGTACCCTTCTGATATATTTACCTTCGTTCTATGAAATAGTACAATTTATATGATTCCTAGAAGAAGCGACAGTCAGTATGTTAGATATATTAAAATAATGTAAAGACTTTTATGCGAAAATTAATCTATAGCTTAATACATTATCAATCCAACATGAGATTTGTTCCATTGTTTTGGAGATTGGTTGATGTTTGGAGAATATGAATAGGCGGCTAAGAACAGTTTTTGAGTTATCTACTATGCTAACATGTAATATTATATGGGAATAATTATAGGAGCTGACATTTAAGAAAATATGTAATTTTTTATGTATATTGTAAAAGTCATTGACTCATTAGACAATTATTCCCTTCTGCAGATTAAGAGGAACGGGTGGTGGAAGTAGACCACTCCCTGGTTTTTCTCCCACTCCTGGGGGTGGAGTTCCAGTGCCCTATTCCTCCACCACCCCCCACCCCAATAAACTTTATCCCCATGCGGACAGGGAATTGCAAGAGGTGAGTATATACATTTTGTTATTAATTGCGTGAAGTAATGGTAATTTGGGAGATACCAATAGGCTTTACAATTTCGAGAAAACTAGTGAAGGATATTTTTGTAATAAATTAAGTGTACTTGGACGTTCAGAAAACTTTAGAATGCATTAGGACCAGTTCTAGGTAAATTCCACTCCGGTAAACTCATTAAAGTATACATTTTGTCACTATCGAAGCCCACCGTTGTTGCAAGACTTCGTAATTGGACTTCTAACCTTAGGTAATTAGTTTATTTAGTGTTTATTGGGGTGGAATTTACCAAGATGGAATAACCATACCTGGATGAAATTTACTGGGATGGAATATGCTGGAGTGCAATTTATCCCTTATCAGCCAATATTTTGACCAAACTAAAGAAATTATAAAAAATATTCTCTCATTATAGGTTGTTTTTCACCTATTATAGTGTTTAATGGTTTACTATTGTTTCAGGACAGCACTCTAGTGCAGGCACCAGACTATGTGTTCACATCTGACGTAGCCTCTCTCTCTTCGGCTACAGGGGCATCTACCATGCAAACATCTTCTACAGAGAGTTCCGACCTACACAGGTAGGCAATGTCTATTATCTCAATTTCTCAATTAGAATTTATCCTTTTGTCTTTTTCCTAATTTACTCTTAATGTGCTTAAAAGTATGTTATTATGGTTAGTTTTGAATTAAAAACAGGCTGTACATTTTAGATTATATAAGAAAATATTATATAATTTAACGTGTAACTAATTATTATACACAAGGTATATTAACTACAAGGTAGAGTATTGCGCAGGTTCATATCAAGATGATTACAGTTTTGTTGTGAAAGACGCTGGCTGGTGTGCGGCCGTGTGCCCCATGATAATTATTTTTACATAGAAACAAGGTCTGTTATTCATTCTTCTTAGAATAAAATGCCTTTCAACTTGTTTTTTTGGACTAAACTGGCTGTATTCAGCATTGTGAAAACTTTTCATATTTTTTAGTAAGGTTTAATAGGGAAAAACTTATTGTTTTTCTTCAAAGTACGTTTATGTAAGAGCTGTCGATCCTGTCTCTTCTTATCCTGTCTATTTCTTCCTAATTCCTACATTTTTAGAAAACCTAAATAATTTAATCAGAACAATTACACTTTTTTCATTGCATCCGCACACAGCACAAACAACCTCGGCAAAAATTCTTATATACAAATAACTAATTGAGTCGCTGTATCTATTATTGCAGGGGCACACGGTCGTGTGTTCGTATGTGCGTATTTGTTTATGCGCAGAGGAGTCTAAAATTCGTATCAAGGCGTAGCATACTTTGTTAAGTTAATATACCTTGATTATAACCTTATATATATCTTTTATAACTATTACTCCGTCCAAAGGTCATATTTTATCATTTGTGTAATTTCAGACCGTCACTGAACCCCCTGCAGCTAGATGAAGATGGCAAGATAGAGTCCTATGTCAGTTTCAGTCAGTACTATGCAGCAGTGGAGGAAGCGAGGAAAAACGGCCTGATAGACGAGAATGAACTGGCCATGTACAAGTGAACTAGTGCTATCAGTACTAGTGATCTAGTTCTATCAGTACTAGTGATTTAGTGCTATCAGTACAAGTGAAGTTGAATAAAGACAAGTGGATCTCATAACTAGTGCCATAGTCTATCAAAAGTATTGAAAATTGCAATACAAATTGAAATTAATCAGCCTTGATTTTTATCATCAGAACAATATCAGCCAAGATCATTCGCTTAAAGTATCTTTATTTTAGGAATAATAACAGATCTCAGTTTGGAAAATATTTTTTTACAGAACTTTTGATTGAAATGTGACCAATTGACATAAACAGTCTTAAAATCGTTCGAAATTAATCACTAGCTACAGTTTCATTTGTTTATTAACTTCTGTAGGTAACTTCTACCTATGGAACAGCTAGGTGAGAAAATCAGATATTTTATTTATTGTTATTGTTAAATTTTAATTTTATTGTCTTTATTTAACTATAAATTGATGTATTTTTATTAGAAAAAGTATATGTATAGTTCAAGAAAGTTATGTTAAATTAAATTAGTTTTTAGTTTGCTACCATATCACCTTTATTAATTTGTACCTTGTTTTCCTTTTATCCATTTTCCCTTTGACATCAGTTAAATATTATGTGTTTAAACTAGTCAATAGCAGTGCCTTATTAATAGGTAGGTATTTAATTTTCTTTATTTACTAGGCTACCTAATTAGTTACTCTGTAGGTATTTAATTTTCTTTGTTTACTAGGCTACCTAATTGGTTACTATGTAGGTATTTAATTTTCTTTGTTTACTAGTTTACCTAATTGGTTACTATGTAGTTATTTAATTTTCTTTATTTACTAGGCTACCTAATTAGTTACTATATAGGTATTTAATTTTAAAGTAGGAGAGCATTGTAAATTGCTTTTTTGTAAGTTGACAATTTTTGTATAGATTTATATTAGAGAGATATATACGTTTATAAGCTGTTTAATTAACCATCAATTTCGTATCACCAGAAAAATTAACTACCTAACGACTTGTTCGATAAATTGTTTATTTTCAAAATGGAATTACTTGAAAAATTATTTTTCCCTATTTTTTGTACAGACGGCTGGAAGGTGACTATGTATATGAGGCCACTTTCCTTTCTGACTGCTTCTTCCAGTCCCTTGTATTTAATTTCATTTGGATGTCAGCGATATTGCCTATGGTTCCGACTTTACAATCCTTATAAATTAATTCATTTAGGATTGGCTCATTTTAATTTATTTCTATACTTTTTTGCTAATGGTTTTTGATGATAAATTTAATTAATTAATTTTTTGGTTTGAAATATTATTTAATAAAATTATAATGGTTTAAGTAAAGGATTAATTGTTAAGGTGACCCAAAGAATAGATATGATAAACCCACTAATTTATATTTGAATTCTACATCTAAAGTATATGTTCCGCGTAGTTAGTCGATTTGCACAATCTTGAGAATGTGCTGCTCGTTTTCAACCCCCTACTGCCGTCGGCCCGTCAGTTTACATATTATGAAATGAAATACTAATATATGTGTGGCCCCCTCAATCTCGATAGGGTAAACATATTAGAGTAAAACAAACTTCATTTTATGAAGCAACATCTTAAAGATTTAAATTTATCCGTGATTGAAAAATGATAAAATTAATACCAATTTAACAATTTTTTCTAAAATATGAAGACAATCTTTGCTAGGGTGGTTTTTCGAGTTATCAAACGGTTACACCTTTTCGATCATATTTAAAAAAAATTGTATTAGAATTAGAATTATGTAATAAATAATTGAATACTTTTTTCTTAAATGATCGAAAATAAGGAACCGTCCAATAACAAGGCACTTACCCAGGTAATTATATTTTTGTAACTCGTTTAGATGTTACTTATTTTTATTATATTTTCTTTTTCCTTTACTTTAATTATAATGATATTTCGATACTTTTCTTTTGGCTCAAAATAAATGACTTCTGCATGAAAATAAAATGTTTAATTGTTAGTAATAATTTACTTAAATATCAATAACATAACTTTGAGATTAATGAGTGAGAATTCAGGGCTCGTCTTGAGGGAGGTAGGTTGCGAAGACGATTGTGCTAGCGTTGGTGCTTGCGTTGCCAAGGCTTGGGGTATCCTCTACTTTACCACTTTGAGGAGAAGGATTGACGCTTGATAGCTGATATATCAGTCGAACCTGTGACTGAGGATGATTACCACTGAGTTGCGTAGTAGTAATTGCGTAGTACTAACTGCGTAGACTAATTGCGGCGTAGTACTAGTTGCGTAGACTAATTGCGGCGTAGTACTAGTTGCGTAGACTAATTCCTGCAAATCATGAAGGATATCAATATTTGCATATATATATTATTTTCACTCCTCTGGTTAGATTACGTTACTTAACTTACTTAAAATAAATAAATTGTTTACTCAACAATTGTCCAGTAATCACCAAAAGTTACTCAAATGAAATAGGAGTGAGTTATTTATAATATTAAAACAAATGAGATTATAAGAACTTAGTCAGTTAAAAAGAAAATTGTTTACTACCGCTAAGGTAGATGAGATTTAATATCTGAGGCAGTACCCCTTAAGGCTTTGAGGCTTATCGTTTTCTTTGATAGCGTCACTCATAGAAAACGTACTGAGCATGCTTTACGCTATGCGTATATTATGTACACATAATATCTAGTACTGATAATAACTAATATTACACATATTGAATACATTACTGTTATTTTAAGGCACTGCCATATTTAGTATAACTTGTTATTTAAATATTTGCATGCAATGATATGGTTAGTAAGATAAGAATTATAGAATAGTAAATATTCATTAAATTATGACAGATAATATAATACGCTGTATATAAAGAAAGATGAAATTATATATTTATACTGTACCCAATTATTGGGAATGATGAAACTGAAGATATTGTGCTGAAGAAGTAGCAACGATGTTCAGTGTTCATAGATGAGCGTCAAGAGGGTAGGTATATATTGGGCATAAGTTTGTATAACCAAGCTAGTTTTTTACTGACAATTAATAAGTTTCCTAGGTCTGTAAAGTAAGTAAGAAGGAATTCTCAATGAGAATAGACTAAAAGTATATCAAATGATATGTGTCTATGAAATTACGAATCACAAAGTATAAGAACTATACATAGGTGTTTATTTAACTAGTTCAGCGTCTATACCTACTGACGGTTGGCGCGGAATATTCCAAAGAGGGCTTTGTTTTCTTAGGCCTAGTGGATACATTGTTTACAAACTTTCTAGCTTCGCGAGGGTTGTTACTATCGGTGACAATTATAAGATGTGTGTGTGATGATGGTTGTTTGGAAATAAGATTATTTGTATTACAATTAAGAAGGAAATTCTATTTATTATTAAAGAAAATCAAGTTAACCTTAAAGGGGCAGTTCAGTCAATTTTTGTTTTCATAATATTAATGTTGAACGATCACTTAGTAAAAATAAAGCATTCTTGTAGAATTAAACAGTTGAAAAAAATATAATAAGCGATACATATCATATTTTATAAATTCGATTTAGTTCCTGCGTCCTCCTACAGATGGCGCCACCACTCTATACTAAGTATTTGTTTACATTTTACAGCTGATAACATGTGAACAATTTTCCTATCAACAGTATTAACAAGTTACTTATGAAGGAGATGGTTTTCTTTTCAAAACTAAATCTAATTGACTCGAAGGACAGTTTTCAATTTCACAAATTCTTTTCACCATTTTCATAAGTTAATAACCGATTCACGTATGGGACTGGTTATCATTTTGTTTACGTATTACAATGATTAGTTACGCGGTCCACCGCAGTCCACAGATGGCGCCACTAATTTACAATATACTTTTTGTATAAACATTTCTAAAATCAACGAATATTCTAATGTTACATAAATAAATATTCTGAATCGATTTAGGACCAATTTGGCGATAGTTTGATTTTGACTGAACTGCCCCTCTAAGGAAGAGCATGCTGTTAAAATAAGATAATTAATATAATAAAGATAAGGAGAATTATGATTAGTATTTTATATTTAAGGATTATAAATAAGAATGTATGACGTGAGTCACTACAATATTTTGTTTCGCACTTCAGATAAATAACTTAATTAAATAAAGTTATTGATATAAATTCTATATCATTACATTAATTATGATAAACAAAGAAGTTAAGTGGTCTTTGTTTCTTATTTATACCAAAGATATTAAGTATAATATCTTTGTTTATAGGTACTGCGTAATAAAGTAAACCTACAAAGTATCTACGCATTCACAATCGTCATCAACTCTGTGATTAAAATAACTGCACTAATTTGTTTCTTTGATTAGTTTATTACATAATTCAATTAATTTATTATATTAAACATTATTCAATATTAATTTAAGCATTATTAGCATACTTAAACTTAATTAATGCTCTATTCATTTGCATCTGTCTTTTATTATTCAACTGATAGTACAACTCACAGACTAAATTTTATGACTTTTTTGAGGTGAAAATAGACCACAAAGTTGAATATATTGCGCAGTACAAAATTGGGACAATTCAACTCACTATTCGAATGTAAGACGTAATTAAAATTACTTCCATGAACTTTATAAGAAATAACTAGAAGGTTTGAAGATAATGCAATTAATATAAAATTTTCAGAATTTTTTTCAACTTATTCTTACATGTTATACATTTACAACGTAAACCATTTTCATTTCAATTTATAAATGCGTTATTTGATGAATAAATGCATTAAAGTAGGTAGTTGATTCTGAACTTCTCACTTGAGTTTAAAAAAATTAAACTATTTTGATTAAGAAAAAGTTTAATCATACTAATTACGACCTATATATATTTAAAAATTTGTAATTTGACCTCCTTCAATAATCTAACTCAACACGCAGTTTCTACAACTAAATCCTTGTCTACTTCTCGATTTCTACGCATTAAGTTTTTTATAAAGTCATAGCCTATTGTCCCATGCCCCGCCCACTCGTAGGCCTACTTCTTCAAAGTTCAGTCAAGAGTGTAGTCTCTCTCCATCCGTCATAGTGGCAGTACCTCCTCATTTTAAAGCATTTGCCGGTGCCTTTATTCCACTCCAATGAATTCATCACAAATATTAACAGTTCTACTTGGTGAGTAAAATACAGTTATAGAATTAATCATTTCTTTACCTGCATTGAATAATGACAATTACCCGTTAATTTGATTGATTGTTAGCAGAATAAAAATTATTACCAATTATTATTTTTTTTTCAAGAAAGTTGACACTGTTTTATTTACATAATTTTAATACATTTATAAAAGCCATTATCTCTTAACTCAATTGAAAACTTAAATTATAATATGATAGATACATGAATTTTTTTATTGTTAATATAACGATACAGTATCTCGTCATAATAACAATAAAAAAATAGAGTATCTACCAATAATGATATATGAGATACAAATGTTTGAAAAGTAAAAAGCATTCAAATTAACTGCTTGGTAGTGTTAATTACAATAATAGTTACCGATTGCTTGTGTCCTCTTTTTCAGTTGTGTGCTCACTTCTTTGCCAGTGTTTCACGGCACCAGGTCCCTTAGGTCTCGTACCTGGTAAGAGAAATGTTGGTTTGCTGCAGCAGATTGAGTCTGAGAGGATTCTGTTCCTGTCAGAACACATCGAACAGTTCAATGAGCAAACTAATGTCCTCTATGAACAGTTGAACATCACCAAACACCCCAAATTACAGGTATCAAGCCCTTATAGAGTGAAAATCGAAGATGTCAAGTTTGAGCTGTTCACAAGGTAAAGAATTAACTTTATTTATATTGAGTTTGGATGTTCATAACTACTAATTATGAAATTTGAAATATATTCTTATAAATATTTAAGATTTCTTGTTAAAAAACTAACTATTATATTGTTATTTCTAAGATATAAATTTGGCATTGTTCGAATGGTACTAATTTTCTTGGTCTTGTAGGTACTAATATAATAAGCTTTTCTTATAATTAAGTAAAAACCCTATTTCATCCACATGTTTAAATTCACCCCCCCAGATCCAACCCAATGACCCCCCAGCTCCTCATAATGGGCAAAGACCCAATCCACGCCCCCGCCTTCTCACCCTACCGCGAGACTGTGATGGTGATCCATGGCTATCTGGAGGATATGAACCTCGCCTCCTGGATGCTGGAGTTGAAGGAGAAGTACTTGGAAATGGTGAGAATAAACAGACACTTTAGTCAACATTCATTGTATAAAGTTATCTTTAAATAAGGTTATTTAATTAACACAAGGTCATGTGTGACAAGACTAATGATTTGAGACTCTTTACTTTTCACAAGTATACTATATCTGTCATTCTTATGTTAACCGTGTCATCTATTTACGTATTTTCGCAAAAAAGATATCATATATGACTTTTTCACCCTCTTCTGTGCATCAGTAGAACATCATGCTAACTCTTTCTCCTCTCTCCAATTAAGGGTGATGTTAACGTAGTGTTGGTACAGTGGTCTCAACTGGCTTCAAAGAGCTACAGCGACTCCGCACACAGTGCCCTGCAAGTGGGCTTCTTCGCTGGTCAGATCTTATTACAGTTAGAGGTAAGAAATATACTTTAAACATGTAGTATAGGTCTTTTCTTCTGAATCTCTCTTAGAAACTATAGTAAGTTAATTCTTCCAGATGTTCCTGCATCTTTCTCCTGCAAATGTACATATAATTGGGTTCAGTTTGGGGGCCCACGCGGCTGGCATAGCAGGCCAGTTTGTGAAGGGTATTGGAAGGATAACGGGTTTAGACCCTGCTGGCCCAATCTTCGAAACAGCTGCTCCAAAACTTAGACTTGGTAAGAAATATTTATAGTAACTATATTTAAGTTAGGATGAAATAAGATCCGTACTTTGGAAATTTCTTCTTATAGTATCATTTGTTCCAACTCTTAAATCTTAATTTGATTTCAGACAAATCCGATGCGGTGTTCGTTGACGTGATTCACACCAATCTAGGTACCATCAGCAACCTTCATTTCGGCATCCAAAGGACTGTTGGTGACATTGATTTCTTCGTAAATGGTGGAGAAGATCAACCGGGATGTAGTAGCATCGCAGTAGACTTTCTCGCTAAAATTCTCTCTGGTGGTACGCTATTTCTCTCTTTATGGATAAGAATTTAGCATAAGTATTCAATTTGAATTTTTCTTTTAAGGCTCATAGGAACATTTTTCTCTAAACACTTTTCAACAATGAATAACAATATATTCAGATATAAAGTTTCTTAAAACACTGTTAGAACACAATTCGTAATTCCAAACATTTCAAATACTGCTAGGGTAAATTACGAATTTGAATTTCTGGTTTAGTTACGAACCAATAAAAATAATAATTACTTCATCGTTTTTTCTTATATGACCGATGGTATGAAACAGAATGATAATTCGTAACTTACACTACATACGAAAATAATAATTAGTTGCAAAATATGTACCTGTTCTTACTAAGCGTTGCCTTCCCCCAGATTACCGAGACTTCCACCCCTGCAGTCACACCAGGTCCTACCTCTACTACATTGAGTCCATGGAACAGTCACAGTTCAGAGGCTACGAGTGCCATGACTATAAACTCTTCCAGGTAATGAAATCTAAAACTTTTTATTATGTAGATATATGAGGGGAAATAAACAGAGGCAGGTTAACGGAAATATAGGGTATGTTTCGAGTTGCTGGAAGGTATTATATTTTCGATCATGTAAGGAAAATATGTATAGTAATTATAATTTAACATTTGATAGACCTATAAATTAAAGGGATCGCCGTTCCAACGCAGCTTATCTGCGAGATATTGCTACGGTATTCTTATGGGATAAAAATGAGGCTCAGTAACATCAGTATAGCTGGCAAGTGACAATTTACTTAATCTTTAAGAATTTTAATTCAATATTTAGTTACCTAATATCTAACTGCGTTAATTGCAGTACAGTTTATTTAAATAGTTTTGAAATAAAAAAGGTATGAGTAATTTGAGACCTTTTCTGTGGTCTGTATCTTCTTCACGTTTGTCCTTTGCAGTGCTTTTGCTCATCTCCTTGGAGCAAGGTGCCGCACTACCTCTCCAAACACCTAAAGAAAACATCTTAATTAACTCATAACTATCTAAACTGATTTACCTGCATTATACCACAGTGAATGCGGTTAGATATTAGGTAACCAAATATTGAATTCAAATTTTCTAATAATAAGTAACTCATCAGCTCATTTTTATCCCGTAAGAATAACATAGGAATAGTAGGGGTGTATTGGTTAAACGTCATCTATCATGGACACCAATTAATATATATGTTAAATAATAATATTTATATATTTTTTGTAAACGAATGTTATTTTTGTATGTTATTGATTTTTTATTATTCTTATATTTTATTTTTCTCCATAGACTGGAAAGTGTTTGACCAATCAGAGCGCTGGAATGGGCTATGACGTCACTGGTAAACAAACAGGAGTGTACCATGTGGACACACTTGTAAGTAATATATTTATAGTACTGCAAAATGTAAATGATAAAGCAACGGTTAAAATATTCTACAAGTGATCGTCTATGTTCTAATGAAAGTATATGGAATTAGAAATGGAATATTTATTAAAAAATATTATTTCTCAATGTCTATTTTACTTATATCATACTAATAATATTGTAATAAATAATTCCTAGGAAAATGGCACCCATTATGGGACACCAATAGTGATTATTTTACGTAGCAGTAATTGTAATTAATAATTACATAGTTATAACTTCTTTGTGTATAGATAATACACGAGAAAAATGAGAAAAATAAACTTCAGAGTTCACCATCAACTGTTCATTTTACTTCACAGAAATCGTACCCGTATGCAGGCAAAGAACTACAACTGAAGATATCTCTCGGGAAGGTGGTCGATAAGACTGTCGGTTCTCTCCATTTCTACATCTATCCCATGGACAGAGCGTCTACCAACCTACCTATAGAGGAGTGAGTCAAGTGCTATTCTAAAGCTAAACTCATTGAAAATAAATCAAATGTCAACAATGTATAAGTTTCCATAAACCAGATGTAACTTATAGATCCAAGCTCATTTTGTAGGATATAGGGTAAGGTTTGAATTATTGGTCAGTTTTACATCTTCGGTCACATATAGAAAAAATAATATATAATTTGTATCCATGATACCTGCATGGCATGTATCATTGATACCAACTAAAATAAATAAAAATTATATAGTTTTTTCTTATATAATTAAAATATTTTGTGGAAAAAGTAGGAGGAGCTTATCAGAAAGTCTGGTGGAAATACTTAAAAAACCCTACGTGTGTACGACCCTTGAAATTAATATAACTAACTAATTGCTAACCCCTCCCCCCCCCCCCTCCCTCCTCCACCACCAGTTCCACAATGTACCACTACCGCACTAACGAGACACTGACGGCGAAAACGCTCGTGCCCGCTAATGTACACGTGGCAGCCATTCCCATGCAGATTGAGTTCAGTCGCAATGTTGTACTGTCAGATTGGAAGACTCTGAAAGTGAAGGAAATCATCATCTGGGACACTCTTAGTCGAAAGTGAGTCACTTTAATCTGTGTTATAATTAAACTCAAATATTAAACTTAATTGCGATGAATTTGCAAGGCCAAATCATATAACTTTTTCTAGTGGTTTTACATGCAGTCAAAATTTTATCTTATTTTCATTAAAGATGTTAAATCTTTCTTAGAAAAGTTAAATTTTCTTTTCACGTATCAGTTTTCTACCATGCGATTATTAGAGTTAAGAGAATAACTATTTATAGTATCAAGATAATGATTAGTTATAAGAATCGATAGCTGATTATTTTCATTAGTGGAATAGTGATTAACATCAAATTATAAGTAGGTATCTCCAATGTAGTTTATTCTCTATTTTGACTCTCGATTTAGTGATTGTAATAGGTATGTCCATTCTGAAATACAGGGTAGCAATTACTAAAAACTATATGGTTCATAGTGAGTGAATCACTTAATGAATATATTTTAACATAGGGTATTTGCTACAATACAATTAGGTTTCAAGATTAGTTTTATATTAATTAATTATTCTTTTTTCTTTCCAGAAGTTACAAGAGTTGTAATCTGTCGCTAGAGACTCTAACGGCGAAAACGCTGATGCTGGAGAAAGGGGATAAATGTTAGAGGTTCAAATTGGTGAACTGTTAGGTACTGTCAAACAAAAGAAAAGTGTAATGACTTTTTAATAATTTAACATTTCCAAGAATTTTTTACTATTTGTTTTGTAATACTAGTTGGTGTTTTAAAATTTGTATTGCTACACGACAATAAATTTGTAAGATTAGAAAATAATATGAAATTAGCATCATCACAGTGACTCTTTTCTCTGATAGTACATCATCACAGTGACTCTTTTCTTTGATAGTACATCATCACAGTGACTCTTTTCTCTGATAGTACATCATCACAGTGACTCTTTTCTCTGATAGTACATCATCACAGTGACTCTTTTCTCTGATAGTACATCATCACAGAGACTCTTTTCTCTGATAGTACATCATCACAGTGACTCTTTTCTCTGATAGTACATCATCACAGTGACTCTTTTCTCTCATAGTACATCATCATAGTGACTCTTTTCTCTGATAGTACATCATCACAGTGACTCTTTTCTCTGATAGTACATCATCACAGTGACTCTTTTCTCTGATAGTACATCATCACAGTGACTCTTTTCTCTGATAGTACATCATCACAGTGACTCTTTTCTCTGATAGTACATCATCACAGTGACTCTTTTCTCTGATAGTACATCATCACAGTGACTCTTTTCTCTGATAGTACATCATCACAGTGACTCTTTTCTCTGATAGTACATCATCACAGTGACTCTTTTCTCTGATAGTACATCATCACAGTGACTCTTTTCTCTGATAGTACATCATCACAGTGACTCTTTTCTCTGATAGTACCTACATAGTTTTTTTAGCTATGAAATTATTCTTGATATAATCAGATAAACTTTAATTAATCTTATAATTAGAAATCTTTGAACCGTTTGTGATATGAACATAATTAAGAAATAGCCATCAAACATCGTTCAGAACATAAATCCAAATTTTAATTATTACAATATGAATAATTTGTTAGGTATACAAGGTAACTTTAGTATAATTAATTATATTAAATCTTAATAGCTTTGGTTTAACTTCTATTATTTTATTACTATTGAATTATAAATAAAATTTCTTCATTTTAGGCTATTGTAAAATATTGAATGTGTTGAATAGGATAATAAATATAATATATGTGTGATGAAACCATGGCACATAGTGTACAAATATAAACTCTGTGATCTCTTAAGTTAGGTATTTAATTTTTAATTTAACTTATAATTTAGTCTTTTTTTCATTTATAATGTGTTAAACTACTGACTAATAAAAGTAATATTTATATTTTTTTATTTCATTCCAAGTTCAAAATGGTATCAAGTATAAAAGTAGTTTAAGTAGGGGAATTTCCGAGTTATCAATCAGTTCCACATTTTCGATCAAATGTATGAAAAATATATAACGAATAATTTAGCATAATTATTTACTTGTTATAGTTTATTCGGTGTCCATCATACCTATAACTTATTAATTATTATACTCAGGTATCATGGATACCAATTTAAATTGCGAGTTAAATAACAATATCTAATTTAGTTCATGAAATCTAAAATTAATTTAGTCTGTAATATTATTCAGACTGACCAAAAACGTGAGAAGTAAAATTTTCGATTCTGATAATCACTAGTAATCAATTGTTTTATTTGAATTTAATAACCATCTTTTCCCTTAAAATGACGCGTATTATAGTTTTTGAAAAATGTTTTTCCATCAAATACCTAATAATCAGAAATAAAAATGAAATATTATATAGTTAATATCTTAGCTACATTCACAGTAGAAATAGATTATTAATTTTGAACTCTGTTATAGGACAAAAATAGCCAAGTATTAAACATGTGTATATACCTCTTTGTTCATGTGTACCATTTCCTATACTGTCAGTTAAATAATAGGTACGTACCTTGTAATATAGAATAGATAAGAGATGCATATTCATCTCTAGTGCATACATGCATTAATACCTATTTATTATGAAAAGATAGCGAAAGAATTTCCTACGTATTCCATGAAGTAAGAAAGGTGCTAAATGTACTGCAGAAATTATTGATACGATAAACATTGCTTTAGTTAATTGTATTAGCCAGAAACTGCAGTATCGTGTAAAGTATTGTAAAACAAAAAGTTTGACACGTTGAAATTTACTCAAGAAAAGACACATATTCATGTTTCCATGTCAGAAAACAATTTAAAAAATACCTTCAAATTACTTTACACAAGAACTTAGTTTTCTTTTTTAATGTTTGACAAAACAATTTTCCATCATGTTGAATTTCTTCAAATTTTTGATTTAACTGTTTGAGAACAATAATACGTATATTAAACAGATGTTTAACCTGTTTGACAAACAATTTGCCCAAATGTTTGATGTTATAATGTGTAGGTAGGGGCATTGAAATGAAGTTAACGAAGATGACGTCAGAGCCTCGTGAGTCATGTGTTATTTGTCGCTAGGTGATAGATAACTCGATAAATAACCACAATAACAACGAGTTCATCGTTAAAATTCTATGAAAACTATTGCCTATTATTAAAGAACTAATTTATATTTTTTCCTATGAGTAAAAATGTTTTATTCGTTTAAGTAAGGGTAATAAAAGTACATAATATTGGATTAGTCTAGTGACTGCTGCCAGACGTACGATCTAACATGTTTAATTTCTGTCATTGCCGCAAAATCTTCAGCAGAGGGAGGATGTGATGTGTAGCAGTGGAATCTCTTAACTAAATGTGTATACTTTGTTTATATCACGATATAACACGTATACACGAAATTGATATGCTTAGTACTAAAGTGTTCTACAATTAACTAGATACTTTGATCAACTTACTGTGCTTGTTTTTGCGTGACATTTAGGCATAAGTGAAAATTGCTATAAAGTTCTTTATTGGTAAATAACTAACTGTTGACATTAATAATGTCGAGTCGAGAAAGTGGTGTTGATTTAAGTTACGACACTGTGGAGCTGAGTATGGATGACTTGGACAGACTGGCATCGGGGGAGAGAAACCTTCAGGGGTTTTACAAGCTCCGTAGTACCCCAATAAAGAGCAGGTGAGATAATTAGTGAATTAATACATACCTGCCTAATTGATAAGTAAAGAATGTGTCATTCTATTTCTAACTATATCGTTAATTTTATTTCATAAAGAATATATCGTTATTTTTAAATATAATATATCGTTAATTTTATATCATTAATAATATATCGTTAATTTTATTTCATTAAGAATATATCGTTAATTTTATATCATTAATAATCAATCTATCATTAATTTTATATCAATAATATATCGTTAATTTTATCAATTTATATTTCATTTTACTATGGTTACTTGCTACTGCTCATTCTTATGTGTTACATAACTGCATTGCCTCAGTTCTATTTAAATCAATACCCCGATAAATTCCTTCACAAATAATGCCTACGAGTTGAACCTTGTCCACACTAACAAATTTTCTCTTCAAACTTCGAAGAAAAGTTCGCCACTTTTCATCAAATTTTCGTCAAGTTTAATTGTGCGAAAGTTCGATAGTGTGTACGAACAAAGTATTAAATAACTACCACAATAATGCAATTTAATTCAATTCTTATTAAACTATTTCAGTTTATTTTTTAACATTGTTGATGTTTTTCAACAATATAGAATAAATGATCTAGAGAAACATCTTCCTTACTGGAAGTAAACTTATTTATTCGGTAGAAATACAGTAGTACTCCTCTATAATGAACTCCTATATAGTGAATCATCCTGATTAGTAAACTCTTGTATAATGATTTAACCTCTAGTGAACATATTTAGTTTAGTCTACCACAAATGGCTATGCGTTTTCTATGAATTAGTTGCATTTCATGAAGAAGGAGTTCTACCAGTGCAACTCTCTATAATGCAGTCATGTATAGTGAACCATCCTGGTTTTTAGAGTTCTCAGATATGAAAAACCGTATGATTTAAAAAAAAAGGAAATATTTTTTGTAGTCTTCCATGAAAAGGCTAGTTATCTATTCAACTTTCAAATCCTCTATAGTGAACCAGTTGATATTCACTATAGAGGAGTTCCACTGAAACAGTTACTAGTAACTGTGTAAGTGCATGGTGCAATTCTTAGTATTGGTTATAGCGCACTTTATTAGATAATGAGGCAATATGATTATCTGGTTCTTGCTACTATTCATATATGATATTATTATCAATATTATGTATCATTTATATTTTGCTATAAAATTGAACAGGTTGTAATAGAAATAATTGGAAAATACTTAGCTGTTAGTTTCGTTACTTCATACCTTAGCGACTTTTTTTTATTTAATTTAAAAGGTGAAGGATCTATTTGGACTCACTTACGATGTATTCTTATTTTGCCGTCTGTTCTAGAATAAGTTCGGTTAAGTTACGCGTTATCGAACAGTTCCACATTCTCGGTCATATAAGAAAAAGTATAACATGTTATTTTTATTGGTAAACGACTTAAAATGTTCAATTATATACTTTTTCTTATATTACCGAAAATGTGGAACAGTTCGATAATGCGTAATTAACCCTAACTTGTTTTCAGCAAGAACGTTCAGTAACGCATCAATTCACTAACATCTTAATCCATCTTGCATCTAATTCTAACGTATTAGCTAGGAGAACGTACTCGGTGGTTCTATACGTTCTTTCGTACGTTCATTGGTTCTATTTACGTTCTTATTTACGTTCTACTTGCATTGGCAGTAACAATCAGTATTATTTTGTGCTTCCTTTTACAAGGTTAATTAAATCAATTGCTACGTAATTAATGTATTCTTTAGGTAATTAGATATGCTCATAATGTTAAAAATAAAATCAACCATTGGCAATAGGTAATGGAAATAAATAGTTATTACTTAATTCTATTCTATGGCATTACAATGTATTTAGATTATATAATATTATATAATTTTATAAAATAATATGCATGACATTGACTAAGTGTTCTAATAAAATGGTTGAGTTCAGTTGGAATATTTTATTTCAAAATGTCTGGACTAACGAGTACCTACCTACATTGAAATTGAGTTCCGTGTCACCTTTTCGATCAAATAGAAATACAATAATAATTAGGTATTTAACTTTTAAATTAATTGATATGAGTGATTAAAGTTAATTAAAGTTAAATAATAATATTTTATTATGTGTTCGAAAATGTAGAGCCGTTCAATAACTCGGAACTTACCCTTATCAATATAATTATCGTCAAGCTGACTCGTCTCGAAACATAATTATTAATTTCTATGATCCTTTTAATGAATACATTTCGTTCATCACCATTTCAACAGTCTTTTTTATTTTATCTATCCTAGCTACCTAAATAGCATTATTAATTAATAAACACATAAAGCAGTACTGCCAAACTATTTCAATTAAAGCTACATTTGATGGTATCTGTAACAGGATCTTGTAGTGATCTATCTGCATCATATTGCATACAATGTCATTAACCTGTTTTAAAAGGATTAAATAACTTTACGTCATTGCTTTTTGTGACGTCATACATCGTGCCAGCGTGGCAGTTGCCAGACGCACGACATCACTTACAAACAAATGAATGTTACTCTTATCTCTTTCGACCAAATCTTTCCAATCAATAATAATTAACATTCTTTATTATTATATAGTATCAATAGAGATATGTAGTTCATAGAATGAACCTAATTGTGGTATTTCATTTTATTCGCAATTTGCCGCAGTTGTCGTACGGATGATGCAATATTGTTGCTGCCGTGCCTCCTTTATATTTGCCTTGCCTATGAGTCATACTACGGCATGAACTATTTATTAATTTACTACAAATATATTATAAATTAATAATGTTTGGATAAATCGATAGGTATATTATATTTTAATAGAGATTGTAAATGATGCTATGATGAATCACACTGTCACATTTTAGAACTAGTATGTGATTGATTTTTGTGTGAGTCACCGGCCTACAGTCATGTCACATTTGAAATATGTCATTTAAATAGGTAACATTGATTTAAAAATCATGCTAATAGGTAACACATTGATTCAAATGGTATTTTCTCTTCCTGTCAACGATGTTAGTCATATTGTTAAAAATAGCTGAGTCATTGTTACTAATGTGTATTTACAGTACAATATGCAGATAGGTATTATAGTACAATAAGCGATGCCATTCAAATATATACTGTACCTATATTTGTTATAGGAGTCATTATATTGATAAGCTAAACTCTGTTATCAATGGTAGCTTATTCAATTGATATTAAAATGATAGTTACAATAGGCATATTAATAATTTATTCATATAGCTAGGGTAAATTCCGAATTTTATATAAAAGTTAAATAATAATCATTTTATTTATATATGATCGAAATTGTGAAACCGTCCGATAACTCGTATGTAACCTCTATATTAAAAATTATGAAATATTAATATAAACGAAGTAGTTACTTATATGTATCTACATTTACACATCATATTTGGAATTCATAATGTAAATGATTTAAAATAATTATTCAAATTTCTAAAATTAAAGTATTTGATTGTATTGTTTTAAATTTTTTGTAATAGTAATTTGTTCTGCCTCTGTTTTCATGAACGTTTTTTTGTTATTTTAATATTTTTTTCATAAGTATATCCTTATATGGCGAAGAGTGTATTCATTTTTTGTCTAAAACCTTAGGGAAAACCAATTGCCTGTAGCGTTTCTTTGCATTTGCTGTAAGAGTTGTGAACCTAATGCAATATGTTATGCAAACCAATGGTAAGTAATTGATGGGAACGGAAGGCTTCTCTATAGTCAGACATTCTTATTTTTTTTTAAACTTTCCTATACTCTGATACCCCCATTGGTATAACCCCCACACCTTCGCCCCCAATCACCCCTATACAAGGTCATAAAACAATCATTTAGTGTGCAGTGCAACAAACTAGCGGATACTACAAACTAAATTAGGATTTTTTTATAAATGAAACCGTAATTTGGTTTATAAGTATAATCCTATAGTGTGTTGTACTGCACACTTCTTGATTCATTTCCTATTGATAACATCATATTTGATGTTATATAAGAAATAAATTGCAAATCTAATATCCGGAATAAACTGCAAAAGTGTCGGGCTGATCAATGAAAACTAACCCGCTGAATGTTTATAATATATATACATTACCAGTGGCTTGCTATTTCATTGCAGTGACATCTATGGTATATTCAATGTGAAATAGAGAATTAGTGGGGGATTATCCCCTCGATGCCTCCCCCCATTTTTGTGTACTTGACCATTTTCCCGACAAATTTCTCCTGTAGCCTCCAGACTGCCTCCAGTCTAGCAGAGTCAGACTTTGCCAGAAATGTCCTCTTTGCTTCTGACGATATATTGCATCATTTTATCTTTTTTGAAAATTATATAGTTTTGAAGTCCATAGAAATGAATTAAAAATTAAGTAGTTCAAAATACCAGTAGATAGTGTACATGTGTGTCATTTTCGTTTGCCAAAATGTGTTTTTTTAATTTTTCACTCTAACAATTATAAGTTCAACTCATCAAATGTGAATTAATAAGTTACAATTTAACGAATAAGTTAGTTTGGAAGTAGAAAATAATGAATTCATTTTCGCAATAAAGTTTTAAAATGTTGCAATTGTTTAGACTTTATAGATAACTAGTGTACCCGTACGTGAAAAATTCACGTATTTTCTAGTGTATTTTCCCGTTAAAAATAACGGGTTTTCAATAGTAATTTATTACCCGTTATTAGGTTTCTTTTATTGAATTGAAATCAATTAAAATCTATTTTCCTGCATAATCTGATACTATATTTAATAGAAAAAATTCATATACAGTGTGTCCGCAAAAAATGTATCCTCTGCCTTGAATTCACATTATTTACCATTTCACGATAATATGCATATTAAATTGGTACCATAGATACTTATAACTCATATTAATGAGTTATAGATAGTACTTAAAAGATTTTTTCGATGGCAGTGGATACATTTTTTGCGAACACACTGTATAGAAATCGAATTAACTCAAAGAATATAAATTTCATATCAATATATTTCCGTGCGTATCATAGTTACATTCTTCAGGTTTAATACCCATAGTGTAAAAGCGGACACCAAATAAATAAATAAATAAATAAAAACACACTAAGGAAATTATTAGTATAGATTTTGACGATTGTTAGATTACTTTAAAGGAAATTTAAGCAGTATATTTATTGTGTTACTATTTATTGTTATTGTTTATTTAATGGTCACAATAATTGTAGTTAAAGTAATTCAAATATTCTATATATATTATATAGTATTTTTTTTAAGGAAGGGACAAAATGATTATTCTTGCCCCGTCATTTTTACATTCAAGATAATGATTTTTAATAAGAATATAATAATTAAGGGCCGTACACACGTAGGTTTTTTTAAGTCTTTCCACCAGACTTTTTGCTAAGCTCCTCCTACTTTTTCCACAAGAATATAAAAAATAACGATATAATAATTATTTATTTTAGTTGGTATCCATGATACCTGCAGGTATCATGGATACCAAATAATAATTAAAACGATTTATATAGTTTTTTCTTATATTCTCGTGGAAAAAGTAGGAGGAGCTTAGCAAAAAGTCTGGTGGAAAGACTTAAAAAAACCTACGTGTGTACGGCCCTTTAGACGTATATTTCTATCAAATTTAATTGATGTAATTCATCATCATCATTACTATTTGGAGGTCAGAGACAGTTTTAATAGATTCCATATTCATAGTTCATATACCGATTAGATGTTACTAAGCAGTACTTGTGATAAAGTTCCGTTTTATAAGATATTTATAGACTCAGATTGGTAATCCACTTACTGGACATCTCTTTAGTTACTCGTCATTTAGCTACCCTATAGAAGTATCAGCTACTATTTATACAAAAACCATATACGTATATCAGTATACCTCAGCTACAATACTCAGTGTGTATGTTCCACATCATTTGCATATTTGCACAATCTCGAGAATGCGATGCGCGTTGTTAGGATATTTGAAAAGGCGTGACAACATATTTTCAAAGATCCCGAAAACGCGCAGCGTATTCTCTGGATTTTACAAAATCAGCAAATTGCGTGGAATATATACTGTATATTTATTATTATTAAATTGTACCAAGTTGCTTTTTTTAAATGTCACAGGTGTAAATACGTTCTGTAGCTTTACGTTTTATCTCCTTTATTTACATTTGATATTTTTTCCTCTTATAACTCAATATTCTCATCCGGTCACAAGACAAAATATAAAAACAATGGCATAGAAATAAATATTTTCTTGTTATTGTGGCAGATGACTTATATTTTCCTATTTCCATTAACTACTTTAGATAATTTGTCACTATAATGATGATATTTTCCTAGAAGTGTCCTTACTATCATTATAAGCTTGTTCTTTTTTTATTTTATTTTCACATTAAATATTATCATTATCATTTTCTTGGTACTTTCAATTTATATTTAGAATTCGTTTGCAGCTCGTCTTTGAAAGCTAGAGACTTCATTTTTTTAGTTTAATTGCGTTAAAATCTTATAAGGCTGGTAAATAATTTAATTAAAGTATAAAATACAAAATGAGTATTCTAATACTTATTACGCATTAGGCATATAATAACACATGTTTTTAAACAGAGTTCTAAAATGTTGTCAAACATGAGTCAATTATTCACTACTAGTTAACGGTCAGTTGTCAGGTTACGATAACTTGGGAGGAAACCGATTTCCTACTAGGGTAAGTTATAAATTATCGGTCAGTTTCATATCTTCGGTCATATAAGAAAAACGATATTATAGTTATTCAATTTGTATTTCAATTTCAATTGGTATGGATTAAATTTTTAATTGGATTAAATTTTTAATTGGATTAAATTTTTAATTGGATTAAATTTTTAATTGGATTAAATTTTTAATTGGATACCAATTTTTAATTGGATACCAATTTTTAATTTTTTTTTTTTTTTTTTTTTTTTTTTTTTTTATAAAGGCCCCCTGCCAGAAGAAGCAAACCTTCTTTAAATAATAATAATTTTTAATTGGATACCAATTTTTAATTGGATACAATTTTTAATTGGATACCAATTTTTAATTAGATACCAATTAATTAATAAAATGTTTCCAATTAAAATACCAATGGAACTAAAATGATACCTGCAGGTATTATTTAATTGTACTAATTAAAATTAAGTTAAATAACAATTACTATATCTGTTTTTCCCATATGACCGAAGATGTAAAACCGACCGCTAATTCGTAACCTACCTCAATCAGAAATATGATCTAATTAACAAATCTTTAAAGCATGTCACCCATGTAAATTAGATATGCATTTAAAACTCTGTTTACAAATGATATCAGTTGGCATATCTTAGACACATCATAGTAGAGATTATATCAAGAATTAAATTATATATTATTTTCTGGCTATATAATACAATAGCACAATTATTTATTTGATGGTATTTATTTCTACATATTTTGTAGTTGTTGTCATGTATATTTTTTGAAGACTGTTACTATTACTTATATTTGAAAATAATTTTTCTATTTTGTTACTGTATAGAAACTATAAATTTGTGTAAGATATATTTGAGCTTATAAATACCTTCACTAATTTCTATATGTTTTGTTTATTTGTTTATATTTAAAATAGTTTTTGATAGGAAATGATTGGAAGATATATCTTGTCCTGTGTAATTAGGGTAAGTTCCAAGTTATCGTACGGTTCAACATTTTCGATCATATAAGAAAATAAAAAGAATCCCTCAGCACTAATAATATCCCTAGTGTGTTTATTTATTTATTTCTTTATTTAGTTTCAGCTTATACAAGACGGATATTAAACATGAAGAATGTAAGCATGGTACTGACGGGAATGTATTGATATGAAATTGTTAATCTTGTGTTTTTATTCAATTTTTATATTTACTTGTAATATATGTCAGTCTTGATAAAAAATTCTAATTGATAGCACTGAAAGCAGTTTTATTTAACGGGAAAATACACTTGTAAAGTGTTGATAACTCAATCATTATCAAACTTTTATTTTCCTATAACCTATATTCATTTTTCTTGTTTAATAGAATATATGGAACAGTGAGATAACTATATAGGAATATACCCTATTTATGATATTATTTGACATATTCACTATAGTTGCTGCGTGAAAAGTTGTGACACTTCTCATCTTTTTTAAATATTTAAAGGATGGTGGGTAGTTAGTAGAAAGAGCGTGCATGAGAGATACATACACGGAGAGATAATTTGAGATATGAAATGATGTATAGTGAGAGATAAGTAGAGATATAAAGAGAGAGAGAGAGGTAGGGATATGTTGAGAGAGGGGGGAGTGGGGAGAGATATATTTTCACTATATTAGAGTGAATAAAACCAGGATATAAGCTACCTAGTACTGGGATATTTAGCTATCTATAGTACTGGGAGATAAGCTACCTAGTACTAGGAGATAAGCTACCTAGTAGTAGGAGATAAGCTACCTAGTACTAGGAGATAAGCTACCTAGTTCTAGGAGATAAGCTACCTAGTACTGGGAGATAAGCTACCTAGTACTAGGAGATAAGCTACCTAGTACTGGGAGATAAGCTACCTAGTACTGGGAGATAAGCTACCTAGTACTAGGAGATAAGCTACCTAGTACTGGGAGATAAGCTACTTAGTAGTGAGAGATAAGCTACCTAGTACTGGGAGATAAGCTACCTAGTACTGGGAGATAAGCTACCTAGTAATGAGAGATAAGCTACCTAGTACTGGGAGATAGCTACCTAGTACTGGGAGATAAGCTACCTAGTACTGGGAGATAAGCTACCTAGTACTAGGAGATAAGCTACCTAGTACTGGGAGATAAGCTACCTAGTACTAGGAGATAAGCTACCTAGTACTGAGAGATAAGCTACCTAGTACTGGGAGATAAGCTACCTAGTACTGGGAGATAAGCTACCTAGTACTGGGAGATAAGCTACCTAGTAATGAGAGATAAGCTACCTAGTATTGAGAGATAAGCTACCTAGTAATGAGAGATAAGCTACCTAGTAATGAGAGATAAGCTACCTAGTAATGAGAGATAAGCTACCTAGTACTGAGAGATAAGCTACCTAGTAATGAGAGATAAGCTACCTAGTATTGAGAGATAAGCTATCTAGTAATGAGAGATAAGCTACCTAGTAATGAGAGATAAGCTACCTAGTAATGAAAGATAAGCTATCTAGTACTGAGAGATAAGCTACCTAGTAATGAAAGATAAGCTACCTAGTAATGAGAGATAAGCTACCTAGTAATGAAAGATAAGCTACCTATTACTGAGAGATAAGCTACCTAGTAATGAGAGATAAGCTACCTAGTAATGAAAGATAAGCTACCTAGTACTGAGAGATAAGCTACCTAGTAATGAGAGATAAGCTACCTAGTATTGAGAGATAAGCTATCTAGTAATGAGAGATAAGCTACCTAGTAATGAGAGATAAGCTACCTAGTAATGAAAGATAAGCTATCTAGTACTGAGAGATAAGCTACCTAGTAATGAGAGATAAGCTACCTAGTAATGAGAGATAAGCTACCTAGTAATGAAAGATAAGCTACCTATTACTGAGAGATAAGCTACCTAGTAATGAGAGATAAGCTACCTAGTAATGAGAGATAAGCTACTTATTACTGAGAGATAAGCTACCTAGTAATGAAAGATAAGCTACCTAGTACTGAGAGATAAGCTACCTAGTAATGAGAGATAAGCTACCTAGTAATGAGAGATAAGCTACTTAGTACTGAGAGATAAGCTACCTAGTAATGAGAGATGAGCTACCTTGTAATGAGAGATAAGCTACCTAGTAATGAAAGATAAGCTACCTAGTAATGAGAGATAAGCTACTTAGTACTGAGAGATAAGCTACCCAGTAATGAGAGATAAGCTACCTTGTAATGAGTGATAAGCTACCTAGTAATGGAAGATAAGCTACCTAGTACTGAGAGATAAGCTACTTATTTTAATTTAGCTTTTCAGTTGTTTATATTCGAAAGATATTTTCAAAACTGAATTGAGATAAAAATCGCATTTTTATTCAGGTTATATTTTTATTTCAGATGCTTGCATTCACATATTTACAGTATATAGTTAATATTATTTTCACTTTTACATTATTAGCATTGTGTGAGTACATAATATTATAGTGATTGAAGCCGAAATATTTCATATTTACAAACTATTTATCTATCGATTACAGTTGTCAAATTAGATATACTAAACGGGTGTGCTCTATCTCTAATTTATTTACCTCCTTTAATAATTTACAATAATTAATGAGTTATGAGAATTTAGTATTTGAATTATGGACCTGAAATAACAGGGGTTTTGACAGGAATTAATGTGTGGTTCGTTTACCAGTTGAAGTAAGATGGTGAAGAATTAAGTTTTAATTTGCATCACATTAAGTAGCAAACACTAAAGTAATTAGCACTGAATTCTTAGTAACCCACGACAAAGGCTTCGCTTGAAGTGACGATATCGATAAAGTCGATAATTTTTATTTTAGAAGTTGTATAATGCTGAAAAGAATAAAATAATTTCACCTTAAATTTTTACTAGTTTGCCCTGCAAACTCATTTGTTTTCTAAATGTTTGATTCATAGAAAATCATACAGAGTAAACTCAAACAAAATATTTTTGCTTCTTCCTTCTTAATTAATATTAAATGATTTATCTAGTTATTTAGTAAATTGATAATTTAATATGTTCGCCTTTATTATCATTTAATATCGAACTAGTTTTTATATGTAGTGTAATACGAGGTGATTCTCGCATACAAAGTTGAAATCATCCTAGCACGTTCATTCGAAAAGAAAGAAAACTATAAATTACTGTAGAGATGTTTCAGAATATCATCTAAAATTCTACCTGCATTATCAAAGAAAATATGGCTTACTTATGAAGAAAACTTACAGAAGAAAAAAATATTTGCATTTGGAATTGGCCTGGAACGAGTATCTTCCAAAATATGCACAACAAAGTTTTTTAAAAAAAAAAGTCAGGTGAGAAGCCTGATGTACATGTACCCCAGGTTGGGAAATCCACTTCTAGCTCATAGTTGAGGCTCTGCCTGATTTTTTGGAAACTCTTTCACACTTTTTTTGGGAGATACAGAAATCACACTACAGATAAAAGAGCGCAAGTATCATCCTAGTATGCAAACGCGCTTTCATACTGCGCATTTGCAGTATGTATTAATATATATAAACTCGTGGTAATTACTCTGCTTTTTCATTTAGCTACGTATTTAACTACTGCTCTGGTTATAGAAACTTCATTATAAAATGGGATATTTGAATAATTCTCAGTAGATAATCCTACAATTTTGATGTTTCGATTTATATCCACGAAAAGTCATATTTTATCGCGCACTCGCCCTTTGAATTGATTTAATTAGAATGATTTGTCCTACTGAAATTTGCCACAGTAAAAGACGCGCGCAATTCAGTGGACTTCAAATAATTTGGTACCTGAGACGTAGGGTCATTATTAAATATATCATAGCAAACAAAGCAAGTAGGCAGCACCTACGCAAAAAGGAAAAGATATCGAACAAACACACTAAGCATTTCCTCTTCTCAATATATAATTATTCAATATATACAAATTACTACCTCTAACACCCTTTTCTCGAAGCTATTTAGAAGTGTGTGCGATAGACTGAACATCAAATGCTATTTCTGAAATCAGTTGAGACTAAGGAAAAGTGTTTATATCCACTTTCTCCAATACGGAAATAGAGTTTTCTATTCGTTTAAAATATTCTTCGACGCTAGTACTGCATCTATAAATAGATGCAGTGAGTATACATCCATATTTTTCAACATATTTCACTGCCAATCTCTCAATTTTTGAAGGTTAACAATCGATGAAGTTGAGTATATTTACATCCGTAAATTAGTTTTTATCTTTTAATTCCCTTAATTACTAACCATTTTTTTTATCACTAATGTCTGTTGAACGATAGATGTGGAATTCACAAAAGCAGTATAGTGTGTCTCGATGTTGGCTAATAAATTCAAATTCACCGATACGTAGCTTTTGTTCTCTACCTACCTCAACTGCGTGTGCGATTCCCTAACTCTATTTCATCTATAGATTAATTCCAAACAGATGATGCACAAAATATTACGTATGTGCGAGAAAAAGAAAAGGCAAGGCATAGGTTCTTGTGTGCCAAGTTTGTCAGTGTAGATTCATGTGGTGTACCTAGTGCAACTATCTACCCGAGCTTGATGGTGGTGAACCACTTCCCATCCCGACGCTGTCTCGCGTTTGCATCAACGATGTGAATTGCGTCTGCTTAAAAAAACGAGTGAACAAGTTTGTGCTGAAAACTTAGTATCTAAATTCTATATTGTCAATTCGTAGTCACTAAAGGGGATTAGGTTTACGAGTCCGATTCTGTGATATCTTGACTCCAATTTCATCAGAGACTACTATTAATGGAAGAAATTTTTAGTTCAGAATGTATTAATAGAATAAAGAGTGATCAATATAATCTAAATTCGATTAATTTCTTTAACAATGATGAAATCGTTTGGAGAAATTCACATGTGCCACCTGCTGGTTCGTCCTACGGTGGCAGTACGGTTGCCAAGGAGGAGAAAGGTCAGAGGAGACCATGGTCATACGGAGGATCAACCTACGGAGATTTCTTAGCTCCTCCAGGTACATTCATCCCTGAAAACAGATCCATGGGGTACAAGAACGATGAGTTTGATGACGTGATTAACAAGATGGCAACTATGATTCCACATGAATCATTGGGAACTGTTGGAATAGATACTTCTCCAGATAATATTCAAAACAATCCTCCAAATCTCCAATGTGTAGATTTACCTATTTCAGTCTGTGAAATTTGTCCTGAGAATTCATGCAGTTCATCTATGGTTCCTTGTAGGAAACCTCCTCCTCCATACCCTAGTGACGCTTCCAAAAGTACCTACCCCAATCGAGCTAAGCCTTATCCATCACCTTGCAGTGTGGCTTACTGCAACAAATCAGATTCGTCAACATCCACCACTACTTCTAGAAGGTCTCCTTCCGTCAGACCATCTTCTGAAGGAACCATCTGCTCTCCTGTTAGGATTGATGTCACAGCTCCTTGGGATCGAGACTCAACATATGGTGGTTATCAGCTTAATTCGTAAGTTGAGCAGCGTCGTCTTTAATTATAAGTTTTTGCAGTTTTTTTCGATAATGAATGCAAAAATTCCATCTTTTCAAATCTTACTACAGCTTTGTAATTTCACTTGATATTGCAACTCCCAGTTTCAAGATAATTCGACAAAAGAATGATTAAATATTCATTTTTTGTGTTTCTCCAAACTGTTTAATTGCCAATTACAAATTTAATGTAAAATTTGGTTAATTTAATGTCCAATTACCCTTTATATGGTTACGTGGATTCATTTTCAATCACTTTGTTAGAATAAGAAATGCAGGTGTTGGACAAATAAAACGCCTTGTAGCTCTTTCGTGGAATTCATATTTGTGCAGCTCTTCATTAATCGTTTTCTTGCGGAAACTGGGTTCTGTGGCGTAGACAAGAAAGATTTCTTCCTGGCATATTAAGGTAATACCATATCACAGGAATAATTTTTCCTATCCTGGGACATTCCCTTAATACCCAACCCAGGAATAAATTCTTTTTGCCATGGTTCTTCATTGAGCTCTGGTGTTTTTTTAGGAGCTTAGTATTACGATTTGTTCTAACGATTCGATTTAGAGTTCGACGGTCTCTCTCAGACGACTTCGATTTTCAGTCAGTTTTGTGCTTTGCTCAGGACGTTTTTCCTTCTCTTTCAAAGGAAATCATTACTTTTGAGACAGAACTTCACAACTATTTTGGGACATTACCTTTTGGAGTAGTTTAAGACAGTACCTCTCAGTAATTCTCTCGCGCCTACTACACTAACACAAACAATTTGGCCTCTTTCAAAGTTCGAGAAGTCTGCTATTTTTATAAAGTTTATATCATTCATTTGAAATTTTATATATATGTATTTGTAAAAAAAAAAATTCGAGTAAACGAATAAACTGTTTCAATAAACCCCTCCCAAAAAACTTTAAATTTTCAACATTTGCTTAATTATAATATGTTCAAAGATAAAGATGTTAAAATGTTTGGTGCCAGCTTTTTTATCAATCTATTCATCACTGCTCCTTTAATATCCAAATCATTACAGTTGCTAAGTCCTTCTACATTGTTTAGATTCAAGTAAGATTCTCACTAATTTCACATCACTGAAATATTTTAAGAATGTCTTCGTTTACCTATGGCTTGTTTATTTACCTCAATTATCACCCGAGACTTTATCAGTGACGTCACTTTATCAGATGTGATATCACTTTAACTTCTTTTTAACTATTGACTTTATTCGTAGTCTACAGTTTCAAAAAATATATTGAATTCATACCTGAAATAAATCACTTGCAAAGTTGTTATCTATGATAGTGATAACTAAAGATATGTAACATAATTCGTATATTTATATCAATGAATTAGGTTTTGTTACTAATCAACTAGGTGATATTACCAATAAACTAGGTGTTTTTATTGGGTGTATACTGTATCATAATGTATACTATATATACTACTACATTAACTGAAATACTCTTACTATGGTCATATGCTACTTTTCACTACAACATCAGTCCCCATAAATAAATAATTAGCTTATCTTTATTTGTCTGTCTTTGGTCTGTCTCGCCATAATAAATTTTCAGAAATTAGGCACAATATGTTCCCAGGTGGTAGCAGGAATAACAGTTCTTATAATAATTCAATAAATAAGATTTTTTATAAATACAGGGTTCGTTTTTAATGATTTCTTTATTAACTCTGTCATTAAATTTGTATACTCTATCTCCTATGCTATAATTTTATCGACATTATTCATTTAATAACATTCGTTTTCTAACGATATTTTCTTCTGGCGATATCGTCTGAACTCATCGTCAGAGTAAGGTGGTTGCACTGTACACATTTTTTGAACTGTGCACATTCTGTCGTGCACCATATATGGTCTAAACTACTTTTTTTTGAGGTAATGTTCGAAAGGAATTAAACACCTTCCTGTGTCCCTCTGAAATAATAGACGCTTCTTGGTAATCATTTTCACTGAACGAAATATTTTAAATAGAAAAATAATTCGAATGTTTTTTTTAAATTTTAAAAAAGTGTTAACTGTACTATTTCATATGGAATCAAATGATATATTTTGAAAAAAAACCTGGGTAAATACTAAATAGTAACATCAATCGAAGCACAAAAATACCGAGAACAGTCGCTAGTCCATGAAGAAATTAAACTTGTTTGAACGCTGAAGTTGTTCTGACGACTTCGTACGTATTCTGACGACTAAATCGCTGCCACTGTAACCACTCCCATTCGAAAGTATGAGTTTGATTTCCATCCCAAGCCGTCAGAACAAAAAATCTTCAGAATAGGCATCCATAGTAACCGTAGCTTAACCAAAGCCAAAATCGAAAAAAGTTACAAGAATAAAATGTGTTTTTATTTCGCGAAGTTAAATATACCATACAAATTTCAGAACGATCGGTCCAAAAATATTTTTTTTTCAAAAGTGGGTTGACCCCCTTATTTTAGCTGAGGACAGGGACCAGAAGTGTGGTTAGTTAAATTACACAAACATTGATAGTACTAACGAGAAATTGAGAACACGTTAAGCACAATCTTTTATTTATTTTATATCATTAGAAAACTGTCACTTTTCGGTCACTTTTTTATCCCTAGTTGAATTAATTAATTTTTTGTTAGAAAAGCTGCGAATCAGACACGGTTAGTAACGTTAACTAACATTGCCAATACAATTACTTATATTCCTCTCAATGTAATCGGTTAACTTGCTATAGAATTAAAATAAAGGCTGACATTCCAATTACCTATTGCTTGGCATCTTGAATCTATTCCCTTTAATTATATTCTTTTATCAAGGCTGAGAAATAATCGAATAGATTTTGTTTTTTGTCATTTGAAACAATAAAGATATCAAGTTGTAGCATAAATACAAAGTTGTACTGTATTTCTTTTGATAATATTGCAGTGTTTATTGAGTATAATCCTGTGGTAGTTGACTTACAATTGTGTGAATAGTTTACTGTTCTTTTTAATGCTTTGGCAAGGGATATCCATTAAAATAAATAGTTGTGTGCATTTTTTCTTTACAGGTGTCACTTTATTTTTAACCACATACTAATTGTTATTGCTACTTTAGAGCTTTTAGATATTGTGAAGGATGAATTTCTAGTTCAGTTAAATGATAGTCAAGTATTTCGAACAAATGTTATATAAAAAAATAACTAGTGGCGGTTTCTCTTTTTTGTTTTCTGTTTCATTTAATCTTTAATTAAACATCCTAATCACGCTTTAATAAGTTTTTCAACGTTTTCCTCATTCTGCCCTCATAAATTTAACATTAATTATATTTCCTGTTTAATACTCGATTCTATGTATACATTATTTGATATAATTTTCTATTTAGGAAAGTTAAGTTAGGAATTATTGGTCAGTTCCACATTTTAGGTCATAAGAAAAAACTATACAATAATTGCTATTTTTTAATGTATACATAATACCTGTAGGTATCCTGGATACCAATAAAAATTAATAATTTATTATATCTTTTTTTTCTTATACCTATGACCGAAAATGTGGTATTGACTGACAATTCCTAACTTACCCTGTAAGAAAATTTAATGATGTATGGTAGCCTCATTTCAATGACTAAATGTGTTGAATATTGATTAAATCTTTTCACCACTAATAGTATTTTTGGTTATCTGTCTGCAGTACATAAAGTGAGAGGTAAATAAATAAGTGTAAGCTCAGCTGCCAAATCGGAAGGTTCTGCATATGTACTTAGTTCCTCAATTTAACACATTATATTGTTGCTGTGAAGTAACTGTACCATACATTATCGAACTGAAAGCAATTTCTATTAATTTGCAAGTGAATATGCATATTAATTGAATGCTTTGAAATTTTAAAAGTTTATTGTTGTTCATTTGAAAATGTAATAATTATGATTGAAGTGGTGTATAACTAATAAATATTTCTATATGTTTTAGTTTACGGGGAAATCGGATTGAGGAACACTCTAGTCTCTAGATTATGCTTTTTAAAACCCTATTTTTAACGCTATTTGCAGTTTTAGAGGATAGCGCTTGGGTTATGCTCTTTAACGACGATGTCTTAGATTTTGTGTTAGGTAGACTCGTAGGCTTCATTTACAATCACCTCTTCATTTTCCTCTCCGATTTTGTGTTAGGTAGACTATAGGCTTCATTTACTATCACCTCTTCCTTTTCCTCTTCCATCCATGAGTGCAGTCACCGGTGCTTGTGTCCCTTTCGTCACATTCCTTGATAAGTGACTGCATTCACGGAGTAGCTTTTCTGCATTCATGAACTTGTCAACGACAGTTACTAGATGACTTTGTTATATCCACTTTCTTTCTGACTGTTTCTTCAAAGTCCCTTGTAAATAAACTCCATTTGTTGTCATCGATATCGATTTTGGTTCCGAAATGGACGTTGAATTCTTAATTAATTCCCTAATTAATGAATTAACTTTGCTAATTGGAAGGTTAAAAATAACTAAAACTTCTTTAGTTAAGCCTAACTTTTATTTCTTTCCAGACTGTTAGAAAAGATACTTTGTTTAGACGCATCTTAAGCTTGAATAAATGTAGTGTTTTCATCCTTCCATTCTTTATTTCGATGTTTTCCTATTTCTCATTGGTTGTAGCTATAACAGTCTATTTGTTTTCAGGCAAGTGGGGAGCGTGCGGTCCATCCGCACCAACTCGCGCACCTCCTTCAAGCAGCAGCTCATGAGAAGCCAACTGCAGGAGGAGGAGGCGAAGGAGCGACAGAGGAAGCAGATGCTCCTCACCAAACAAACTAACCCTCTTTTTATACCTGCCACATGTCAGAAGGTGGTCACATCTGCCTCTCTGCCTTCTGAAACTGCTCAGGTAAGTTCGCTAATAATCATTTATTAATATTTAAAAAAAAGCGTTTTCAGGTTATCTCTATCGACATATTCATTTTGATGAAGGTCTCATAGTTGTTGCTTAAGAATTGACCGCTAGAGAGGCTAATTTATGTCGTAACGATATAGCATAAATGTCATAATTAAAAAATAAAATATAGTTCAAGTAATAATTCATTTAGTAATAAAGTAATTATTTATATGTACTTCTATAAACTGTAGAGACCTATTCGTTGTTTCAAAAAATGTTCTCATATGGAGTTTTGGTCTCTCAATATTGACTAAATATTGAGAGCAATTTAAAATGCCTCTCCTGAAAAATAGCTATGAGTTATGACAACGGTGTCGCAATCGAGGGAATTGTTCTTGTATTTTTTATAGGATTTATTGGCATTTGTTGTTTGTAGAATACTAGATATCCTTCTGTTTATCGTTTCAAAGAATTGTTTGCAAATTGTCAGCCATAATATCTTTAAAGGAGTTCACTAAAATTAACATATTGAAAAAATTATCAATAAATTTTAATATTTGCTATTTTTCAATATATTGAAATAAAATATGAATTTTTCAGGTGAAATCAAAGTTGGCAAACCCAACCCTATACCATGTGATGCAAACTAGAGAACGAGCAGCCCAATCCCTCAGTGAAAGCTTCAATGATAGCTTTCTGGGTGACACGAGCACCAGCCAACCTGACTACAAAAGCAAGGTGCAGGTTATACGAGAATCTGATGGAAGAACAGCGGTAGACAGCGGTAATGGATGGCCGAGATCTTGCCCTAGTGGATATCGAACACTGGACAACATTGCTGAGAACAAAGGTAAATTGATTTAAATTTAACTCTCTCACTGATATAGATTTTAAAGTTTAGAGGATTTCATTCTCTCCTTTATATTTCAGAACAACAAGGATTTACGCAGAATCTATCGAGTACTGTTCCAAGTCAAACAATTGGAGCAGTCTCCAGTTTTCCCAACAGACATACTTTATCAGTGTCACAGCCAGCTGTTGGTCTCAACGTTCAACCCAAGCAAGTGACACTAGTTGGGGCTAAAACTTACCTCCAACACGTAGCGCAGGCTCAACATAGTCATGCCAGTGCTCCTAACTTAGATACTCTGGAACAGATGGATGTTTGTCCTACCATTACATTGAATAACTCTGGACAACAGAGTTACGGCAATGTACAGCGAAATGGACATCAGACAGGTATCGCTCAAACTACTTCTCATGGTGTCACGAACCAGAGAAATAGGGACGAGCAGCTAATGCGCTATGGAAGAGTGAATAGTCAACAACAGAATGGGCAAAGTACTCGCAATCAGCAGCAGAACATGTCAAATCAGCAACAGAACATGTCGAATCAACAGCAAAACATGTCGAATCAACAGCAGAACATGTCGAATCAACAGCAAAACATGTTGTCGAATCAACAGCAGCAGAACATGTCCAATCAACAGCAGCAAAACATGTCCAATCAGCAACAGAACATGTCCAATCAACAGCAGCAAAACATGTCTAATCAACAGCAGCAAAACATGTCCAATCAGCAACAGAACATGTCCAATCAACAGCAGCAAAACATGTCCAATCAGCAACAGAACATGTCCAATCAGCAGCAGCAGAACATATCCAATCAGCAGCAAAACATGTTGTCGAATTTACAGCAACAGAATATGTTGCCGAATCAACAGCAGCAGAACATGTCCAATCAACAGCAATCCACGAGTTCTGTTGATCACCACTTGCTTTCTCCTCGAAATCAGTTGACTCCTGAGCAGCACTCTTTGTCCCCCAGACACTCCACTGCCAGGGCATCTGTAGCTTCTTCTGTCCAGTCCTACACCTCGGAAGTTTCTGACGTGAGTATTGGTTGTCAAACAAATTTCGAACTTTTCTTTGGAAGTGACTCAGAGTAAGTTACGAATTATTGGTCGGTTTCACATCTTCGGTCATATAAGGAAAAATGATATAATGATTATTATTTCATTTTATAGGTTTTTTTATAGGATCGAAAAGGCAGAACCGACCGATAATTCGTAACTTAACCTATACGTCAAACTGAGAAATTGAATTGACCTGTAAAATCATAACTAAGGAATAAATTGTTATTTAGTTTTTTTGACTTAATAAGAGAGACTCGAATTGAATAGAAATGGAAGTAAACACTCTTCCCTCTATATTGAAAGGTAAGATTCTAATTATTGTTATACTATTAAGCTTTTCAATTAATTATATGTTCAATTATGATTTCTAAGTTATTTTAAGACTGAAAACTTTCAAATTTTGGAATTAATATTTTATTCAATTTTATGAAATATATTCGTTAATGCCTAGAGGTATATACACAGACAAAGAATTGCTCCTCATTGTGCACATTGCTTTGTCTCGGTATCTGGGGAAACAATTTATATTTCCCCTAAAAATAATTTGAGTTAGAACACGAATTCCCTTTGAACTCTTCCCAGTAATTTGGTATGCAGACGTTTCTCTAGTGTAATTTATACTGGAGAGATGTAGTTACTACAACTAAAGATAGCTGTGTACTTTGGAAAGTATTTAATTTGGAACTTCTCATTAATTAAAAACGGTAATAACTTATTCTCACCCCCCCCCCCACCTTTACACATTCTCATTATCCCCCCGCCCCCACCTTTACTCACCCTCTCCCCCCCCCTTTACTCACCCTCTCACCCTTCTTTACTCTCCCTCCCTCCCCCCACCTCCTTTACTCATCCACCCCCGCCCCCTCCCCTTTATTCACCCTCCCCCCCACCCTCTTTACTCTCTCTCCCTCCCCCCACCTCCTTTACTCATCCACTCTCCCCCCTCTCCCTTTATTCACCCTCTTTACTCACCCTCTCACCCCTCCCCTCTTTACTCATCCACTCTCCCCCCCTTTATTCACCCTCTCCACCTCCCCCTTTATTCACCCTCTCCACCTCCCCCTTTATTCACCCTCTCCCCCACCCCATTTATTCTCCCCCCCCCCCTTTACTCACCACCATTTCATCAGAGTGCAAACGGAGCGTAAGATAATTAATGTCTCAATTTGATAATAATTTACTTGTTTATTTGTTAGGTTTTCTCCCCTCATTAGGAAGTTATTTAAACAATTAAAGCCCACCATTAAGTAGAATGGACTTCTTTTAATTAACTAGGGTAAAGTTTTTAGTTATAGACTGCTTCTACGTTTTCGATCATATAAGAAAAAAAATATATAAATAAAATTTATGCGGTTATTTTAATAATATGATTTTTTTTCTTTTATGATCGAAAATGTGAAACCGTCCGATAACTCGGAACTTACCCCACTATTAGTGTTTTTTATGGCAGGTTTACCTCATACTTTTAGTTAATATTAAACTTTAATTTTTTTTTCAACAATAAATATTAAACATTTCAATTATTGATAATGTTTTTTCATTAGTTATATTATAGTATTATTTTATGAATATTTGAGCTTATTATCGATTTAGCTTATTATCGATATTACAATAAAGAATATACTATAACTATATAAGTAGTAACTTTAAATCTAATGGTTACTTGCTATATTAATTCTAATAATATTAAATTTAGTTAAATGTAGCAAGTTACATTTAACTGCTTTTAACTATAGTATTACTACTAATAAAATGGCTTAATCCAGGCCATGCCCTACTATTAATATAACACCTGTATAGTTAGCCACTGTAGCATTACACATGTGTAGTTTATGTACATTGTACAGTGGTACACATAGTCAGTGTATGTCATGATTTTGAGTAGGGTAAGTTACGAATTATCGGTCAGTTCCACATCTTCAGTCATATAAGAAAATACTATATGATAATCCTCATTTAATTTTAATTTTTATAATGATAATTTTTTCTTTAATGAACGAAGATGTGAAACCGACCGATGATTCGTAACTTTCCCTATCCGTAAAAATTTACAAATAATTCCTATTTTTAATCATATTATTAATACTGAATGAAACTAATTTATACTTCACATTTCGATATTTTATTGATATATTTACAATACAACGGCAATAATAGCTGTAATATTTTACACATTCTATGACTCGTTTACACCTCTATTGCCTCGTATAGCATGAGTCATAATTGCTTGTTATCAACATATCATTCATAGCCTTTATTCTGTAAAGGGCCGTACACACGTAGAGTTTTTTAAGTCTTTCCACCAGACTAAAATAAATAATTATTATATCGTTTTTTTCTTCTATTCTTGTGGAAAAAGTAGGAGGATCCTAGCAAAAAGTCTGGTGGAAAGACTTAAAAAAACCCTACGTGTGTACGGCCCTTTAGCCTATAACAATTATATGCATCATTCAAAGTGCTGTTCAAAAGGGACACTACTTTTCAGTGCTAAGTATCGTATTTCTCACTAGATTCCCTTCCCTCTAAAGTATAATCTGTAACTTTATCAGTGTGACTCTGGCACGGTGGCGGTAGGTTGTGGTGTTCTTTTCTCTGCCAGTGCATATGCACACACCCCTTTCTCTGGATGCATACATTGCACTAGTGCATCTGTGGTCGATATAGTAACTGTTATGTTCTGTGATTATGCACTTTAACTAATGGTATTCAGTTGGAAGGTGTTAAACTAGTGAGAAAGGCTTTGTTTCGAAGATATCTTAGTGAAGTCCCCAGACTTTCGAGTTATTGAACTTTCCAATGATAGTATTGTGTGTATCTTATCAGTCGCTAACACCTCCTTTTACTCACTCACTACCAGTTTTTGTAATCTGTGTTAGTGGTTGTATTCGGTTAGTAGTGAGTTCGAAATGTGGTGTGAACTTTGCCCTATGGCCGAACACCCAAGGATTGGCACACAACATACAGAGAGACCGCCCAGCTAGACGAGCTATGAGAGACTTGCTATGAGAGCACTGAGAGAAGTGCTCTCAATGCTATGAGAGAAGTGCTCTCAATGCTATGAGAGAAGTGCTCTCAATGCTATGAGAGAAATGCTCTCAATGCTACGAGAGAAGTGCTCACAATGCTATGAGAGAAATGCTCTCAATGCTACGAGAGAAGTGCTCTCAATGCTATGAGAGAAATGCTCTCAATGCTACGAGAGAAGTGCTCTCAATGCTATGAGAGAAATGCTCTCAATGCTATGAGAGAAGTGCTCTCAATGCTATGAGAGAAGTGTTCTCTCTCAATCATGCCCGATATTATGTATCAGTTAAAGTTTTTAATGTGTTTGTCTCTTCCTTTTCCCCACTCATTCTATTCCATATAATATTAGTGTACTCTTCCATTTCCCCACTCCACATTTTCTACCTGAGATGTTATATCAGTGTATTCAAGTGTTCGGTAATTACCTTCACAATTTTGATGTCTGCCTCTGACATACCCTGAATTATTTATATAATAATAATCTTAACATTATTTCTAAACTCACTTAAATCCGAGTTTTTAGACAGTTCCACATTTCGATCATGTAAGAAAAAATATATAATAATTATTGGATAAGGTAAATAATTATTATTATGTACTTTTTTCCTATTATCGAAAACTTGAAACTGTCTATAACTCGAAACTTACCCTACGTTTTTATATTTGGTATTGGGTAATACTTTATAACTTTGGAATATTAATATCCATTTATCAATATAAAATATTGGTTTAAGTTTGGTGCAGTAAAATGGCAAGTAAATGGAAGGCCTACAATCGTAAGAAAATATCCAAAACTAATCAATTTATCAGACTCTAATACTATAATATTTTTTGTGTTCGTATGTTTGAAGGTATCTTATTCAGTCTCTTTACTGAAAATCTACGGAAATTGATATCAATATTTCATTTAGTTTTAATATTCGCAGTTTATTTACATAGTCGTAACGATTAATGAGACCCCAGGGGCTCTATCCTGAAGCTGTCTGTGGTGAATGAAGAGGAGGGGGTGGTGAGCTTTGTGTCCCGAACTGTTGTAATTTATAATGTTTTTCCCATGTTCATCATTTTTTTACGCTATTTGCAGTTTTAGAGGATAGCGCTAGGATTATGCTCTTCAACTATGATGTCTTAGATTTTGTGTTAGGTAGTCTCGTAGGCTTCATTTAATATCAACTCTTCATTTTCCTCTTCCATCTGTGATTGCAGCAAAAGGTGCTTGTGTCTCTTTACGTCACATTCTTTGGTAAGTGACTGCATTCACTGAGTAGCTTTTCTGCATGCATGAGCATTGTCACCGATGGTGGTAAGTGACTTCGTTCATGGAGCCACTTTCCTTCATGACTGCTTCTTCCAGTCCCATGTAAATACTTTTCCTTTGACGTCAGCAATATAGCCTGTGCTTCCGTATTTCCGACGCAGACGTTGAACCCCTACTAAAATATATTAGTACAATGAGTTTTCAATAACTGTATAGTTTTTCATGTTCTATCTTTTCTACATATTAAACTATAGCTTCATTTGAATATGATGATAATCATGATATTCATTAATATTGGATAATGATTATGGATAATGATGATAATGGATAATGATGATAATGGATAATGATGATAATGAATAATGATGATAATGGATAATGATTTTAATGGATAATGATGATAATGGATAATGATGATAATGGATAATGATGATAATGGATAATGATTTTAATGGATAATGATGATGATGGATAATGATGATAATGGATAATGATGATAATGGATAATGATTATGGATAATGATGATAATGGATAATGATGATAATGGATAATGATGATAATGAATAATGATGATAATGGATAATGATTTTAATGGATAATGATGATAATGGATAATGATGATAATGGATAATGATTTTAATGGATAATGATGATGATGGATAATGATGATAATGGATAATGATGATAATGGATAATGATTTTAATGGATAATGATTTTAATGGATAATGATGATAATGAATAATGATGATAATGGATAATGATTTTAATGGATAATGATTTTAATGGATAATGATTTTAATGGATAATGATTTTAATGGATAATGATTTTAATGGATAATGATTTTAATGGATAATGATTTTAATGGATAATGATGATAATGGATAATGATTTTAATGGATAATGATTTTAATGAATAATGATTTTAATGGATAATGATTTTAATGGATAATGATTTTAATGGATAATGATTTTAATGGATAATGATGATAATGGATAATGATTTTAATGGATAATGATTTTAATGAATAATGATTTTAATGGATAATGATTTTAATGGATAATGATGATAATGGATAATGATGATAATGGATAATGATTTTAATGGATAATGATTTTAATGGATAATGATTTTAATGGATAATGATTTTAATGGATAATGTTGATGATGGATAATGATGATAATGGATAATGATTTTAATGGATAATGATTTTAATGGATAATGATGATAATGGATAATGATGATAATGGATAATGATTTTAATGGATAATGATGATGATGGATAATGATGATAATGGATAATGATTTTAATGGATAATGATGATGATGGATAATGATGATAATGGATAATGATTTTAATGGATAATGATGATGATGGATAATGATGATAATGATGATAATAGATAATGATTTTAATGGATAATGATGATGATGGATAATGATGATAATGGATAATGATGATAATAGATAATGATAATGGATAATGATGATACTCAATTTCATTGTATTATTTTAATCATTGAAATTAATTCTAATAAAATTTCATTTAATAGTTTTCACCAATAAGTATTTTTGACCTCACATTTAAATCCCTTTTTTTTTTGTCAAACCTCACTATACGCGAGGATAGTAAGATGGGAGGTAGTGGCTGCAACGTATGTAAATTTACTCATATTTTTATAATCTTTTTTTAACATTCTTTGAAACCTCATCAACTTTTTTTTTTGAGTTTTATTTGGATTATTTTTATTTAGTTATTTCTGTACGAAACGAACATAAGTACAAACGCTGCAGATATTAAAATTCCACACCCAGTTTTTAATGCAAAATAATGCACTGAAAATCTTACGAGCGAAATGTTCAATTGTCTAGGGCTCGATTCCTCTTCTATAGTTGGAAAATATTAATATAAATTAAATTTTTATTTATTGATAAATATTATGTTTGATGTTTTGGATCAAGTTTATTAGTGAATAAAATTGCTTATATACATATATAATTATATATTAAATTTATAAGCTGCAATTATTATATAATTACTTCGAGTCATGTCTCGCTCTTATTACCATTTGTAATAAATCTGAGGATGGTAATAAAAGTGAGATCTGCCGTTAACAAAATAGTGAGTATTCTATTCGAATGTTATCTTCTATGTTTAATTTCCGATCTCTTTTCAATGTCGGATAACTACGCGTTATCTATTCGTTAGCGTTATCTATTCGTTATCTTTCCTTTAATATTATTTACTATAATCTTTTATATCTGAGACTGAGAAGGGATGATCTTTGTTATCTGTCACTAATCATATCTCTATAATCTTATTATAGTAACTAATTAGTATAGTGACTAATTACCATAGTAACTAATTATACTTATGGTAACTATTTATTATAGTGGATTTACTGAAAATCAACTGTAATATATAAACTATTTTAATTACCAATAAATTATAGAAACTGTATAATGGTATATTAACTTTCTATACGTGCTGTGGTTATAGGTGCAATAGTTTGTATAGTCTCTAACTATTACATTTACTGCATCTTCTTTTCCCTCTAAAACTAGAATGGATAATTTAATTGAAGAAGAGAATGATTGAAATAAAAAGAAATGTGGTACAAATTTCTTCCTTTTGTAGGGTAAATTTCGAGTTATCGGACAGTTTCACATTTTGGTCATATAGGAAAATAATGTATATATATAATACATGTAAATATTTATTTAATTTAATATTTAACTGGTATCCACGATACGTTCAGGTATCACTGATGCTAATTAATTAATATGTTAAATAATAATCATTTTACTCTTCTAGCATCTATCTGACCACGCTTCATTTTCCTCTTCTATGTTTGAGAAAAGTGATCTGGTTGTTGTCTTGGCACGGAGTAGCTTCTTATGCATACATGAGCACTGTCTGTAAGGCCTGTAATTGATTTTGTTTGGAAGGACGAATTCGACTTTCTTGAACGACTCTCTTTACTTGTAATTTTCTCTTTACTTGTAATACTCTCTTTACTTGTAATTTTCTCTTTACTTGTAATACTCTCTTTACTTGTAATACTCTCTTTACTTGTAATACTCTCTTTACTTGTAATACTCTTTACTTGTAATACTCTCTTTACTTGTAATACTCTCTTTACTTGTAATACTCTCTTTACTTGTAATACTCTCTTTACTTGTAATACTCTTTACTTGTAATACTCTCTTTACTTGTAATACTCTCTTTACTTGTAATACTCTCTTTACTTGTAATACTCTCTTTACTTGTAATACTCTCTTTACTTGTAATACTCTTTACTTGTAATACTCTTTACTTGTAATACTCTCTTTACTTGTAATACTCTCTTTACTTGTAATACTCTTTACTTGTAATACTCTTTACTTGTAATACTCTCTTTTCTTGGAATACTCTCTTTACTTGTAATACTCTCTTTACTTGTAATACTCTTTACTTGTAATACTCTCTTTACTTGTAATACTCTCTTTACTTGTAATACTCTCTTTACTTGTAATACTCTCTTTACTTGTAATACTCTCTTTACTTGTAATACTCTTTACTTGTAATACTCTTTACTTGTAATACTCTTTACTTGTAATACTCTGTTTACTTGTAATACTCTGTTTACTTGTAATACTCTTTACTTGTAATACTCTCTTTACTTGTAATACTCTTTACTTGTAATACTCTCTTTACTTGTAATACTCTTTACTTGTAATACTCTTTACTTGTAATACTCTTTACTTGTAATACTCTCTTTACTTGTAATACTCTCTTTACTTGTAATACTCTTTACTTGTAATACTCTCTTTACATGTAATACTCTCTTTACTTGTAATACTCTCTTTACTTGTAATACTCTTTACTTGTAATGATTGAAATAAAAAGAAATGTGGTACAAATTTCTTCCTTTTGTAGGGTAAATTTCGAGTTATCGGACAGTTTCACATTTTGGTCATATAGGAAAATAATGTATATATATAATACATGTAAATATTTATTTAATTTAATATTTAACTGGTATCCACGATACGTTCAGGTATCACTGATGCTAATTAATTAATATGTTAAATAATAATCATTTTACTCTTCTAGCATCTATCTGACCACGCTTCATTTTCCTCTTCTATGTTTGAGAAAAGTGATCTGGTTGTTGTCTTGGCACGGAGTAGCTTCTTATGCATACATGAGCACTGTCTGTAAGGCCTGTAATTGATTTTGTTTGGAAGGACGAATTCGACTTTCTTGAACGACTCTCTTTACTTGTAATTTTCTCTTTACTTGTAATACTCTCTTTACTTGTAATTTTCTCTTTACTTGTAATACTCTCTTTACTTGTAATACTCTCTTTACTTGTAATACTCTCTTTACTTGTAATACTCTTTACTTGTAATACTCTCTTTACTTGTAATACTCTCTTTACTTGTAATACTCTCTTTACTTGTAATACTCTTTACTTGTAATACTCTCTTTACTTGTAATACTCTCTTTACTTGTAATACTCTCTTTACTTGTAATACTCTCTTTACTTGTAATACTCTCTTTACTTGTAATACTCTTTACTTGTAATACTCTTTACTTGTAATACTCTCTTTACTTGTAATACTCTCTTTACTTGTAATACTCTTTACTTGTAATACTCTTTACTTGTAATACTCTCTTTTCTTGGAATACTCTCTTTACTTGTAATACTCTCTTTACTTGTAATACTCTTTACTTGTAATACTCTCTTTACTTGTAATACTCTCTTTACTTGTAATACTCTCTTTACTTGTAATATTCTCTTTACTTGTAATACTCTCTTTACTTGTAATACTCTTTACTTGTAATACTCTTTACTTGTAATACTCTTTACTTGTAATACTCTGTTTACTTGTAATACTCTGTTTACTTGTAATACTCTTTACTTGTAATACTCTCTTTACTTGTAATACTCTTTACTTGTAATACTCTCTTTACTTGTAATACTCTTTACTTGTAATACTCTTTACTTGTAATACTCTTTACTTGTAATACTCTCTTTACTTGTAATACTCTCTTTACTTGTAATACTCTTTACTTGTAATACTCTCTTTACATGTAATACTCTCTTTACTTGTAATACTCTCTTTACTTGTAATACTCTTTACTTGTAATGATTGAAATAAAAAGAAATGTGGTACAAATTTCTTCCTTTTGTAGGGTAAATTTCGAGTTATCGGACAGTTTCACATTTTGGTCATATAGGAAAATAATGTATATATATAATACATGTAAATATTTATTTAATTTAATATTTAACTGGTATCCACGATACGTTCAGGTATCACTGATGCTAATTAATTAATATGTTAAATAATAATCATTTTACTCTTCTAGCATCTATCTGACCACGCTTCATTTTCCTCTTCTATGTTTGAGAAAAGTGATCTGGTTGTTGTCTTGGCACGGAGTAGCTTCTTATGCATACATGAGCACTGTCTGTAAGGCCTGTAATTGATTTTGTTTGGAAGGACGAATTCGACTTTCTTGAACGACTCTCTTTACTTGTAATTTTCTCTTTACTTGTAATACTCTCTTTACTTGTAATTTTCTCTTTACTTGTAATACTCTCTTTACTTGTAATACTCTCTTTACTTGTAATACTCTCTTTACTTGTAATACTCTTTACTTGTAATACTCTCTTTACTTGTAATACTCTCTTTACTTGTAATACTCTCTTTACTTGTAATACTCTCTTTACTTGTAATACTCTTTACTTGTAATACTCTCTTTACTTGTAATACTCTCTTTACTTGTAATACTCTCTTTACTTGTAATACTCTCTTTACTTGTAATACTCTCTTTACTTGTAATACTCTTTACTTGTAATACTCTTTACTTGTAATACTCTCTTTACTTGTAATACTCTCTTTACTTGTAATACTCTTTACTTGTAATACTCTTTACTTGTAATACTCTCTTTTCTTGGAATACTCTCTTTACTTGTAATACTCTCTTTACTTGTAATACTCTTTACTTGTAATACTCTCTTTACTTGTAATACTCTCTTTACTTGTAATACTCTCTTTACTTGTAATACTCTCTTTACTTGTAATACTCTCTTTACTTGTAATACTCTTTACTTGTAATACTCTTTACTTGTAATACTCTTTACTTGTAATACTCTTTACTTGTAATACTCTCTTTACTTGTAATACTCTTTACTTGTAATACTCTTTACTTGTAATACTCTTTACTTGTAATACTCTCTTTACTTGTAATACTCTCTTTACTTGTAATACTCTTTACTTGTAATACTCTCTTTACATGTAATACTCTCTTTACTTGTAATACTCTCTTTACTTGTAATACTCTTTACTTGTAATACTCTCTTTACTTGTAATACTCTCTTTACTTGTAATACTCTCTTTACTTGTAATACTCTCTTTACTTGTAATACTCTCTTTACTTGTAATACTCTCTTTACTTGTAATACTCTTTACTTGTAATACTCTTTACTTGTAATACTCTCTTTACTTGTAATACTCTCTTTACTTGTAATACTCTTTACTTGTAATACTCTTTACTTGTAATACTCTCTTTTCTTGGAATACTCTCTTTACTTGTAATACTCTCTTTACTTGTAATACTCTTTACTTGTAATACTCTCTTTACTTGTAATACTCTCTTTACTTGTAATACTCTCTTTACTTGTAATACTCTCTTTACTTGTAATACTCTCTTTACTTGTAATACTCTCTTTACTTGTAATACTCTCTTTACTTGTAATACTCTCTTTACTTGTAATACTCTCTTTACTTGTAATACTCTCTTTACTTGTAATACTCTCTTTACTTGTAATACTCTCTTTACTTGTAATACTCTCTTTACTTGTAATACTCTTTACTTGTAATACTCTTTACTTGTAATACTCTCTTTACTTGTAATACTCTCTTTACTTGTAATACTCTTTACTTGTAATACTCTTTACTTGTAATACTCTCTTTACTTGTAATACTCTCTTTACTTGTAATACTCTCTTTACTTGTAATACTCTCTTTACTTGTAATACTCTTTACTTGTAATACTCTCTTTACTTGTAATACTCTCTTTACTTGTAATACTCTCTTTACTTGTAATACTCTCTTTACTTGTAATACTCTTTACTTGTAATACTCTCTTTACTTGTAATACTCTCTTTACTTGTAATACTCTCTTTACTTGTAATACTCTCTTTACTTGTAATACTCTCTTTACTTGTAATACTCTCTTTACTTGTAATACTCTTTACTTGTAATACTCTTTACTTGTAATACTCTCTTTACTTGTAATACTCTCTTTACTTGTAATACTCTTTACTTGTAATACTCTTTACTTGTAATACTCTTTACTTGTAATACTCTCTTTACTTGTAATACTCTCTTTACTTGTAATACTCTTTACTTGTAATACTCTCTTTACTTGTAATACTCTCTTTACTTGTAATACTCTCTTTACTTGTAATACTCTCTTTACTTGTAATACTCTCTTTACTTGTAATACTCTTTACTTGTAATACTCTTTACTTGTAATACTCTTTACTTGTAATACTCTGTTTACTTGTAATACTCTTTACTTGTAATACTCTCTTTACTTGTAATACTCTTTACTTGTAATACTCTCTTTACTTGTAATACTCTTTACTTGTAATACTCTTTACTTGTAATACTCTTTACTTGTAATACTCTTTACTTGTAATACTCTCTTTACTTGTAATACTCTCTTTACTTGTAATACTCTTTACTTGTAATACTCTCTTTACATGTAATACTCTCTTTACTTGTAATACTCTCTTTACTTGTAATACTCTTTACTTGTAATACTCTTTACTTGTAATACTCTCTTTACTTGTAATACTCTTTACTTGTAATACTCTCTTTACTTGTAATACTCTTTACTTGTAATACTCTCTTTACTTGTAATACTCTCTTTACTTGTAATACTCTCTTTACTTGTAATACTCTCTTTACTTGTAATACTCTCTTTACTTGTAATACTCTCTTTACTTGTAATACTCTCTTTACTTGTAATACTCTCTTTACTTGTAATTTACCCCCCCCCCTCCACTCTTATCACATCTCGGATTTATGACAAGTCAAATATGTGTGGGTCATGTCTCGCACTTATTTTAGCTGGTATATAAAATAGTTTAGGATGTCAGTTTTGGTTGTTTTCACCGTAATTATTACAAACATTATAATCATGTAGGCGACTTATTATTATATAGTAAATAATATATTATCAAGAGAAAGGATAAATAAATAAATCATAGAAGTGTTGAAGCTCTATAATTATTTCAATTCTCTTGAAGTTTTATACAATATAAATTTTCTTTGAGATTTCTAATTGGTATTCATCTTCAATAGATAATAGAGTTCTTATTCTTGCAGAGCTCCCACCATTATTATATTTTCGTTTGGACGCCATAATAAGGATCGGTAATAAGATGAATTGTATGAAGTTATCTTATTTAATAATTGAATTGTTGAACCCTGAAAAAGCATCAACTGGTTATTACTTTGAATCACATTAATGTTATATAGAGTAATGTAACCAGTGACAGACAAATATCAGATGCAGAATACTTTTTTAATTAATCTCGCATCATCTCCTTATTTAAATTTTTAACTACCTTGTTCGTAGAAAACAGAATATTGTAGGGATAATAATGATAAAAACCTGAATTCGGGACATGTCTCACACTTATTACTGTTTTGTTCTAAATGTGAGTCGTGATTCTGTAATAAGAGCGGGCTACGCCTGTACTTTTTTTCTCTTCGAATATACATCTAAGAATGTACATTTTTCTTCCTGTGGTGATCCTGTAACTATTGTTAATGTATCTTTGTTTGTATCATGACTGAGTAGAGCCTATTGTATTTCCTTAGTTCTTTTATCTCCTCTGTATCTAAATAATTACTTATGATCACAATAGATATAATTAGTAACAGAGTTCTGTCACTTTTAATTATTTATACACTTTGTACTGCAGTATAAAAAGTCACTGTGATGATATCAGTACGTATTATTAGAGTAAGTGATGAATTATCGATCAGTTCCACATCTTCGGTCATCTAAGAATAATCGATATAATAAACATAATATATTTTGAATAATATTTAAACTTATATTTTTTGATACATTATCGAAAACTTGTAGCATTCCGATAACTCGTAACTAACCCTATAACTATCTAGCAGTGGTCATAATTTTATGATAACATATTTTTATTTCATTTCGTAATGTTCAAATATCTTCCTATTTTGAAATATGCTATTCATTAGTATTTACAATTTACTTCATACCGTTCATGTCTTGCCAACACTGCTATGGGATTAAAACTAAGGATTAAAAAGGTGATGTAACTTCATAAAATATTAAACCTCGATGAGATTAAAAAGAGATGTAGCAATTTATACCTTAGTTGTGCAGTTGTAACTTGGGTAACTTTATTTGCAATTTCAACTACTTTATATTTCCTTTATTTAAATAGTAGCTAAAAATTCTATTTTACTGTTACTTGTAGATATCAATTAGTGTTTATAAATCATTAAAAGTACACAATGCACTGCTATATACAGTATACAGTGTACCTGTACTACAGAGTACATGTTCTCTAGTATATATACGTATATAGTATAGTACTATAGTATGTGTAGTATATGCCAATTACTAGTTCTCTACCTGTTTAACTCTACTGTCGATTTTTTACTGCACTAACCTGTTGTTGAGACTATTTTGTGGTGCCATGACTGCTACTGTAAAGTCATTAGCACTGACTTACGTGAGAGTAAGTCTGGCGCCATGACTGCTAATAAGCAGTCCATAGTCTAGCGATGACTGCTACAGTCTATAGACTGACTTTTATGAGAGTAAGTCTGACGCCATGACTGCTACTGTACATTGTACAGTCCATAGACTAGCCATCCATTACTGCTGCAGTCTATAGACTGACTTACATGAGAGTAAGACTGACGCAATGACTGCTACTGTTCAGTCTATAGACTATATAGACTAATCATGACTACTAATGTACAGTCATTAGCACTGACTTACCTTGGTAGTAAGTCTGGCTATTTTCAAGGCGAATCCGGGCAGTTTTTTTTATCGTTTAACCAGTTCTCCTTGCGGTTCGTTAAATGTATCTATGTATTTATGATATATATTATATACTATATTTGGCGTGACCATGGCTCTGATGTTTAATTTCCATTTTAAGGGGCGAGTCTTTGAAAATATTTACATTTATTATGGTTTCACTTTCGATATTTATATTCGTTAGTGATTATACAGTGGGTTTATTCTCTAATTTTAAACTCAAGTTATTTAATATGAATATTGTTAGCTAGTAATGAAAATGATATAAGTTATAGTGGTGTAAATGACTTAGTTATAATATTATTTCATATCACCATACGTTATTTTCTTTCATTTCAATAAGGTTTCATATAATTACCTACTTTTTATTATTTATAATATGCATATTAATTGCAGTTCATACATCTTTTAGTTGAAACCTTGTAACCTCTGTTACCATCAAATTTTAACGGGTTAAATACTTTAACACAACAATTTTACCATTTTATAATATTATCCTCTAAAGTAAATACCATTAATAGTACAGCATCAGTAATAGTATTTAGCCTAACTTAACTACCAGAAGAGTAGTTCTTTGGCAGTGAACACCGTGGCCTGCCGTATCTATACGTCAACATTTAACTATGCAAGCTTTAAATATGCTATATTTGTTGTTACTGATTATAAATGTTAATCCACATTATATTATTATCAACCATTCAAATTAGCTTAATAACCAGAATTTTGAAAGAATCCCGTTATTGAATTTTTAAATATTAAATAAATATAAATTGAATTAAAATAGTAGCATATCGATATATCTTTTACCCACCAATTGCAATATCCACTTCCTTCCTATTTCCATGGCAACTGTAAAGTTTTTTTTTCTGTTTATTCCCTGCCTCTTTTTTATTCCGATCTAATTTTCGTGAGAGGAAAATATTGTTTATGGTTTGTCCTTTTCACGTCTCGATGATAATAACTTAAGAACATCAAAATGTTTACATGTCATTACGGTGATAGCTTAATAGTTCATTTAGATTTTTAATGGCAATAGTAATTTATATTTTTATATTATAAAATTTGAAGAATTTAATTCAATAATTTATTATAAATTTTAAAAAATGTAAATGAAATAATCTACTATAAAATAAAAAGTAAATGAAATAATTTATTGAAAATTCATTTAAGATTTTTTTTTTCTTATTTTTATTAAGATTTTTTTTCTAATTACCCTCATAACTGCATTGGTCCACTAACTGCATGTTACAGTATAACCGTATTTCGGCCTCTTCTTTTCATAAAGTCAGTACCCGTATATTATATTGCTGTATATCTCTATACCTTTATTTAGAGTATATAAGTTCCATAGAATTACTCCTACTAATAAAATACCTAGGTAGACATAGGGTAAGTTCTGAGATATCGAACTGTTACACAATTTCGATCACTTAATATAAAGTATATAAGAAGTCTTATTTTACTTTTATTTTAATTGTTAATTATATTATACACTTTTTGATTCATGCTCGAAAATGTTGAACCGTCCGATAACTCAGAATAACCCTAAATTTTTTTGATATATATTTTTAGTAAAATACACATATTGAAATATTTTGATAAATAATTGCCTTTATCATGTTCATTTATTTAATTTAATTTCCTACTGGTATGCTATTTCAGTATTAATTAATTATACTGTTCTATAATTAATTAATTAATAATATATTATGATTTATTTTTAATGAATAATAACTCGTCATAATTATTTAAAACGAAATTATATCTAAGGTAGAATTAATCCAAATACTTCATTTCTGCCATAGCGTAATTAATTATGTAGCTAAATATCATTATTGTTTATCATTATTATTTACCATTATTATATATAAGTAGGTATAACATATATTTTTCTAGCACACTAATTCAGATGCTAATCTCTTTGTAAAGATTGTTATCTGCGTATAAACCCATAGATGTAATAAACCATAGTAATCACCACATAGTACTGGAAACTGTGTGTTAGAAACAGTGAAGGATATAACAAACACATAGTACTAAATTATTTTATAGTAGTTATAACTGCAGTTATATTAATCTTTTTGATTTTTAATTTTTCGATTATATTTCTTTGATATTATCGTTATAAATCGTTAATTTTGGCTACCTATTTAATCCTTTAATTTGCCACTTAATATGTATTTCCGGTTACTAGATATACTTTTATCTCCTTCCTTCTCACAGTATCTACTCTTTATCTACCTCGATAACAGTAGACTCTTTTTAACACGCCTCTAAATAACGTACCCACGGCCACACAGCCCTCATATTTTACCCTAAATTCACAGGCTGTTTCTTTAGCCTCTCAGCCAATCTCTTCTGGGCCAAAGATTTGATCTCATCGGCTGCGGGTCGAAAACTCTCACAATTTTTCACAGTTGTCAGTTTTGTGTTTTGAGTGAGTGTGTCTGTGGTTGTGGTGGTGAGAGGTTGTGTTGGTGTCTCTCTAAAGGAACTCGTTACATCATTCGTTATTTTATTTTCTATAAGATAGTTCTATTTATGATAGTGATAATTATATTTTTTATAGTTTAGATCATTTTGCTATATTATGTTGTTTAAATTATAATTTTAAATTCATTCCATGATGAAATAAGCTTTACTATATTGATACAATTTTGCGAATTCTTTAACATACTCTGTCAATGAATATGATTTTGTTTTAGAATATAGCTTCAGTTAATTGATTGAAATACACTTTAATTTCAAGGCAAAAGTATTTTTTGCGTTTATTTATTATCTGACAAATAATTATACACTCTTAACTAAGCTTATTTTTATGATGTACTACCTAAAGCTACTTAGATTATTTTACTACATTTACAAATCTCACAACTCGATATACGTGTGTATAGACAATAGATGTAGGGTAAGTTCCAAGTTATCGGACAGTACTGTATTTTCGAACAAGATAAAATATTTTTATTTGGTATAAATTAAAATTTAAAAAATTAAATGATAATTTATTATACACTTAATGCTTATATGATCGAAAATGTAGAACTGTTCCATAACTCGTAACTCACCCTACTATCTACGAACTAACTCCAATAACTTTTTGGTCACGTAGTACACCGCATACTTAAAATAGTCTGTGTACATTTTTTGCTCGGCGGGAGAAGATCTGAATTAAATTCAACATTGAATATATAAAGTTAAACTGGTTATTTTCTGAAATTAATTAATAAATATTATCTTCATAAACAAATAATACTATTAGATTATTCATATATCTTCTCTACGCTATATTTAAAATAAACATTGAAGGTGTAATTTAAGCAAATTTTCAAAATAATTAATATTCCTACACTCTGATGTGTAATTAATTAATGAAATATTGTGTTAAGCCATCACTAGTTATTGTGAATTGTTAGTTTTCAAAATTGTTTCATCGATTACCTCACGCTTTATCATTTTATATCTTATCTACAAAATATCAAACAATCAGAACTCTAATCTTTAATAGCATAGTTCACTGATAGTGCAATAATTTGATGTGCTTTGATTGAACGTAGTATGATGCTGGTGTAACGTTTTAACTTATAAATGAATATTTCTAATTATGATTTTTAAGGCGTTTGCTTGGGTATGTTCCGAATTATCGAACATATCCACATTTTCGGACACGGAAATTTTTTTTTATAATATATAACTTTTATTTTTATTGGTATACATGATGCCTGCATGGATACCAATTAAAATAAAAGTTAGATATATATTTTTTCTCCTGTGTCCGAAAATGTGGACTTGTCCGATAATTTAGAACTTACCCTATGTTATATAATCGTAACTTTTTTAGTCAGAATTAGTATTTTATGGTGCATTATTATAGTTACCATTTCTTCCAGATACTGCAAATATTCTCTTTTTAGTATAATTTGCCATCTAGACAATTTTGTCATGCATTGCTTTTTTATTGTGGATGCAGTTCCGACTTTTCTCTTGAATTAGTCTGAAAGCAAAGTGACCGATATCCAGCCAGTGTAAGCAACTACGTGACATTCTCCCCCTCTCTCAACAATGTGCCAATTGTCATACTCAAAACTATAACATCGGAGGCATTGTTCACACTCTTTTTAATTATTTGGTGAAATGCTATGACAGATCGTACGCATTGACAATATCTTGAAGTAGCCGAGACACCCTCCGTCAGAGTTGTCTCTACACTAAAGTGATGCAATCATACATCATCAAACTAAAGCCTAACCGTAACACTAACAGTAATAACTGTCTTGGTGTCAAGAAAACCTCTCCAAATGGATTTAAGATCAAAGTTAACAAAACATCCCTGGCTCCGTCAACCACCTTGAAAAGTGATGGTGGCATCATAAGGACCATTGCTGGTTTCAATGGAATCATCAAAACCAACGTCACTAAAGTGACTCCATCTGACACTAGTGCCAAATGTACAAAGTACAAACCTACTAATCTCACCAACGGGACAACTCAACAGCAACCTAGAACTTTGTCACAAATTCAAAACTTCACAAGTAGCAATGTTATTACTAGTGTCACCAATATTGAGTCCGACACTAGTAAGGAGAACACTAATACCTCTGACAGTGGGGAAACTGGAACTGCAACTCCTATAGTTCATCCACTTCAACATTTTGTGTCTTCGGATGATATGTCAAAGCCAGTGAACTCTTCTCCTAAATTTGTTGTTAAAAGCTGTGTCCCCTCCTCATCAGTTATAACGTCTTCCAGTAATTTTAAGACTACTTCTACTGCCACTCCAGTCCCTTGTATTTCGGGTGGTGAATCTCTGTTGCCCACCTACACCTTCCAGGTGAAGTCTCAAAACAAGCAGAGTATAGCCTCCCCCACCATATCATCTACATCTTTCCCACACATAAGAATAAGTGATTCAAACAACAATCTGCACAAAACTAATATTACTCAGAGACCACAACCAATCTTCGTTCGAAAGGACTTGAAAAGTGAAGACGACGTGAAATCTGAAGTCAAACCGGAGGAACTTGGAACCTCCGACTTCCCAGTTACTATAATCAACAATAAGAAAGATGCAAACATCTCCACGATTAATAATAAAGTTATGAGGACGTTTTGTGTAGCCAATTCTGCTAATAAGTCTAACTGTGTTGTCAGTGGTGGAAGTTTCATCAATGGCAAAAAGATTGTTGGTAGACCTTTCAAAATGAACATCAGTGACTTGGCCAAAAGCCAGAAAATTAATGTCATCGGAAGAAGCAGTTTTGTACCCGTAAGTATTTTCTATATTTCCTTGTATTAATTCCTATATATAATGTGAATAGATGTAATTTGTATGATAATCATCACCTATATCAATGAAGTTATTTTGTCATATACTATGATAATCATCTCTCAAAGAATGTCGGTCTATTGGCTCTTCCAATTCGATTAGGTTACAATATCAATTTTTATGATAGCTTGTCCGTCACTTAGGCCTTTAATTCGAGCCTCTTTGGCCGGACTAAAGAGCACTGGAAAAGCCATATAAGATGTTAAAATATAACGAACTAATTAGACTATCTGATTTTCTAATTAATGTACACAATGTGATTCACTCTGATATTGTCTTATCATTATTTATATTAGAAGTTATAATTAATGATAACGATCTTGTAAAACTACTTTAATGTAGGAAGATGAATATATATTTCTGATTATTTAAATTGGTTATACTGTTGTTTAATTGGAGACCAGTAATATTTTTATATATAGCATTAATTGTTTTCCAATTTTATAATTATAACTAGAATGTTTTCCTAATATTCGAAGTAAAATAATTTTCATGGTATTTTATATTTATATTTTTTTTTGTAAGTTATTATAAACCGAACAGTTTTTCATAAAAACAATTTAATTTATTCGATGCTCTTCAACTAAGAGGTCTTAAATTTTGTGTTAAGTAGGCTTCATTTACTATCACCTCTTCATTTCCCTCTTCCATCCATGAGTGCTACCACCGGTGCTTGTGTCCCTTTTCGTCACATTCCTTGGTAAGTGACTGCATTCACGGAGTAGCTTTTATGCATCCATGAACATTGTCACTGACGGTAGGTGACTTTGTTCATGGGGACACTTTCCTTTCTGACTGCTTCTTCCAGTCCCTTGTATTCTTTTAAGCTGGAGATATGGCCTTTGCTTCCGAAACAGATCCAATAAACCCCTTAATTAATCCTATTCAACAATAAAATTACCTTTTATCGATGCAATGTGTATTTTAAACAATATCACCAGAATTCAAATTAGATAGTTACGTTTTTTTATTATTTCAAGTTTTCATACATTTTTGTATTTTTAAATAAGTAAATCTACGTTCATTTTCTGTAATGAAATGCTGAGCCTTTTTAACAAGGGAAGTCTCTAGTACAGTCAGTGACAAAAGTCTCGTGGATGGAAGTAATGAAAGCCACTGTACCGATTGTGATATCCTCTCCTTCAAACATTATGCTATGAATGTTTGTAAAGAATATTTTCTCTCAACAATCACATTTCTACACATTCTTTGATAGGGTAAGTCCCGAGTTATCGGACTGTTTTCCCTTTGCGATCATATTAGAGTAAATATATAATAAATAGCTAATTAAATCATATTTATTATATTTTTTTTCGTATATGATCGCAAACATGAAATAGGTTGACTATGAAATTTTCATCAATTTTAATTTTTTTGAATATGAAAATTTCTGTCTATTCAAGTTTCCAATAAATTAGTTTCCTATCAAATCCAGTGTTAGGTTTATTTCTACGCACTATAACTTTTTCTCATGGTAGCTAATGTGAAAAGGTCTGTCTCAGCATACTCACTACTGCCTAGTGTGCAGTAAGTACTGTGCTAAAGAATGCAGTTCTAATTGCATAATCATTGCCCAATGCATCTCTATGCAGTTATGACGACTGAACTGCAGTTAAGTAACTCTACTTCAGACAGGAAAATACCAACAGAAACTGTCTGATGTAGCTAATGTTTGTCCTTTATATGAAAAAACTACGGTATTCATAATCACGGTATTCATAATTACGGTATTCATAATCACGGTATTCATAATTACGGTATTCATAATTACGGTATTCATAATTACGGTATTCATAATCACGGTATTCATAATTACGGTATTCATAATCACGGTATTCATAATTACGGTATTCATAATCACGGTATTCATAATTACGGTATTCATAATTACGGTATTCATAATTACGGTATTCATAATCATTACAACTTTCTGTAATATTAATATAATTTATTTTATATTTGATTTACATTTTTTTGCATGATTTTTGTTAATTTACATTTGAATTTTAGTGGTTTCATTTGACCAAGTGGTTCAGTTATGGTTTCATTTGACCAAATGGTTTAGTTATGGTTTCATTTGACCAAGTGGTTCAGTTATGGTTTCATTTGACCAAATGGTTTAGTTATGGTTTCATTTGACCAAATGGTTTAGTTATGGTTTCATTTGACCAAATGGTTTAGTTATGGTTTCACCTGACCAAGTGGTTCAGTTATGGTTTCATTTGACCAAATAGTTTAGTTATGGTTTCACCTGACCAAGTGGTTCAGTTATGGTTTCATTTGACCAAGTGGTTTAGTTATGGTTTCACCTGACCAAGTGGTTCAGTTATGGTTTCATTTGACCAAATAGTTTAGTTATGGTTTCACCTGACCAAGTGGTTCAGTTATGGTTTCATTTGACCAAATAGTTTAGTTATGGTTTCACCTGACCAAGTGGTTCAGTTATGGTTTCATTTGACCAAATGGTTTAGTTAAGGTTTCATTTGACCAAATGGTTTAGTTATGGTTTCACCTGACCAAGTGGTTCAGTTATGGTTTCATTTGACCAAGTGGTTTAGTTATGGTTTCACCTGACCAAGTGGTTCAGTTATGCAGAACAGCATGCATCAAAATCAGAAAAATAATATTTTTATACAATTAATTCAGTGTTTATTTTTTTCTTTGAATTTTATCAATGCAGTTGCCTCTGTTCACTTGCTTTATTTAGTTCAGTCTTATTGTAGCAGGTAAAGTTAGCTGATAGTTTGTCACGTCCGGTAGACAATGCTGTCTAACGTTATTGAGAAAAGTACAATGACTGTTTGCAAACTAATTATATCTTCTACATTATTTCAAAACTAGAAAAAATCAAGTATATATAATGTACTATCTTATCAACACTCGTAAGTCTGTTTTATATAGGGTTAGTTACGAATTATTGGTCAGTTTCACATCTTCGGTCATATAAGAAAAAACTATATAAAAATTATAATTTAATAGTAATATTTATATCGTTTTTTCTTATATGACTGAAGATGTAAAACCAACCAATAATTTTTTTTTCTATATTAAAAATTCGATCTGAAAAAGTGATTATTAATTAGTGTATTAGATAATCATTATAATGAATCTATTGAACTCTAATAGATTAAAAGATAAATAATTATTATATATTTTCCTTAAATGATCGAAAATGTAGTTCAGTCCGATAACTCGGCACGTACCCTATTAACTAATAAAATATTCTATTATTATTATTAACTAAGATTATCTAATAAAATGTTTCAATAACCTATTAATGTCCAAATAAAATTGTAACCAATAATTTCAGCTCATCAATGTCATAATTAATTCATTTAATTATGTCCCTAATTAATATTTCAAATAATTTGACATGATTTAAAGCTTTATATTATATACATTAATTTCCTATCGATATATTGATTATATTGTAATAAAAGATAATAATGAACACTAACTAAATTTTTATCAATGCTATTATTTCAGTTTCACTTTTTAATTAGTTGATTATGTACTAGGGCACGTTTCAAGTTATCGGACTGTTCCATATTTTCGATCACTTAGGAAAAAATATAATTTTTTCATCCTGTATTTTAATTATCATATGTTTTTTTCTTACATGATCGAAAATGTGGAACTGTCCGAGAACTCGTACGTTTCCCCTCTCTATTGTTATGCGTTCTTTTTCAATGAAATGCTGAAGTTATTCCTCACATTTTAATGTAAATCTTCCTATCAAAGAATTCTTATTTCATTTACATAATCTTCTTTTATCGCCGCTGAACTTCTTAATTGACTGCTAATTTAAAATCAATGAATAAATATATTGAAAAGAAGTAATTACGATATAGAAATAGAAAGCAAATGACTTTTTATGATTAATATTCACATGTTAGATGCAACTACACACCTACACACATGTGTGTTAAATATGACTACACACCTACACACATGTGTGTTAAATATGACTACACACCTGTACACATGTGTGTTAAATATGACTACACACCTGTACACATGTGTGTTAAATATGACTACACACCTACACACATGTGTGTTAAATATGACTACACACCTGTACACATGTGTGTTAAATATAACTACACACCTGTACACATGTGTGTTAAATATAACTACACACCTGTACACATGTGTGTTAAATATGACTACACACCTACACACATGTGTGTTAAATATGACTACACACCTGTACACATGTGTGTTAAATATGACTACACACCTGTACACATGTGTGTTAAATATAACTACACACCTGTACACATGTGTGTTAAATATAACTACACACCTGTACACATGTGTGTTAAATATGACTACACACCTACACACATGTGTGTTAAATATGACTACACACCTGTACACATGTGTGTTAAATATGACTACACACCTACACACATGTGTGTTAAATATGACTACTCACCTACACATGTTTTATTCACATGTGTGCTAAATATGAGTACTTATATACTCACCTTCACATGTTTTATTCACATGTGTGTTAAATATAACTTCGCACCTGTACACATGTCCAGTCATTTTATCAATAATTATCGTCAGATGCACCTGTGTTTAATTAGCATTACATATAATACACACAGCCAAACAGCTCTTTACTAGGTTAATTATCTTACAAATACTTAATTTAAAGTAGTTATTTCATACCGCATTTTGATACTTTACCAAAAATTTGGTTACGAATTATTTTTTATTTCACCTTTTATTTCAGCTAGGGTAAGTTTCGTGTTATCGAACGGTTCCACATTTTCGATCATGTAAGAAATAATATATAATAATCAATACAAGTAGTTGAATTCTATGTTAATTAATACCATTAATTTTAATTACATCATAATGTTCTTTTCCAGCTTTTTTTTTAAGATACTTTGTTAAATATTAGGCAAATAGTTTCTTATTAGGCGTAGGTATTAGCTTTGACTTTCACAGCAATGAGGTTCTTTCCAGTCTGGTCACAGTGCAGTGATTGCTATTCCTCTCACAGTGACTCTGTGCCTCTCATTGCAATTCACTGCTCTCTCTCTCTCTCTAAAATGAGTTCAAACCTCCTTACCTCCTTTTTAAATGCTCTGACAAAGTACTATTTCCTCTTTTCAACACTAAACCTATTTTCTGAAGAGTTAAATAGGGTAAGTTACGAATTTTCTTTGGTTTCACATTTTCGGTCATATTGGAAAAACAATATAATAATTATTTTATTTTAATTGGTATCCATGGTACCTTCAGGTATCATGGATACCTAACCTCTTAATTATTGGTATCCATAATACCTGCATAAAAATAAAACTTGAATTAAATATTTATTATTATATCGCCTTTATCTTATATGACCGAAGATGTGAAAAACAACGATAATTCGTAACATTCCCAAATATCACAGTATTCTGACATTGTGTTTGAATGTTCGGAATTCGATTACCTCAAAGAATCTAAAAAATGATTTAAATCCTCTGATTTATTTCTAAGGAGTACTTTTTATCTATTTTAACATTGTTAATGCTATTGACAAAACAAGTTACTATTTAGGTTTAGCGTACACATGTGACGTCAGAGTTGACGTAAATGTACCCAATGCCTTTAAAATGCATTTTACTTTATCCTGCTAGTCGCTGTGCAATTGTGTATTATTTTCTATTTACGCTGACTAAAGTATTCAGTAATGCCCATTGTTAAAATGATTCATTTCTCTTGACTGTTTACTTTTTATTAATACGATAAAGGGAAAAACTTGTCATTGCCTGAAAAAGTATCACTCCCCCGATGCCTTCCCCCAGTCTCATTCCCCCCCCCACTCACAATATTTTCCCCCCAGACTTTTCCTCTCAATGCTTTCCCCCAGTCTCCCCCCCCCCCCCAATATGTTTCCCCCAGTCTCACTCCCCCAAAATGGTTTCCCACAGACTCATTCCCCAATATATTTCCCCCAGACTCATCCCCCACTCTCTCCCCCAGGTTGACGAGGTGATAGAGGAGATACTCAGTTGTGGAGACTCTCACAAAGGAAGTCAAGTGGAATCAGCGCCCTTTTCACCCGAGGTAACTAATTAGTCTCTAAAAACACCTCTAATGCATGGATATATTAAATAGAATGCAAACGAAAGAACCATACCTCTCTGGCATAGTGTTACAAAGAGCTGTACCTCTCTGCCATAATTAATGTGCTACCGATTGCATCTCAGCGATAAAATCTAAAATGGAAGTAAAGTCTGTTGAGAAACTCGTGTGAATCATTTTGTTATACTTTACACGGTGACTCAGTTGACCATCTACTCAGTTGACCATCTACTCAGTTGAGCATCTATTCAGTTGACCATCTACTCAGTTGACCATCTACTCAGTTGACCATCTATTCAGTTGACCATCTACTCAGTTGACCATCTACTCAGTTGACCATCTACTCAGTTGACAATCAATTTAGTTAACCATCCCATTTATTTCAGAGTGGGGGAAATGGAGCAGACTCCACCACTTCCACCGGAGGTGACTTCCATGCGCAGGTTAAGTCTGAGCCAACGGAGGAGGTGCAGATTATGGCTTTCATGAAGGACAGGCAGAAAAAAGACAACCACAATATGAGTAAGTGATAGTACCCCTTGTAACTCAAAATAGAAAGTTAATTACTTTATAGTACATCACCATTGTATAGTTTCTTGTCTAGTCTCTTTTCCTGTAGGTTATTCCAAAATAGGTTAGGTTTAGATTTAGCAGTAGTCAACTATAGCTTCAGTCGTCCATGTCATACTATAGTAAAATTATATGATGTTACCTGAACGATACATTAATAATTTAATAGTGCAGCTGTGATTTAAGACTTAGCTGATTGATATTTATTCTAAAACTTTCGTTCATTTCTCTTATACTCTTCTATAACTATATTCTCTCTAATTCCATTTGTTGGCTCACTTTATCATCACCTCTCTTTCATATAATCTTTATTGACACTTGCGTCTCTGCCTCTCTTTATTGCTTTTTTCTCTAGCTCTTTCATTTGCTGAAGTTATTCGCTCTCTTAATCTGTAATATTAAATACACAGGGTTTCTTAGGTCTTTCCACCAAACTTTTTCCTGAGCTCTTCTTACTTTTACCACGAGAATATAAGAAAAAACGATCTAATTATAAATTATTTCAGTTGGTATCCATGATACCTGGCAGGTATCATGGATACCAACTAAAATAATTTATAATTAGATCGTTTTTTCAAAAGTCTCGCGGAAAACGTAGGAGGAGCTTAGCAAAATGTCTGGTGGAAAAATTTAAAAAACCTGTGTGTGTACGGCCCTTGACTCTCTCACTCTCTTCAATTTCTTTTAATAAAGTGTGATGTGCCTAACAATGACATGAAAGTAACTGTGAAACTCGTAAATACTCTGCAATTTAGACTTAAAGTAAAAAACTTAAACCTTCTATTTTTATTCTGTTTATTGTAGTCTTAGTTTTTAACAATTTAATTTAAATCAACATTTGTTTTACAATCGACTCTATTTTATGATATTTATTCTCAGTTGAACGACGTCGCCGGTTCAACATCAATGACCGGATCAAAGAACTGGCCACTCTGCTACCCAAAACACATGAACCGTAAGTTCAACCTATCTAGAGTAACTAAGAAACACTCTAGGTTGACTAAGTACACTCTAGATTGATTAAGTACACTCTAGGTTAACTAAGTACACTATAGGTTGACTAAGTATACTATAGGTTGACTAAGTACACTGTAGGTTGACTAAGTACACTGTAGGTTGACTAAGTACACTGTAGATTGACTAAATACACTCTAGATTGATTAAGTACACTCTAGATTGATTAAGTACACTCTATATTGACTAAGTACACTCTAGATTGATTAAGTACACTCTAGGTTGATTAAGTACACTCTAGGTTGATTAAGTACACTGTAGGTTGACTGAGTACACTGTAGGTTGACTAAGTACACTGTAGGTTGACTAAGTACACTGTAGGTTGACTAAGTACACTGTAGGTTGACTAAATACACTCTAGATTGATTAAGTACACTCTAGATTGATTAAGTACACTCTAGATTGACTAAGTACACTCTAGATTGACTAAGTACACTCTAGATTGATTAAGTACACTCTAGGTTGATTAAGTACACTCTAGGTTGATTAAGTACACTCTAGGTTGATTGAGTACACTGTAGGTTGACTGAGTACACTGTAGGTTGACTGAGTACACTGTAGGTTGACTAAGTACACTGTAGGTTGACTAAGTACACTCTAGATTGATTAAGTACTCTCCAGATTGACTAAGTACACTCTAGATTGACTAAGTACACTCTAGATTGATTAAGTACACTCCAGGTTGATTAAGTACACTCTAGGTTGATTAAGTACACTGTAGGTTGACTGAGTACACTGTAGGTTGACTAAGTACTCTGTAGGTTGACTAAGTACACTGTAGGTTGACTAAGTACACTGTAGGTTGACTAAATACACTCTAGATTGATTAAGTACACTCTAGATTGACTAAGTACACTCTAGATTGACTAAGTACACTCTAGATTGATTAAGTACACTCTAGATTGATTAAGTACACTCCAGATTGACTAAGTACACTCTAGATTGACTAAGTACACTCTAGATTGATTAAGTACACTCTAGGTTGATTAAGTACACTCTAGGTTGATTAAGTACACTGTAGGTTGACTGAGTACACTGTAGGTTGACTAAGTACTCTGTAGGTTGACTAAGTACTCTGTAGGTTGACTAAGTACACTGTAGGTTGACTAAGTACACTGTAGGTTGACTAAATACACTCTAGATTGATTAAGTACACTCTAGATTGACTAAGTACACTCTAGATTGACTAAGTACACTCTAGATTGATTAAGTACACTCTAGGTTGATTAAGTACACTCTAGGTTGATTAAGTACACTGTAGGTTGATTAAGTACACTGTAGGTGGACTGAGTACACTGTAGGTTGACTAAGTACACTGTAGATTGACTAAGTACACTGTAGGTTGACTAAGTACACTGTAGGTTGACTAAATACACTCTAGATTGATTAAGTACACTCTAGATTGACTAAGTACACTCTAGATTGACTAAGTACACTCTAGATTGATTAAGTACACTCTAGGTTGATTAAGTACACTCTAGGTTGATTAAGTACACTGTAGGTTGATTAAGTACACTGTAGGTTGACTGAGTACACTGTAGGTTGACTGAGTACACTGTAGGTTGACTGAGTACACTGTAGGTTGACTGAGTACACTGTAGGTTGACTGGGTACACTCTAGGTTGAATAAGTTCACTTTAATTAGACAATTTTCTGATATTCGAATCTCAGAAATATATCCGTTTAGACCTCACAAACTTTCTTTGAAATATCTTTACTATTTCTATATCTGAGTAAGTAGCTCCAAAGTAAGTACACCGGCAGAGTGCAATGCTACAACTTGCACCTTTCTTTACCTTGTTCTCCAGCCCTTTAATTACTCAGCCTGGACAGTAGTAGTAAAGTTATTCTACACAGCAATTGGCACAAGGCCTTTTCAGCATAAATTAATGTTTAGAAATGATGTGTGAGGTTACAGTGCTTTGCAGGGTACTTTCAGAATGTAAACGACTTCTTAGTCTGTTATACTTTTTACACCATTTCGATGAGAAATCTTAGAAAATATAGATACGTACGTGGATACCCTTTCGAGTTCATTTAGGATTGAAGAAGAAAGTAATAAGTTATCTCAGTTCCTGGTAGAACTCCATAATAGTATACAAATGTATTTGTGTTCTATATTGAACACTTTGAGATAACCATCTATGCTAAAACTAAAATGTTTGATGTTGCGTCAGAAATGTGTTGGTATTATGCATCAAAATTTTTAGCTAATAGCCTAATTAATATTATAATATAATTTGACTAGCTAATTAGCTACCATTAAATTATAATTTAGTTTTCTCCAATTATCTAATTGGGTGGCCTAATTTTTGGCAGGTATTTTGACCTGGTGCGAGACCTTCGACAGAATAAAGGCGAAATCCTGAAGGCTTCAGTCGACTACATTCGTAGGATGAAATCTGATTTGGACTGTGCAAAGGAAAACGAAGTGACCAGAAGAAAAACAGAATGTGAAAATAGGAGACTCTACCTCAGAATACAGGTACAAAATTAAAGCAATAAAATTACTAATTATACTCTATATTTATTACATGTGAATAATATAAATATATTTTGTTCTTAACTTGCTATCACTTTATCAAATTCTATTTCTTTGAAAGACATATCATTCATTTCTGTAGGGCCATTATGTATAGAACAAATTGTCTGTAAAATTTTAACTTTCTACAAAACAGGTTTACATTCTCAGTTCAAGTGACTAAATATAACCATAAGAGTGATACAGGATTACGTATTATTTATCTATTGTTTTATTTATTATATTGACGCCATTTGTAGACTTTTTCTATATTAATTACCCCCATATTTATCGAAAACTGTACATTCATGTTTTTATTTTTCAGGAGCTGGAACAGATGTTGCGGCAACATGGAATATCCGTTAAATCAACAGAAGTCAGCCATAATTCCATACCAACATTAATAACCAATAACACCACCAACACCAGACTACCTACACCCACACCAAGCCCCCAACACACAACAATACCAAGCAATAGCGATAGCAATGCTAGTACCATCAGTGTGGACAGTGTCTTCGACAACACGCCCCTGAAGTTCAATGCTATCAATAACTCTTTTAATAATAACTCTTGTAGCGATAGTACCTCTAGTCAAATAGATCTAAGCAATTTCACCAACCCCAGCATGGGTGACACCCTGGTCACCAACCTCTCATCCTTTAGCAACCCAAACACCTCCACCAACACCTTCATCCCCACCAGCGACTTCTTCTCGCTGCCCTTCAGTCGCGAGGCTTTGCAGCGAGATGCTTTGAGTGCTGATGATCTATCGCCAGATGACGTCACGCCCTTGCTGATGCCTGATAGCCGCTGTACCCCCATGAGGAGTTTCAGTGGCTTTGACCCTAGCCAGGACTGCCTGAACCCCTTCTCCACGGATGTTAATGGTAGCAAGGAGGAGAGTAAGGTTAGGGAGAGTGATGGTGTGTTTTTGTCAAGCTCTTCTCCCATCACCAGTTGTGATGTGTCTCCATCTAACAACTTTTACCAAGACTACCCGGACAATTTTCTCAATGTACGTTTTCTTTATGTTTATGATTTTAATTTATTATTCTTTCTATTTATTATTTGGAAATTATGACTTTGGTCAAACGAAGTTGAATGTGGCGTTAGCCATTAAAAGGAAAGGATAAATAATTTATTTTACAAAACGTATAATTCAGTAATTTTCTTTATTATTTCTCCGTTATTTACTTTATTTTATTTTGACTTTTGACGGTTCATTTTACTTTGCAACACATCACAATTTCTTTACATACTATAAAAATTACAAATGATTAGATGCCGCCTGAAATATAACCTTCCGCAACCGGTGAAGGTAATTTCACAAAATCTGAGTATCATTTGCTTCAAAATGTGTAGAATTTTGAGAATAAGATTAATTTTGACTTTACTCTTTTGAGAATGTAGAATACGACATTACGACTCAACGATGCTTGCTTATGACAACTTCACTCATCGCTTGCACTGTGTTTTGCTTGAAAACTTTTGTTGACTTTGTGTTATTCTGCGTTTGCTTTAAAAGTAACATTAGAATGATTTTGATTTAAGACTTCTAAAAAAGAACATTGACACGATTTAGTTATTAGAGATAATGTTGATAGTCGATAATGATATTACCTTTAAGAAATAGCGTGTAAACCTTATCTCAAAATCACTCCAGGTAAGTATTTGTGACCTGCTTTTTTCAATGCCTATTTTAAAAACTATGAGTTTTGAATAGATTTAAGTTTAATATTTGTGTGTACTGCATGTGACTTCAATATTAATTTGAGCATGTGTTACTTTAAAGGTCCTCTCTGGGCTCCGGGGGAAAAATGAGTTTATTGCATAATAATAAAGAAATAAGGTCGAGGATCATAACCTGTAAACCGCATAAAATTTTGTTCTGTAGATATATTTTTATGTGCTTTTAAAGTTTTTATACCAACAATTGTACGAAACAGTAATCTGACACAGAAGAAAAAGATTGCACACTGTTTGTTTTGATTTCCAATTTGGATTTTATGAACAAATATTTCATGTTCGTCCTTCGTTTAAGTCAAGATTTTAATTGTTTCCTGGAGTATATAAATAATAATTTTCTCCTATTTTATACCGTTACACGATTATTTAATATTGGATTGATTATAACTACCTAGCAGACTTCCAAAACAAACGATGTACTTTCTTTTTCTTTGGATTGAAAATTAGCAAGTCGGATGTAAAACTGCTTTTGTAGAGTCTTTATAATAACAATCTTTAAAAGTATATGAAAATAAAATATAAGCTATCAAATTACATGGGGTTTGCAGAATAGTGATAAGAAACATAAACCTCGCTGATTATAAAAGCAATAAGAAAAACTTGATTTGGGGGGACCTTTACATTATTTGTATAAAAAATAATTAACGTTCGCTAAATAGTTGATTACATGGCGCCCAGAGAAACCGTTTCTCGTTTGTTAATATGTCTCCGTAACCATACATAAATATCTATTTTCAGTGAATGCTTTATATCCTTCAATTGGACAAACACTCAATCTCATTGATTTGCCTCTTCTTTCACAGAGTCTCCTACAAGATTTTACTTCACTGGGTAACGAAGAACTCAACTCTAACTTCGTGAATGACCTTAGTGGTCTGATGGACGATGATGAGGATCCTAACAACCCTGTGAATGTGTTCAGTGGTGACCCCCTTCTCTCATCCCCCCACGTCACCCACTACCACTCCCCCGCCTCTCTCCAGGACTCCTCCCCCTCCAGTCAGATTGATAGTATAATGAACGGTAGCGAACTCATGGAGATCGCTACCTAATTCAGCATTTTAAAGACACAAAGGACTCTTTGGTCACTTCAACTTTGTTAATTCTCATCAAGAGTATCTACTTTCGCCATTCTGGGTTGAAATTGATCTGACTTTTACTGCAAAAATACCTCAACTATTAAACGACCAATTAAACATCTTTTGTCAAATAAATCAATTTATTTTCACTGAATCCTCTTCTTAAAAGTGGTAAAGAGTAATGTTTATTATCTGCCCATGTGGACACCATCACAGTTATAATGAGTAGGTTTGAATTGAATTAGTTACTTATTAGACCAATATTCCTAGAACATTTTTGATAGGTTCGAAAGAAGACATAGGCTTCCCTGTAATGTAGAAGTTATATTCTTAAGTCTTTTTGAAAATTGTTGCAACTGTTCAAAAGTTTACTGAAAATTGTTACCTAGATGTTGTCCGTTTGTGTGATGTTTGTGAGAAAATGACTGAAGTTTAAAATTATTCACTAAATTGAACTGTTAATCAAAAATGTTTATTTAAATCATTGTAGTTTCTATTTATAATGAATATCATGAATTTAAATATCAAAATATATTGATAGGGCGGATTTTCTTACTAGGGTTCTATGACATTGTGCCATGTTTTTTTCACTTATAGCAATTTATACAATATTGTGCCTGATATCTTTGCATTTGCTGACTGGAATTTTTACCCAGTAATTTAATAACAAATTTACTTTGAATTATTTTATTAATTTAGGTAGTGAAAATTATTAGAATGAATCTAATTAAAAAAGGGGCACTTCTTAGTTTGGATATTAATAGATAGAGTTGATTATCTATGCATTAATTGATAGTGACATTGTTTAACCCCTCCATGTAAATTGTGTAATGTCACGCGTACCTTCTCAAGATTAGTAATCCATAGATATATTTAATAAGGAATTTGAAGAACATACTAGAAATATAACCATGGAACTCTTAATATTACACTATCAACATACATAACTGATGTAGGTTCCGATTTATCGGACTGTTCCACATTTTCGACCATGTAAGAAAAAAAATTATTATTACTTAACTTCATGGATACCAATGAAACCTATTTTCACTAAATGAAATATTCTGTATTTCATTAACATTTCAAGATTATTTTAACTCTTCAACTTTGAAGCAAACGCTAAATCTCGTGATCAGAGATTGGAATATTTTTGGGTATTACTCATTTTACCATATATTCTCCATAATATAACCAATAAGACACACTAACATTTAAAAATGATAACCGATTCAATATCGCCATCTCAACATTAACATTAAGCAGTTAGGTTAGTTATATATAGAAAAAACCCTACTACACATATTCTAACTGATAGAACACATGAAAGTTTATTCCATTCAACCTCTTCCATTGTTATTTGAATTTCTAAATTGTTTCTAGGAGAATTATTTAGGTTGTATTAGGAATAATAATTAGAGTTTGAAAGCGTTTGTCTATTGAATCCTCCTTTTTCTGGTGTACTGATATACATGTTGTGATATGAATTGATGAAGCTGTGTCTATATATCTTTGTAGTTGATATATTCAAATAATATATTATTGACAATAAATTCTGTACTTTATTACAGTTTATTTTATACGTATTTAGAAGTTCCTATTTGTTAAATTAATTCGTAAGTTCTCTTGGATCTTTCTCACCGATCCAATTCAAAACTATTCTAATTGTAATAGATAAATAATTAAAACTTTGTATACAATTTGCAAATAGTTAATTAAATTTATCTAAAAATGACTGTATAAATGCCATAGATTTAATATATTTAGATGGAATGCATCGACTTGAGATTGATGAATCTTTTTGGCATAGGATAAGTTACGAATTATCGGTCAGTTTCACATCTTCAGTCACAAAAGAAAAACTATATAATGATGATTAAAATGAATAATAATTAATATATAGTTTTTCTTATATGACCGAAGATGTGAAACCAACCGATAATTCGTATCCTAAATAGTAATTGTTTACCGTTTTCTTTTCTGCCAGAATTGGTAGTGGTATCAAAATCCATCCCGTAGAAATAACATTGTATTTACGTTCCATCTAATGATATTGTAGCTATGGCACACACTTGTCAAAATATCAGAATAGTGTCTTGTTCGTGTAATTGCAGTGGGTTAAAGTTTGCATTGGTATTCGTGTTAGGGTGGAGTTAGAAAGATTCTATGTTGATAATTCAAGAGTTTACAGTTATTATTATAAGTCGAACTGACAGATCGCTTTTTTTCAGTTAAAATTATCAAAGATTTGATATTTAGAGACGAAAACTAAGATGACTGTTCCATTTGCCTTATTTCTGGTGTCTTTGTGTAATCATTTCATATCATTTCATTTTATTTATATCATTACTAGGTTATCTATTGGGTGACAATTTGTACGTTGCCGTGGGTGTCTAGATTTCGGATTAATTCTACCAAACGTGATTTTAATATAAAGTATACTCTTGCCTATTTATTTCCTTTAAATTTCTCATTTGAAATTCTTTTCTTCATTATTAAAAAAATGATATCCTGAGATAATAAAAAAGGATAATCTTAATATTCGTACAAATTTTTGTATATATGAACATAGTTATTTAAATGAGTATTTTATTAAGTTGTGTTAATTTTCTAAAAAAAATATGATATCATATGTACAGTCTACGATGGAGATTCTAATTGAGACTTCACAGAAGTGGGATTAAGTTGATTGGTGTAAATATATTACAACTGTCCTATTTGGAGCGTTGGAGTTGAATGAAGTAGTTTCCTGTAGAATATTGTTAAATATGTGTAGTCTTGTCATTAATAAAGTTGAATTTTATTACCTCTAGTTGTTTTTCTTTATTCTACATTTTAAATGTGCATTGTCGCCAAAAGTAGTTCTAAGTGAAAACTATCCTATGGTTGATGAAATGTAGGGAACCATGAAATTTTGTTATTTGGGTATTATTTTTAACGTTATTCGTAGCGGTAAGGTTATTCTCTTCAACTACTGTACATTGTTTTAGGTAACATCTATCTACTGTCATTTCTTTATTTTCCTATTTCATCCAGCCACAGGTGCTTGTGTCTTTCTTCGTGACACATTGGTAGGTACTTCGTTCCCTGAGTAGCTTTTTTGTATCCATGAGCTTTGACACATCATTGGTAGGTGACTGTATTCATGGAGGCTCGAGTCACTTCCTTTTCTGTATACTTTAAGAAGATATTTTTTGATTATTATTCTTTTGACGCCATAGACGAGGTGTACCTAATAGTCAGGAAACGTATCTCTTGACTATTACACTCTTGACATTATGTTTTTGAATTTGTCGGATGAAATCCTTTCTTTTTCGTCGCTTGAAATTCAGAGGGTAGAAGAAAAATCACAAGAACAACTTAAAATAAAAATATTTTCATATTTGAAATGGTTTGTTGTTTAATAACCGGTGTTATAACAAATAGAGTAATATATATTTAGAGTGAAGGGGAGAATCTAAATTTAGATATTATATAGTTTGAGTATACACATATATTGATTGAACATTCACTTAATCTATTGTATTTATAACTTATTTAATTGTAATAATAACTAATTAAGCTAGTGACCAAGCATCACCACAATTCAGTTTTAGCAGTTTTACTATTACAAGGAAAGAACAGATCGAAGTTATAGTTAAACGTCGAATGAAAGAATAGATTTATGTCTTTATATATATGAAATCATCATAATATATAATATTCTGGATGAAATTTAATATTATCTAATCCTGTTAAACCTTAAAATATTAGCATAAACGAATGAGATTAATTATTAATTTATTATATTTAAATAAGCTTGGGTTAATCCTTCTTATTTAATAGTGGACAATACACACAACATGACAATAAATTTTAGAACAGGATAGATGATTTCAAAGATAGAAAATGCTATTCAATATAAAATTTAATATTAATATGTACTTATAATAACGTTTGGAATAGCTAATAGTTATCTTATTGTGGCTTCATACCTTTCAGCATATTCTTCTCAAGACAGTGTCAGCCAAATTTATTTGTTATGCACTTAGCGCGCGATTTTTCATTTCTGCAATATATTATTCTATAGTCACTAATATTACTTATCTTGTAGTCCTGCTACTTTATCCTCAATCGAATTCAAAAGTTTTTTCATAAATACCTAGATAACATCTGTTATTAGTTAATTCACGAATTAATTTTTATACATTATATACCTATAAGCGCTTCTGTTTGATTAAAAAATACCTAGTGTTTTTGGTAGTGAAATTTAGGCTACTTACTAAGTTACTGGTCTATCTACCTACCTACCAGGCTACCTACCTAGTTGAAATATAATCAAATATTAAATCACTTTGTAGCTATGTCTATTAGGAGAAAATCCTTACTGCAAAATATTGATCAGGTTCTTAAGGAAAATTCTTCAAGTGAGTATTTCAAATTTTGTAACTACCTGCTACCTTAATAGTAAATTCATTTTGATCATCATAATGATCAAATGATTTCTATAGAGAATTCTCTACCCAACGGGCCAACTGTTACTGGGCAGCCCCAGTTAATAATGCATGCCCTTTCTCACCATTTTATTGCCGAGTTAAGGGGACAGACTCCCGAAATTTAAAACATTTTTATAATTGAAGCTACGATTATGAAACTTGGTATCCATTTAGAGAATTTAATTCTAAGCCCTTTTTGTTTATGAATTTTTTTCGATTTGACTCATAGAAAACGATTTATTCAAAGACAACGGAAAAAAAATGAAAAATTTAAATTTTCAAAATCTCTGTCAATTTTGAAGATATGGCATTGCGGTTTTTTGCATTCGAAGCGCAAGATAATGCTCTACAATAACTATTGACCAAAAATTTTGATTTCATATTTATTATTAAATTTTTTGAATTTTTCCAAAAAAAAAAATTATTTCACAATTTCTGGAAAAAAACAAATACTGAACAAGTGTAAGTCCAAGATATGAAATTTTGTTCAACAGATATTGTAGAGCACTATCTTGCGCTTCGAATGCAAGAAACCGCAATGCCGTATCTTCAAAATTGACAGAGATTTTTAACGATCAATACAGTAATTTATAGGTTTTCAGAACAGGTAATAAAAGCCAAACAAAGTTTTTTTTTTTATTTTGTCTGGCACTGAATCCCCTTGGGCTGTCAGGGCTCTCTGTCCGCAGGGTACCTACTTCAGGCATATAACCGACAATAATTCTTTGCTAAAGCAAAAATAAAAAAATAAACAACTATTTTTATAAAAGGTAAATTATAAAAAAATAAATCTACTTAAAATTATATGCTACCTATAGTATTAAATTTGACACAGACAATCTTACCATATAATTGAAGCTATTTACCCAGTCTGCAGAACATGGGACATTTTTAACATTTTCTGTGCGAACAATCCTTAATTTCTTCCTATATTTACATGTATTTTACTGAGAACAGCAGCCAAAATAGATGATTTCTTGAAGAACAGTTTACCAGTTCCTGCAGTCTGGCTATTTACCAAGTAAAATAGTATGTCTCATAAACTCACCATTTATCTCTTCAGCTCTCTCTAAAATTCAACAAATTCTCTCCAAAATGATCAAATTATCATTAATTCTCTCCAAAATAACATTGTAACATAGGAGAAAAATAGATAAAACTCGCCATTTGCAATTGAAGGGCTCAAATTAACTGTCACAAACTCGACATTAAAATGGCGAGTTTGGACATGCTTTATTACTTGGGCTATTTAAACAATTAATAAAATATTTGCTAAATTTTTATCTTTTTATGGAGTCGGTCCCTTTAATTAAACCCCAAGTAATAAAGAATGACCAAACTCGCCATTTTAATGGCGAGTTTGTGACAGTTATTTTGACCCCTTCAATTGCAAATGGCGAGTTTTATCTATTTTTCTCCTATGCTTCAATGTTATTTTGGAGAGAATTTATGAAAATTTGATCATTTTGGAGCGAATTTGTTGAATTTTGGAGAGAGCTGGAGAGACAAATGGCAAGTTTATGAGACATACTATTTTACTTGGATTAAACCTGTTTTCCACTCCAGTCCCAGATTGTATTTGGTGGTAAATTCCAATGATATGTCAGCAGATATTAAATTTCTCTATAAAATGAAATCCTGCAATCCAGTCTGCACTCTGCAGAATATGGAACATTTTTCCAAGACTCTCTGAGGGAGTTTTTGATTGAATTTTAGAAATTGGAGATCTCTGCGGGAGATCTTGATTAAATTCCTATGTTACCATTAATTTAGCTGCGGGAGATTTTGAATTAATTCCTATGTTACCATTAATTTAGCTGCGGGAGATTCTGAATCTGCTACTGAGAGTGAGAGAATAACTGTCTCTCAAATTAAAATCTCTGCGGGAGAAGAGACACATTCTGCAGACTGGCCTGCAATGTCAGAGGATATTTAGCTATTAATTCCTATATTACCATTAATTTTTGGAGGGGATACTGGATAAATGCCAGTCTGTATTTGGTGCACGAAACAAAATTCCACTGACTTTTTCGAAAAGCTGAAAAAATCCACCATAAATTTCCAGTAATTTTGCTGATCCACCAACATTTTCCCAATTTATTATTTATCCAAGTCGGTGGAATTTACCACAAAATACAGACTGGGATAAATGTTGGAAGACTAGACAAGTTGATGAAAAATGTTAGCAGCTAGGGTCAAGCCAGATTGCATTAGTTGTCGTCCAAGAGCCGCCATTTCACCAACAGGTTATTTGAAGAGCCATGGGAAATATCTATCTGTATTATCTCCTAGTTCAAGAGTATGTACCATGTTGCCGATTGATTGTCGACTTTAAATTTGTGAAAATAAGTATCTTTCACATATATAGACAACTAATGAGCACTTAAATTAGATTTAAAATTGAAATTGGTGACTCATAATCATAAACAGCGGAACCGCGCTGTTTCTCTGTTGAAATGTAAACAAAGCCGCCATTTTGTTTTGATATTGCGCCCTCCACGATGTAGCTAAAATTCAAATTGTGTATCAGTTTTCTGTTTTCGGTGTTCTTTTGTTATGAATGATGTGGTCACTACTTGTCATTTTAATTTGATGCTCTCTGACTAATTATCGGAAAGTAAAAATGAATAACTATGAAAGAAACTTAAGAAAGTATGCCTCTCTCAGGCTCTCTGTGATTGGCTGGTATCAGTTGTATGCCTCTCTCTGATTGGCTGATACGCTCTCAATTAATTTAGGTAGTTATAATAATATAGGTATATTGACGACTGTCGACTTTCAAAATTGGAATTAAATTATGACGACTGGCGACTGCATTACTAATTTTAGTTGACTTATTTTGAAAAAAAAGATATATTGGCGACTCAATGAACATTCTCTGAAACTAGGTATTATCTGAGCTGTGGGATAAAAACTGAAAAACTGCAAGCCGTGGGTTAAAAACTGCGAGCAGTGGGTTAAAAACTGCGAGCAGTGGGTTAAAAACTGCGAGCAGTGGGATAAAAACTGCGAGCAGTGGGATAAAAACTGCGAGCCGTGGGATAAAAACTGTGTGCCGTGGGATAAAAACTGTGAGCCGTGGGATAAAAACTGTGAGCCGTGGGTTATGAGGGATGAAAACTGCGAGCCGTGGGTTATGAACTGCGAGCTGTGGGTTATGAACTGCGAGCCGTGGGTTATGAACTGCGAGCCGTGGGTTATGAACTGCGAGCCGTGGGTTATGAACTGCGAGCCGTGGGTTATGAACTGCGAGCCGTGGGTTATGAACTGCGAGCCGTGGGTTATGAACTGCGAGCCGTGGGATATAAACTGCGAGCCGTGGGATATAAACTGCGAGCCGTGGGATATAAACTGCGAGCCGTGGGATATAAACTGCGAGCCGTGGGTTATGAACTGCGAGCCGTGAAATAAAAACTGCGAGCCGTGGGATAAAAACTGCGAGCTGTGGGATAAAGACTGCGAGCCGTGGGATAAAGACTGCGAGCCGTGGGATAAAGACTGCGAGCCGTGGGATAAAGACTGCGAGCCGTGGGATAAAGACTGCGAGCCGTGGGATAAAGACTGCGAGCCGTGGGATAAAGACTGCGAGCCGTGGGATAAAGACTGCGAGCCGTGGGATAAAGACTGCGAGCCGTGGGATAAAGACTGCGAGCCGTTGGTTATAGACTGCGAGCCGTTGGTTATAGACTGCGAGCCGTTGGTTATAGACTGCGAGCCGTTGGTTATAGACTGCGAGCCGTGGGTTATAGACTGCGAGCCGTGGGTTATAGACTGCGAGCCGTGGGTTATAGACTGCAAGCCGTGGGTTATAGACTGCGAGCCGTGGGTTATAGACTGCGAGCCGTGGGTTATAGACTGCGAGCCGTGGGTTATAGACTGCGAGCCGTGGGTTATAGACTGCGAGCCGTGGGTTATAGACTGCGAGCCGTGGGTTATAGACTGCGAGCCGTGGGTTATAGACTGCGAGCCGTGGGTTATAGACTGCGAGCCGTGGGTTATAGACTGCGAGCCGTGGGTTATAGACTGCGAGCCGTGGGTTATAGACTGCGAGCCGTGGGTTATAGACTGCGAGCCGTGGGTTATAGACTGCGAGCCGTGGGTTATAGACTGCGAGCCGTGGGTTATAGACTGCGAGCCGTGGGTTATAGACTGCGAGCCGTGGGATATAGACTGCGAGCCGTGGGATATAGACTGCGAGCCGTGGGTTATAGACTGCGAGCCGTGGGTTATAGACTGCGAGCCGTGGGTTATAGACTGCGAGCCGTGGGTTATAGACTGCGAGCCGTGGGTTATAGACTGCGAGCCGTGGGTTATAGACTGCGAGCCGTGGGATATAGACTGCGAGCCGTGGGATATAGACTGCGAGCCGTGGGATATAGACTGCGAGCCGTGGGATATAAAGAGAAGGAGCGATTACTAGAGTTGGTTACTTATAATTAACTTCCAAGTACCTATCTGGATAGTGGATACTTATACTTCCAGTCTGCAGAATGTGTCTCTTCTCCCGCAGAGATTTTAATTTGAGAGACATTGTAATTTCGGTTCAGAATGTTTTAGAAACTCTCTTGATAGGGCCGCAATTAAAAATTAAAGGGCCGCAATTTACCTGCGTGACCCTATTTCTCAGATTTTTGAAAAAGTCAGAGGAGTTCACTCAGCTCAGTGCACCAAATACTAAGTTACAAACTGGTTCCAGTCCAGATTGCATTCTATGTGAATTTTTTTCGAAGCTTGCGGTCTTCTAAAAGACATTTATATGGAGTTTCAAAACTTTGCCGCTCATCAAATGTGAATTTTCACTTGATCAAATATTCCCGGTCTGTTAATATGTTAATTTTTCGTTTTTTCCACAGTTCTTAATTGGCAATGAGTTCTCCATATACAATTTCGGCGCTCTGCACAGTCATTTGTTATGAAGTATAAGTATCCACATACTTGGAAGTTAATTATAGATTTATAAGTAACCAAATCTAGTAATTGCTCGTTCCACCACGGCTCTCTTTATTTCCCACTGCTTGCAGTTTTTATTCCCTGGCTTCCAGGTGTTTTTGACAGTTATTTTGAACACTTCAATTGCAAATGGGGAGAAAAATCTAATTTTCTCCTATGCTACAATGTTATTTTGGAGAGAATTTATGATTATTGGATCATTTTGGAGAGAAATTTGGTGGTTGTTGCCTTATTGGATAGAACTGGAGAGTTTATGACTACTATTTTACTTGGCACGACTTGCGGTTTTTATCCCACGGCTCAGATATGATATTTCCCACGGCTCTTCAAATAACCTGTTGGTAAAATGGCGGCTCTTGAACAACAACTAATGCAATCTGGGTTCCAGTCTGCAAAGGCCTGTCCATGTCATGATGTCGCCCAGTTTTCCAGTCCATGTCTCCAGAGATCCTTGGAGACATATTTTGAGGGGAAAAATATCTGCACAATCTTTGAGACAATTTCCTTATTAATTCCTATATTTACTAGTAATTATAAATTTTTGGAGAATTCTGATCATTTTGTAGACAGATTTGAAAATATTTGCCCTGGCCCCTTTGGAGACAAATTGTCCTAAAAATCACCAAAATGAAATCTTTGAGACAGATTTGACACACTTAGCCCTGTCACTTAGCAGACTGGGCTGTTTTTCAAATGGCAGAATATGAACATTTTTCAAAGACTCTGACAAATCTGAGCCCAATTTTAGAAATTGGAGATCTCTGCGGCCAGTCTGTATTTGGTGCATAAAATCCCACTGACTTTTTCAAAAAGTTGAAAAAATCTACCATATATTTCAAGTAATTTAGCTGATCCACCAACATTTTCCCAATTTGTCCACGAGAAATTAATGGTAACATAGGAGTAAATGGCTAATAATCCACCGACTTTTCCAAATATTATTTTCAAAGGGGAGAATTTACCATGAAATACAGACTGGCTCTGCGGGAGATCATGAATTAATTCCTATGTTTAATGTTACCATTAATTTAGCTGTTGGAGATTCTGAATTGGCTGCTGAGAGTCAGAAAGTAACTCTCTCAAATTAAAATCTCTGTGGGAGAAGAGACACATAATGCAGAGTGGGCTGTTTTTGAGCTTTTTAATAAATTAATTGCAAATGGAAAGAAAATAATCAAAATATAGATCTATTTTTCCAGTCTGCAGAAACTGGTAAAGTGTTCGTAGAGATCTCTTATTCTGTTCGTAGCTAAATTAATGTAAGTAAAGGGATTAATTAAGAAGTGTTCGTAGCAAAATTAATGTAAATATAGAAATTAATTCAAAATTATTCGGAGAGAACATCCCAAATATCTCCCATATTCTGCAGACTGGCTATTTTTCTCCTATGCTTAGCTACAACTTTTATTTGGAGAGAATTTATGAAATTATGATAATTCGATTATTAATCATTATTCAATTATTTTGGAGAAAATTTAACTATTCCCACTATTTTGTGATGGAGAGTTTATGAGCAGCATAATGAGTCATACTATTACTATTTTACTTGCTTTTCTACTATGATTTATGCATACTATCATATTTTCTTTGTTAAATTTTAATTTGAAAGTTCTCAGAAATGTATATATAATTATAAATATCTATTTACAGTTTCTAATTTTTCCAGATCAGAAACCACCCCAAAATCGAAGATCAGCTCTGCGAGATACTGCCAGTCGTTTGAACAGACCTCTAGCTGCTTCTTCTCTTCTTCAACCACTGCCTGAATTAGATGATGAGGACTCCAATCTGCAACTTGAACAGTCTATCAAACCTACAGGTGTTTAAAATTTGAATTATTATTAACTATTAATTCCATATGGTTCCTCATCTTTATATATTTTGTTAAATCAGATATTGATTGGTTTTCTAATTTCATGTTCTTACTTAGTTAATAATAATAGTCAGGTAGCTTCTTATTCCTAATAAAATTATATCATATAACATATTTCATTTGTATGATCAATTATTTATTATTATAATCTAATTAATATAAATTTTACTTAGCTATAGATTAAAATATTGTTAATTCCTCTTTTTTACTATGACTAAAGATGATAAAATAGAAATAGTCCCTAACTAGTATAATTTGATATTAATTTGTTGATCTGTTCTAATGTGGAATATAACAATGTAATTAATCACTTGATTACTCATTCACTACAATTGTCTACAAACAAGTTTTTGCTGATTTTGGGCATTAGCAAGGTTGGCTAAATATGTATAGTATATTTGCTGTTGTAAGACCTAACAGTTTTATCATATTCACACAACAACTACAGTGTTCAATACTAAAAAATTAACATGCTGTTTTGATAAGCTAGGTCCATGGTGGCATTTATTTTATTTCTGTTCAATCATCCATTTTATACAATTCACTTTTGCTATTGCTAATTGAACCTATTGATGTGAATAATAAAAATTGTAAAAGTTTTGTTTCTCCAATTGTTATCATGCAAATTTTAGTCAGAATAATTTATTATTAATTCTCTATCATTAGTAATTACTGTTTAGAAACTTCCAACTGAATCTTTACTAATCTAGTTCAATTTACAGGTTTGCTAAATGAAGAAGATTCTTCACAAAATGTTGCTTTTGGTTTCTTAACTCCCAGTAAAAGAAGAAGACGTCAATCCTTGCTTCAAATTGCAGTCACTTCCTCTGCTCAAAAAAGACAACAGCAGATAATAGAAGAAAAGTCTCCGTCCCCTGACAAGTTAAAGAGGACTCCCACTCGCGGTGGTAACCGTACACCAAAATCCCCTAGAACACCACGCACCCCCCAAGGCAGTAGACTAACTTTGCAGACTCCCAAATGCATTCCTAAGAATTCAGATTCCAATTGTACTCCCAAAACCAGGAGGTCATTGGCTGCTAATTTCGAGTCATCCAGTGTTCCACCGACACCTAAGGGCTTCAGATCTAGACTGAGGTCGAAAATACAAGAGGTTGTCTATTGCAGTGATGAAGATTTTGATGAGTTGCTTGATTCGGATGATGATAAGGAATACAAATTTGATGGTGTTAATTCATCTGAGAATGAGTCGGAATTGGAGTCATCTGTAGTTGAGTCAACCTGTAGTGAAGATGAAAGTCCTGTTAAATCAGCTAAGAGGCCTTCTCCCCAGAAGAGAGTTGTTAGAAATAGAAAGAAACTAAGGGCTGACATTGATCAGGTTAGTAGGATAATTATTTTATCTAGAATTGATTTTTCCATGATTTAAATAAAAACAATAAGTAGCTATATGTATATTAAAATATGATAAATTGATATAATTTTGATAAGGCTTGAGATTATTTGTTAAAAAGTTCCTTTCCAACTTATTCATGGAAATTATTTAATTTATGTATGATTTTTTTTATCAAATTTATATTGTATAGCACTTATGAATATTTTAAAGAAATTTTTTAATGTAGATAAATCCTATTATACCTATCGAGTCTTGACACGGTAGTTACATACATATTGGTAGATTTTAATATTTTTACTATAATCTTCTTGAATGATTTCTCAGGTGGCAAACAATGAAGACTATTTCATTCACAATGATGGTTCAGCAGCCTTAACATCTGACCACACTCTCAACAAACTATCAGTACCGAGACTAAGTGGAGAGACTCTGCGTACAATCATTGGTGATGGGGTACTTAGTGACCATAGAGAAGAAAGAGAGGCCCTCTACAGGGAACACCTCGCTATGTTTGATAAGTGGAGGACAGTTTTGGAACATGGCTTCAGTGTCTTCCTGCACGGTGTTGGCAGTAAGAAGAAACTACTGTCACACTTCCAGAATGAATATTTACAAGAGGAAGATCATATTGTTGTCAATGGTTTCTTTCCTTCTTTAACTCTGAAAAGTGTGGGTATTGCTATTAGTAACAGCCAGATAATTAGTAGCTCATTATAATCTATTTGTACTTAATTAGTTTTACTTCGTGCTTTTTTTATGATATTCTTCCTCTTGTTTCAGATATTTACAACAATATTAGATGAGCTTCTGGAAATAGACGGTGCTCCAACTTCCGTAATTGATCAGCTGAGTTATCTGTATGCTCATTACTCTCAAGAGAATGTCTCCCCTTTGTACATCATACTTCACAACATTGATGGACCCATGCTCAGGACTTTGTCAGTTCAAAAGTCTCTTTCACACTTGTGTTCACTCCCGTCTGTCCGGTTGATTGCATCTGTAGATCACATAAATGCTCCACTCATACTCGATAGTGACAGAACAGCTGAGTACAATGTTCTTTGGTTTGATGCTACCACTCTCCAGCCTTACCTTGAGGAAACATCTTACGAAAATAGCTTATTGGTGCAACAGTCCACCAATCTTGCTTTGTCGTCCCTCATCCACGTTTTCAAATCACTCACACCAAGTACCAAAGGAATATATTTGCTTCTTACTAATTATCAATTGGAGAATCAGAAAGATGGGTCTTATGCTGGTAAGATTCAGTTTACTTTCATTTCAAAATTTTATTCTAACTTTAGATATGTACATCTATTTTTAAGCGAACTTGGACATATTAGATGTAATTTCGTAGACATTTTGAGTTCAACGATATGCATATAAATCATCTTTATGCTAGGAACTCTAAAATTTGCCTATAAATTAATTTTATCCTATATAAATTAAGATGATTAGTTTAGTCCTCAGAAATTCTATTTATGTAATATGGTTATCTTTAATATCTTCTTCCAAATTTTCTCCAGGTCTATCATTCCATGACTTGTACCAGCGATGTCGAGAAAGGATGCTTGTTAATTCTGAACTGACTTTGCGTGCTCAGCTCATCGAGTTTATGGACCACAAACTGTTGAGGCAAAAGAAAGGACATGACGGATCTGAGAATTACATCATACCTTTGGAATCATCTACTTTGAAAGAATTTGTGGAACAGCAAGATGAAGAAACTACTTAACGGGAGAACATCAAGAAGTATATTCTTATATTATCTTAATTTTTATTGAACCCAAAGTGAAAAGAAAGGTTAAACATACGGTTAATATAAGATTATTTTGTGGATTTTACATGCTTCAATATACTATATAATTAGGTTATACATATAATCAGTTTCAATAATTTTTGATCAGTGTATGTCTACAGCTCGCTATAAAATAGCTTTTTGATAAAGAGTTTGATGTTGTTTATGTTCCTGTAAAACTAAATTCAATTTCCTGCATTTATTTCATAATTATCCAATATTCTCTTAACTAAGTAGTCACTAAAATATCGGAATAACTTTTATATATTTTATTTCCCTTATTTTTTTACTGGCTTGTGTTTATTTTTCACTAACCAATATTTTATTGTTATTAAATTTTCTGAACTCTACTCTACTCCACAATAAGCAGCCTGTTGTGAGTGGAAGAAGAAGTGGGTGGTGTCTCTTGGGATCCTGAACTGCTGTAATTGAGATCATGTATTTGAATTGTCTTTTAATTTTTTAGAGGGCAGGGGGTCTGATTATCAGATTAGGGGTTTGAAAACATTATTGTCGTTACCCCCCTTCATTGTCCCGGACTCCCAAGCTACCTCTAGGTAGGCCTTCCTTTTGTTATATTGTAGGTTTCGTTTAATTTTGTGACGAGAAGTTCTATCCTGAAGCTGTCTGTCTGTTGTGAATGGAAGAGAGGTGGCGTCCCTTGGGCCCCGAACTGTTTTAATTTAGATTGTCCTTATTCTTTCTTTTTAAGGGGACAGGAAGTCTGATTAGCACACTAGGGGTTTGAAACATTATTGCCGATCCCCCCCTCATTGTCTCGAGGCTACATCTAGGTAGGCCTTGTTTTTATTGTATAGTTAGTTTTGTTTAGTTAGGCGCCCTATTCCTTCAGCTTCCCTTTGTATCTTTCCTCAAATTTCTTCTTTCCTCTTCCTTCTGCCTTGCTATATCCATGGGTAAGCTGACTGATTGTGTAGGTCTCTTATTCATGAATGTCTATTCTTGCCATCTATGCACTGGGTCGGCACAGCTACCTGTGGTAGCCGATTAGTTGAATTAGTGCATGGAGCGTACTTTCAATGTCCCCTCTTCTACGAGGCCTTCTTCTCTTCATTTCTCTTTGGACAATATTTAAACCTCGAAAAGGATATTTATTTTACCATGTTTATCATTTTTCTAATGCTACTTGAAGTTTTAGAGGTAGGGTTATGCTCTTTAATTAAGTCTTCTTAGATTTTGTGTTAGATAGGGTCTTAATCTTCATTTTCTCCTTCCATCCGCGAGTGCAGAGTCTCCTCTCTTCACATTCCTTGATACCTAAAGCCCTGTCCAGACGCTCCGACAAATGCACTGAGTTTGGAAATAGGTACTTTTGCTCGGGCGAACACGGGCAATCTCATTTCCTGTATTCGCGTCCAGACGAGAGCAATATGATCAGGAAAGGAAACTGAAATGTCCGTGTTCGCGATTCTGCATAATTAATTCATTGGAAAAATATCATATGTTGTTGAAGATAGTTAATACCTAACAATTTAGCGATTTTAGAAACAAGCATGGATTTAAAAAATTATTACCTAGGTACCTATAGGATGTAAAATATAAATTCTTGCCGAGGTACTAGGTACCTACCTAGCTGATTATATAATATATATGCGTAATTAGATAACTAGACTATATATAACATGAAAATATATCTAGGTATTTTATCTAGCCGATTATATAATATACCTAATATAAATATTTACCTAGATATCTAACCTGAGTTACTTATAGTGTAATACCTAGTACCTATCTAGAAAAACGTCTGTAATCAGACACTCCTAGTACTCGCAAAGTGGGAGTTATCGTAGATCATGATAAGTCTATCAAAATTTAAATTTCCTTTATCTACGTACGCATAGGTACCTATACGTTTTACGCCGGTTACACTAAATACGGAATTACACCGCACTGCACCTAATATACCGAATTACACAATAATCAATACCGAGTTACGCCTGATTATACCGAATTACATTCCACTGGATACCGAAATACACGTACCTGAAATACCGAATTACGCCTGATTATACCGAGTTACATTCCACTGAATACCGAATTACGCCTGATCATACTGAATTACATTCCACTGCATGAATACCGAATTACACCTGATGTCTTACACCGCGATTGGACAACAAAATGTTTATTTTACCAGTTCTGCTATATATTGAATAAAGTAACTGATAATATTATGTTAAAAGAAAGGCCTAAATTTTACCTTATTAATAAAGGTAAAAAGAGGGGAAGAGGGGTTTGTGTCCTACGAGTACCTACAGATATGTACACGATCCCCTCCATGACATAACGGCGCGGGTGTAGGTCATAAGCCCCCCCCCCCCCTCCTGTTTTTTAATACTTATTTACACTTTTGTAGTTCATTACTGATTAAACATAAAATATATGTATATCGGGGGCCGTGCCACCCCTCGAACCTCCCTGCCAGGTCATTAAACAATCGTGAAGTGTGCAGTACAAAAAACTAGCGGATACAACAAACTACATTAGCAACTCTCGGTTATTTCTATCTAAGTAGTTCTTCATTTGTTTAACTAGGTAAATAAGGATTAAAAAAAACAGGGAGGGGGTTTGTCTCGTTACCAGGGGGGCTCTTGACCGTACCCCGACATAACCCCCCCCCCCTCAAGATATAAGCCCCACTCTTCTATATAGGTAAACGAACTAATTAACCTTGGTAGTTATATAGTATTAGCAACTAAATGGTAAGCCCCCTTCCGCCGGTTAAAAGCCATAATTTTTTTCTTAATTTTAAGATACCTATTGCATAATATTTATTACTAGACATTATAGCAAGAGAAGGGAAAGTAACCTAATTTATTCAACTTTATGAATTTTCTTAAAGGAGTTATTATAATATATGTGTAGGTATATGAGCAGGGGAGGGGGGGACCTGGGTGTGCCACCTTCAAACTCCCCTGCCATGTAATTGAACAAGCAGTGTGTATTTCAACAAACTACTGGATACAACAAGCTAAACTAGATTACGTGCACTAGTTAGAGCACATACCTTCGCTGCCGCACTGATCCGTTCTCTCTCAAAGTCTAATAAACTGGATAATGACCAATCGTCCCACCATGTTTCATGCAATATGGTTCAATAGTTATTGAGTTATAAATGACCTTGACATTAGACCGGATTATCCCAAAATTCTACCAGATATGCTTCCTGGACATTGACCAAACGTCTCACCAAGTTTCAGACAATTTGATTGAATACTTTTTGAGTTATAAATGACCTTTGACCGGAATAGTAACCATGTTAGGCATAGAATCAATATATTATTTGATTGAACACAATAATTATTTATGAGTAAATGGGATGACTTAATACATTTTGGGGACGTCTCAAAAGTCCAACACCCCAATAGTCAGTCCGACAGTTACATCTTTCTGTATCATTATTTTTCGATTGAAATAAAAATTATAATTAAATAGGTATAGGTACTAGACTACATATGTCATATATACATATAATATATGTACATAACTTTATAAACAATTCAGTAATTTTCCTTAATTTCATTTTTCTAACGTTATATGTATTCCTATCTAATTTATTCTAATATTATTAAAAGCTGTCTCTCATTCGATTTCATCATTTAATTTAGTTTTTTTGTATCCGCTAGTTGTACTGCACACTTAGTGATTATTTAACAACCGGGCAGGACGACATATAAATTTGATGTTAAATCAGTAATAAACTACAAAAGTGTCAGACTAATAGATAGTAACCATACATTTTGATAATGCTGTGAAGTCTAATTGCCCATAATCATTGCAGTGTAATAACTTTAAATTAATATCGAAAAAATCCTGATCAAGGATAAAATTCGTTACTCAGTGTAGTGTTATTCGGTATAATTTGGTGTAATTCGGTATAATGCGAATTACACAGAATGTAATTCAGTATAATTCGGTATTCAGTGTAGTGTAATTCGGTATAATTTGGTGTAATCAGGTGTAATTCGGTATTGAGTATAGTGTAATTCGGTATTAGTATAGTGTAATTCGGTATAATCAGGTATTGATTATTGTGTAATATAGTGTTATTCGGTATTGAGTATAGTGTAATTCGGTATTGAGAATAGTGTAATTTGGTATTGAGTAGCCTATAGTGTAATTCGGTATTCATTGTAGTGTAATTCGGTATTAAGTATAATGTAATTCGGTATTGATTATTGTGTAATTCGGTATTGTATTGAGTATAGTGTAATTCGGTATTTAGTGTAACCCGTTTTACGCTCACTTCTAAATACTGTTTCCTATAAGCCTTAAATAGAATAATGTATGTTTACTATATAGTTAGGTAGGTACCTACTTAGTACCTAGTAAAATTAGGAAAAACAACAAAATAATTCATACCTATTATTTATAGGCCGGGTAAATACTAAGTTATGGGACTGTTTCACATTTACAGAAAAGTAAGAAAGAAAAACTAATGATTACATTGAGAGTTAAATGATAATTAAAATAGCTACCTATAATATTTATAATACGTGTCCGAAAATGTGTAACTGTTCGATAACTCGGAACTTACCCAAGTCAGTAACTAATATATAGATAACTATTCACATTTATTCTAAAAAATAAAAATTAGACTAGTAAATAATTAATCAATCTTTCATATCTGAAATGGGAGTAATAATTATCAAATTTACTCCATATATCACAAATATTCATTCAAATAACAGTCGCGAACACTTGTTCGGGGACAAATTTGTCTAAGGTTGAAAGTCACTGACAGTTTCGATTCTTGTGAGAAATCTGGGCATTTGTCGGAGCGTCTGGACGGGGCTTTAGTGACTGCATTCACTGAGTAGCTTTCTGCATTGTCACCGACAATGGTAGATGGCTTTGTTCAATGAAGCACTTTCCTTTCTAAAATTCTGACTCTTCTTCCAGTCCTTGACCTGGTATATATATATTTTTTCATTAACGATATAATCGAAGGAGCTAGACGTTATTCCTTCCATAAATAAATTAGGTACCTATTATCCATTAACTTCATTCTGCGGGTATTATGGATACCAATAATAATAACCGTTGATTAATATTTCTATATAATTTTTATATGATTGAAAATTTGTAACCGTCCTATAACTCGGAAATTATTCTATGAGATTATTGCTGATTGTTTGTCATAGGCAAGATATAAGAACATAATCAGGTATAGTACCTAGCAGACGACACAAAAATATGACGTCACCACAATAACACATTCCTTGTTTGTGACCGAGCGGCTCATAATTCCTCGTATTTGCATGTTAATATCGAGAAGTTTAAAGTCATTTTATAAGGGTTTCGTACAAAAGAAAAGCGAAAATGGTGATTGAACCTCAAAGTTGAATATATAGATATAATTCAGGTGTGTTTTAATTGTTCATTTCTTTTACTTATCTATAAAAAATAGGGTCTTGAACATATGCTACCTAGCAGGCAGCAGCCTAAACCAGCTGTTCAGAAATTATGTGGATTACAGTGAATACAATTTAATAAATGCCTAGTTAGTACTAATTGATAAGGAACACAAATTTAATTTAATAGTCCCATGTTTAAAAGTGTGTACAAATTTGCCAGTCTGCAGAATATGGAACATTTTTCCAAGACTCTGCGGGAGTTTTTGATTGAATTTTAGAAATTTGAGATCTCTGCGGGAGATCTTGAATTAATTCCTATGTTACCATTAATTTAGCTGCGGGAGATTTCGAATTAATTCCTATGTTACCATTAATTTAGCTGCGGGAGATTCTGAAACTGCTACTGAAAATCAGAGAGTAACTGTCTCTCAAATTAAAATCTCTGCTGGAGTACAGACACATTCTGCAGACTGGGTCTGCTGGATACTTGTCATACTTCAGTCACTTCATATCTCAAGAAATTAAATTTAATCTAATACCTACCAACCTCTGTGATTTCGGAGAATTGTATGAGTTGTGAAAAAATTAATAAATTACTTGAAAATTAATCTCATGACTCAAAGGATGTCTGATGAACATGCATATGTCATGAATTCCAGACTGCAGAAACTGTTAAGGTGGTAGGTGTACCTATCTAAAGGGTTCTCATAGAGTCCAAAAAATCCTCTAGTTAGTTTGCCTTCTGTTTTCAGCAAAATACATACAATTATTGGAGGAAATTAATTTTGGTTTGCCCTGTACCTAAATGTTAAAAATATCACATATTTTGCAGATGACATTTACATGAAGGAAAATAATGTTTACCAAATGTGAAACTGAAACTTTGAGCCAAGTTTTTATAGCTATCAGATATCTTAAATCAGTTCAAACACTGCCTGCCTGCCCTGCTGGCCAGTCTGAAGCTGTGAGCCTGTCACCTGTGAAGTTTATCTGGCGACTATTGAGGCCTTGAAATTAGTCCCCCGAATTATCCAGCGACAATTTCCTAATTAATTTCTATGTTTACATGTAATTATTGGCGATATTTTGAGATCTTTAGTCATTTTGGAGAGAAATTTGAAAATCTTTGGAGATAGATTGCCATAAAAATTAAATATCTGGAGACTGATTGTGCATGCTTTGCAGACTAGGTTCAATGTAGCAACTGCCACTGCCAACCTGGTTGGGAACTTGGGAATACCATTTAATTATAACTCTCTACTTACTCAAACTTACACTTGTAACTTTCCTGTCATACTCTGATTTCTGAATAGCCAGAATAGTAAGGTAACTGTACTATTACTGTCGAATGTCGGCTGCCAGACGGCATGAAATGGTAAACTGTCCATTAAGATAAACTTTAGTTTGGCTTCTGATCTTGGTAAAATACATGTAAATATAATAAGAAATTATGGATTGTTTGCACTGAAAATGTTAAATGTCCCATATTTTGATGAGTACCAGTCTGAAACATGATTGAGTTGGTAGTTCGTACATAGGGTCAAACAGGTAAATTGCGGCACGCTAACTAACTGCGGCATCTTACAAAAGAAACATCATAGCTTCAAAACACACATTAAAAATATTAATTAATAAATTATAGCATGCAGTGCGCTTGCTTTGATAGCTAAGCAACATTTCAATGTAATTTCGGTTCAGAATGTTTTAGAGACTCGCTTGAGAAGGCCGCAATTGAAAATTAAAGAGCCGCAACTTACCTATGTGTCCCTACAACTTTCCTATTGTTCAACTTCCTCATTTATAAAGGTTCATATGAAACAAACAGTATTGTTCATATGAGACTTTTCAGAGGACTGGCATTTCTATTATTTGGCCAAGTTTGGTATTTATTTTTGGATTTAAAAATGTAACTTAATATTTCACACTGAGTAAACTAGATTTTTTTACACTAGACTCTTGAAAGTCTGAAGGTTGTATATATTTATTCCTAAATTACCATCAAATTCTTAGAGACAATGAGGAAGAATCAATAGAATTTCAGAAAATATTGGAATGAAATTGTAATTAATTTTGTTTTATATTTAATTGTTATTCAAACTAAAATGTTTTGAAATTGAGGTTTCTAGAGAATTGGCTCCAGACCAGATTGAGGTAGCAAATAATTTTGACACAATTTTCTGATTTTGTCATTTTCTGTATATGTGTTTTGATTAGCTTCTGCTTTCATTGTGATCTGTGCATGATGGTGATATTTTTGAAAGATTATTGGCAAGCAGATGCTTATCAATCTCTGTGTTTGCATGTTAGCTAATTGCAGAGAAAAAAGTGTTTTATTAGGGAATGAATTTTCCTTCTTATTAACAAGCTGGTACATTATTTTAATTAATCAATAGGCGGATAAGAATTTAAAGGTTGGTTTAATTAAATTGGCTGTGTTAAGTGAACATCTGCCAATTTAGTAATATGATATCACTAGTTATCGAAGTATTTTATTCTATAAAATATCAGAATAACTGACCTGTTTTTTGACTGTAATTAAAAATATATTAAGCCTGTAAATCATAATTCAATGTTGAAATCAAGCAGATATTTTACAATTTCATTAAGTAGTCTGTTTTGCTTTATTTACTGCATGTAACAACTATTAATTATTCTCATTCAATTTTCAAATAACTAAATTACTAGTTTCATTTTCTAACTTTTCTCACTGTAATATTTTATTCTTTTTAAATTTTGTAAAAAATAATGTAGCCAAAGTGCTATAACCTTCAATATGTGAATTTAGGTTTTAGCACACCAATAAAGACCCCATTTTGTATCTTATGCTCTGTTTTCTTCATCAGGGAACCTCTTCAGTCTTCAGACAACATAGCCTGCTGGGAACATCGCTGGTGCCTGGGAAGTAGTTATTCGCCACTCATCATTGCCTATTGGTCCCTGAATAGTTGTTATTCAAAACTGATAACTGCAGACTTCAAAACCCCAAATAACAATAGCTAAAAAGTTCAAACTTCCTAAAATTATTAGTATCGTGTATTTGAAATAAATGTCAATGATCAAGAAAGGAAAGCCATCGAATACGAGCACTAACAGTGACAAGATACATTTTCAATAAGAAAATTTAAATTTCATTTAAGTATTAATAAATATAATGGAACGTAGCTAAATGGGCATTTTATTTCAATATCAATAGTTTGGTGAAAAATTGTTTAACACTAGTAAATTGATGAGATGATTTATGATAAGCTACTCTTATATATTTTTGTAATTTGGCATTTATATCATTATTCAAAGATGTTTTTATCAATAAAAGTAAGCAATGAATTATATACAAGTTTTATTAACAGTAGAAATATGAACAACATTCAAATATCTAACTATTTCCTTCAAAAAAAAAAAAAATTTAAGAAACATATGTGAGAACAGAACACATTTTTATTAATTGAATATGTAGTAAAATTACAAAAATTTATTTGTTTGCAGTGAAATATGAAAAGCTTTTATATATTAATTATTTCTTCAAAAAAAACATTGAATTCAAGTAATAAGATATCTATGTTAAAAATATTGCATTAAAGAAACCTATAATGTGAGAACAATCCTTTTTATTAATTGAATGTATAGTAAAGTAACTAAAGTTAGAAAATTTAATTTGTGCAATGGCATATATAAGTTCTATTAACAGTACTGTAGAAATATGAACAACTTTCAAATATTAGCCATTTAAAGTAATAATATTCTTTCGAAAAATTGATAAATTAAAGAAACCTATGTGAGAACAGAATATATATATATTTACTGAATATATAGCTACTAAAGTATTTGTACAATGAATAATTAGTTCTATTTACTGTAGAAATGTAAACAGCTTCAAAATATATGCTATTTCCTTTCCAAAAAAATTCTTTTGAAAAATATTAATACATTGAGGAAACTTGTGTGAGAACTCAAAACAATTCACAATAATTGTAAAAATATGTTCTGTATCCTACTGAATATACAAGGCGATCCACAAAAAAGTGTACCAAAATTAAATTAGTATATTTCAACAACTGCTTAAGGTACCATTTTCTTTCAAGTATCATTTTCATTTTGTTTGTTGAACTCTTTTCCATTCACAGTTAAATTTTCATATAGTGTTAATACTTTTTGTGAATATAAAAACTATTTTATTGATGGGTGGTGAAAATGGTCAGAAAACTGAAAATGAAGTAAGTTCAGACATTAAAAATATCTTAAAAACAAAATACCCCTTAATAAAAACAGATTTATTTCTAGGTTTTAAAAATATTCATATTACTATTCCTTATATAAAATATTGACAATCAGGAGGAATGTGATTAAGTACAAAAATGAAGCAACAAGTTAAAAATTTAACAAGTCGTTCAGATCACAAGAAGACAGTACAATCTGAAGACAAAATTAATTTTCTTCAGCAAATTTCAACTTCCTTTTTGTACTTAACTTTTCTTCATATTTTCAATATTTTATAAAAGCAATAAATAAAGTCATCTAAAGCGACTTTATTACATGAATATTCTTAAAATCTAAAAATAATTTTTTTTAATGGAGATTTTGTCTAATAGCTAAAGATATTTCTAATGTTTGAACTTACAATAATTCATTGTCAGTTTTCTGACCATTTGCCCCACCCATCAATTAAGTTGTTGTTATATTCACAAAATAATTAAAACTTTATGAAAATTTAACTGTGTATGGAACAGGGTGAACAGTTAACTTTGTCTATTAAAGTAACAGAATTTATTTTGTGTGCTTAAACTTAGAAATAAGAAAAACTGGTGTTGATAATTCATCAAGATATGACGATTAGATAGCACAAATAAGTTTTGATGGAAAATTTTATGTAACGCATTTCAATAGTTTGGAACATTTTTGATGAGAACTGTTTTTCAATTTCTTATTTAGTATTTTAATTCTGAAATAGATTCTACATCGGAAGTAATAAGAGATAACATCATGAGGAAGATTTACTGTTCTACATTCACTCATTAATTTATCAATTGCATTTCCTTCTTCTCTTAGAATGTTGCCATGGTGTTTGCGGAATACACCTTCAAGAATGTTGAATTTGCTTGCATGCTCCGCTTTCATCCTACTGAGTCCACCCTTATTTACTTGTGCTATCTAATCATCATATTTTGATGAAGAATCATCTTTCAGAAAGGGATATTTGGTTTTAAACTTCCTGACAACAAAACCTAGAAAGTAAGACATAGCATATTGTTCTCTTTCTGGCATATTGAACATGGCAAAATCACCATCAACTGAAATATCACTAATATTTTCATCATCAAAATCAGGTATATGTTGAAAACATTCTAGTAAAATTGCAGAGAGGCAAGTTTCATCAGTATCATCTAGTTCAGTTCTGTCTGAAACTACAATTTTTTTCTTTACAGGTGAACTAAATTGTCTCATTTCAGAAAGAGAACACAAACCTTTCAAATTTTCGGTTAACTTGGTGTTTTGGTGATGAGAAATTATGATATTTGTACGGCCTAAAATATAAGACTTAAGCCTATATTTAAAATTGACAGGATCCATGTGTACATATCCATGTCCCATTTGACGAATTATTCCAAAGAAATGTTCAAGAACATCTTGATTAAGTCGTCGGGTAAGTAAGTATCCTACATTATACAGCTTCTTCAATTCTAAGTAAAGAGATTGGATTGATTTAGAGGATATTACTACACCAATTTGAAACGGTAACAATTTTTTAAATTTACCCACTCTACTACTTTTCATAAAATTGATCATGTCTTTTAGAATCTTCAGTTGGTCCAAACTATTAGTGAAAGGTTTTCTAGAAGGTTTGTCAGAAAATGAAGAGGAGTTGAGGATGTCAAACCAATGGTCAAATAATAAGATGGTATCTGCAGTGATTTTCCAATTATTAGTTGTATTTAATTGACCACGCTTTCCTTCAAACAAGATCGCATTGCTCATGCTTTCAGATAAAAGCTGAGCAGCACATTTTACATTCTGTCGTTCAAAACCTTTAACTGATATATTGAGGATAGATAATTTTGGACATAATTTAAAATCACCAGTTTCATTAGTAATTACTTTTCTAATTGGGTCTGCATTGATGATCCCTAGTGGGGTGTACCACTCATTATCAATTAAATTGTTTCTTAATAATTTTATAAGATGGGGAGGATCAGCAAATACATGAATATTTCTGGAAGAATCATATGGATTAGAAAAGTAATTACTATGAACATCTATGCCAATATCACGAAGCAAGCCTCTATTACCTCCACCCATATCACAAACGATGGAAAAAACCTTAAATCCAACAGATTCAATAGAATTAATAATGGAAAACAGCAATTCTTTAGACATATTGGAATCATAATTATAGTAGACAGGTTGCTTGAAGTGAGAAAATAAGCCCCTAATAATTGCAACTTGAACTTTTGCATGCGGCGAGTAAATTTTGTCTGTACCTTTGTCATAAACGTATTTTTTTTCAATACTCATTTCATCAAATGAAAGACTGCACACCCTGTTAAATGGCTCAATAGTCTTGATCTTTGATTTGAGTACTCTGAGAATTGAGTTTTGTATTCCAGGTTCGCAGTTAATTCCTGATACATGTTTCCGTAAAGTAGATAAAGATGGAAGAGGCATTTTCAAAACATCACGTATATAATTATATGCTGTAGAACTTAAGGAGTGAAGTGTAATACCATTTACAATAGCTTCTTCTGAATATTTTCTAATGTGACTCTTACCAGAGAGCAAAGATGTTATTTGCTCTGGGGAGAACAGTGGTGATAAAATCTTGGCAACTTCTTCATTAGGAGTTTCTTTAGCTGAAAGCATTTGAGCTAGTTGAATCTCTGTAGTTTTATATTGAGTTTTTACTGAATTCAGTTCTTCTTCTAACTCAACGATGCGTGCTTTGGCCTCTTTCAATTCTTGTTCTAAAGCTGTAGATTTGGCAGCTTCTCTCATGTATGCAGTATATGATACCACATGATTGTCTGAAGGTGGAGTGTAAGATGCTGGCCAAGTAGGGAAGCATTGTATATCTTTGTCAGGAGATTGTGACTGAAGAGAGGTACCTAATTGAAGATAAATATATAGAATTAAAATCTATAATTAGTTTTAGAATGAATAATAGTTTATCTTCAGATATTATAAAGAAAGGAAGAATTAATAAGGGTCAAAAATTAAATTTTTAGCAATATAGAAAGAATAGTTACTAGCCTTTAATAAAGTCACTAGACTGTTGAGAGTCTTAACTAGTCAAATATTAACCTCAGCATATAATTAGGATTTTAAATTTGTAAGCATAGTTAACGTCATTAAGACACTAGTGGAATGAAAATTTTATGTTATTAATATAATGGGTGAGAATTTTGAAATGCTTGGATTTGAGTACTTCAGTTATTTACAGAGTTAAAATAGAAAAAATATTGATGAAAATGAAGATTAAATTAATGAATATAATAAATGGCTACAATAATTTTATAGATATTAATATTATAAATTCATATTATTTTAAATAAAAAAAAAGCATAAAAATAATTAGCTATTAGGTTAATTATCCTAGATTTGTTCATAATGTCAAACAGATTTCACTAAGACATTACAGAACTGTTAAATATTGGTCTCATAAATTGATCAAAACAAACAAAATATTCTGTTATCAATAATGTGAATGATCAGCTATCAAATTTATTGAAGTAGATATAAAAAATATAAAATTTCATTAACTTACTTTGTTTAATCAACATGGCAGCAGTGTCCCACTCTTCACAGTGAGGTTTAATTGGATCTTGAAGATGTGAACGCTTTGCTGAAATGAATTTAATTGGGTGTCATTATATTGCAGGAATTTATAACAAAATATTTTACCATTATCAAGAAAAGGTAGTAGAACATTAGATCTCAATATGATGGAAATTTGAATAAGTAGTTACTTGATTAAAATTTCAATCCAATTGTATTTTAACCCTTTCAAAGCGAGTGGGACACATACATCCAAAAAAGGTTTAAATAGTAAAACATACAATTCATAGCGGTTAAATTTAAGCTCCTCTTTAGAAATGAAAATTATATAATACAAATTTGTATGTATTCAGTCGAATCTCTTATTTATTTCTCAATCACATCATAATTATTAATACTATTTATCTTACCTGGGAAATCATTATTACCCTCCAAGGAACGCTTATAACTCCGTCCTTCATATCTTTCTCTTCTTGCAACAACAGCTGAACCTTAGAAAAATAAACAAATCTTATTAAAAAGCTAATAAACTACATATTCATATTTCAATCATAAAATATCAAAATTGAATACATTTTGAATAATACTAATAATACTGAGAATCAAAATATCACATTAGTTTATAAAAAACAATTGCTAAAGTAGCTAGTAGTCACTTTTATAGTCTCATATTTTTGCCAATTCTGAACCAAAATTTAACCATAAATTTTTAGTAAGGCTTCCAAGACAAAATAAACAAAGGAATCAAAATAACAAAAGTCAGTTTGGTTTCACATCTTCAGCCATATCTATAAGAAAGAATGTTATAATAATTATTTGTTAATTTCAATTGGTATCCATGGTACCTGCATGATTATGGATACCAATTGAAATATAAATGAGGTAATTTTTATTGTATCAGTTTTTCTTCTATGGCCGAACATGTGAAACAAACCAAATATTTGTAACTTAGCATATCTGAATTTTGGACCTAGTAAATGACTTGTAAGCCTAATTATTGGCTTGACTATTAGTTATTACCAATACAAAATACAATTACAAAGAGCTAGGTAATAGATACCTAGCATCACACAGTTAAATTGCAGTCCTCTCAAGAGAGTAAAACTTTCTGACACAAAATTACATTAAAATGTTGAATAAAAGAAGCACATGCATGTTTTAATTGATTAATTTAATGAGTGTTTTGAAGCTATGATATTTAGGTAGTACCTTGTGTTTCTGTGGTAAGAGGGTGCAGTTGATTAGTGTGTAGCAATTTACTTGCTTTACCCTATTTATTTATTATTCAACTTAAAGTTGTATCTAAGGTATTAATATGGATGACACGAAGTATCGGTATCGGCAACATTTCTGGTATGGGACTATAGGTGCTCGGAATCGGTGTTGGCAAAAATGTGCAGATACTTTGCAGTTAGCTACTACTAATGTTTACAAATATCTATAAAATCATTTATTATCTATCAGCATTTTAGCTACAATGAATTTAAATGGAATTATAATTTAAACTAATATAATGATTTCACATAGATTGGTAATCCTAATTTTCATAATTCCAAAATTATTAATCTCATTTAGGATAGGTAGGAATATAATCAAAATTTCGGTATCAGCGTAGTATTGGTGAAAATCTAAGTATTGGCAAGGTATCAGTGAAAAAATTTGGGTATCATCGTCATCATACCGATATCATTCCTATTATTTAACCAAGTTTATTTACTGTCACTTATTTGGTAATCTGACTCACACCCACTCTGGAAAAATAGTTTTTTCTGAGATGAATTAATTACTCTGTTCAAATTTTCAATCTGACTCCATTCTGCACAATGTGTTTGTTGCCCCGCAGAGATTTTAATTTGAGAGAGAGTTACTCTCCGACTCTCAGCAGCAGATTCAGAAATTACATGTTTCAGAGGCTGGAAAAGTGTAAGCCAATATTTGAGCCAAAATTTCACAAAAAATCTGAGCCCAGCCAATTTGGCTCATTCTCTGAAGATTTCAAGCCAAAATTAACATGGGAACATAGGAATTAATTCAAAATTTATAGCCAATTAGACATATCTGAGATTTGACCATTTCAAATCTAAGCCAATTAATTGGCTTTAACTGACATACTCTTTTACATGGTATCAGAATCTCCCGCAGCTAATTTACCAGATACATAGGAAATAATTTAAAAAAAAATTAGGCTGAGTAAATTAATGGTAACATAGGAATTAATTGAAGATCTCTCGCAGAGATGTAAAATTTCTAAAATTTATCTCAGTCTTGGATTGGAAAAATCATCATAAAATGTTTTAAAATTTAAATGTTCCATATTCTTAATTCTTCAGTCTGGCGATCTGTTGGAGACAGAGTAATAGAGATAGTAGACAGATTATTATTGTCACATATATAGATTAATGCACTTCTCAACTGTAAAATAGTAATTGAAAAATTAAAATACAAATACAAATATTATATATAGCCTATAGGAAGAAATTAAAGATTGTTTGCACAGAATTGACAGAAAATGTCCCAATCCCATATTTTGCAGGCTGAAGCCTGAGTAGACTACTTAAGCCCTTAGCCATATTGCTAGGCTTCCTCACTGTCCTCAGTATCTAGACCTAGTTAGTTTCAAAGTAGGCTAAGTAGCTACCTATCTATAATCTAACTAGTAGTCTAGTAACTACTACCTACCTATGTTCTAATCTTATAGATACTAGGAAGTACCTTACTAGTTACTACCTGTACTTACTAGTACTAGTCTACACTCTACTACCGTGAGTAGTACCGGGCTATTCCGCTATTAGGTACTAGGTAGCACCGTAGCCTAAGGTAGGTACTAAGTACTAACTAGATTTATACTGTAGATGGCAATCATGGTAGGCATCTAGACTAAGTAGACTTCAATGTAGCAGGAAAGAGGGGTAGGTACAACTTTAGGTAGGATTCTGTAGGAACTAGGAGTAGGACTTACTTTGAGGTTCACATACTGTAGAATTAGGAATATTTTGATCCGGGCACGCATCGATATTCAATTTGGATTTATCAGGATAAATCGATCTATCATAATATTGTTGGATAGAAAAATGTTTGGAACAGACGACAGCGTAGTCAATGTTGAAAGTTTGAAATCTTCCAACTCTCTTTAGCCACATGTTTCTCATTTTTTTATCCTTAGGGAATCTGTGATAGATCAAATTAGTGTCCATGGGCTTACTACTATTATTATAACATCCATACGCACAACACTGAACCATTCTGATAATTGAATATGAACTAGTTTTCAAACAAAAAAGAATTCTTCACGTAGTATTCATTGCAATTTACTAGTACTGACTACTACTGCCAGTCTGCTTCCCGTCACTGGGTGGTCACGTCAAACAATCAAGAGAAATATCGAACAGCTGATTACCATACCCTATGTTACTGTATCCTGGTCATAGGTAAGTAGCTGTTCAGAGTAAGTTCAGAGTAAGAACAAATTCTCTTAGATTGGGATGGAGGGAGAGATTTTGGGGTGGGGAGGTTGGGTGTAGGATGTGTGGTGCGGAGGAGGAGACTTTGGAGCACTTCCTGCTGGAGTGTCCTATGCTGGTGGAGGTGAGGGAGAGATATGGGGTGGTGAGTATGAGTGGGGTGATGAGCTTTGGTGAGAGGAATCTTGATGGGGTGTGGAGTTTTCTGGAGGAGGCGTGGAGGGAAAGGGGGTTGATGGCGGGGGAGGGAGTGGGGCTGCCAGAGGGTGGGGGTTGAGGACTGGAGGAGGAGGTCTCGGCCCTGCGGAAGGGGCTGGGGGGTGTGAAGTCAAGGGGTCCAGGAGGGGGGACAGTGGCGCTGAAAAGCCATATTCTAGAATCCCCCCCGAAATCCAGTTCCAGTAGCACAGTACATGTGTAAGTAGCATGAAAGGCTGTAGCATGAAAAGGGTATCAACGAAGCTACATCTTGATCTTGCTGAAAGTACTAGCCTAGTAGTCAACCTGTTATTTTCATTTGCAGGCTGAGCATTTGATGAAGGGAATTTGCTATCCTTCAATGAAAATAGGCTAGACTACCTAGATATATATTTCGTGTTCCATTAAATTTACTTTTGGAGAAATAGAGTACCTAACTATATTATATGATATATCCAGTCCAGTCCAGTATCTTGTTGGGTATAGGCTTCTCAACGCCACCCAGGACTAACGGTATAGAGGCTCCACCCCCACCGTCCAAGTAATAAAGCATGTCCAAACTCGCCATTTTAATGGCGAGTTTGTGACAGTTATTTTGAGCCCTTCAATTGCAAATGGCGAGTTTTTTCTATTTTTCTCCTATGCTACAAAGTTATTTTGGAGAGAATTTATGAAAATTTGATCATTTTGGAGAGAATTTGGAGAGACAAATGGTGAGTTTATGAGACATACAATTTCACTTGGCCCACCGTCAGCCCCCCACACCTATATTCCACCACCCTGTGATCTTCCTCTCTCTGCCCAAGCCTCCTCCAAGTAGGCCTTCATCCCATCTCCCTTCTCCCCAAAACACAAAACCTGCTCCACACTCTCCACTCCATATCTTACTCTCAAGTCCCTCAGACCTTCACACTCAATCAAAAAATGTTCCAACGTCTCCTCCCCCAACTCACACACGCCACAAACTGTCTCACCTCCCACAAACCTCCTCCTCCAATTCAACCTGAGACAGTCCGTCCTTGCTCTGAACAGCAACACCGATCCCCACCCATTATCATAGCAACTTTCCCCTCCTATCCTCTCCTTCATCTCATAATAATACCTCAAAGTATGCTTCCCTCTCACCTCCTCTCGCCATCTTCCATGCCAGTCTGCAGAATATGGGAGATATTTGGGATATTCTCTACGAACAATTTTCAATTAATTCCTATATTTACATTAATTTTGCTACAAACAAAATAAGAGATCTCTACGAACACTTTACCAGTTTCTGCAGACTGGCTTCCATGTTCCCACTCATTTATCCTTTCCACAATCTGCTCCCTGGACATGTCTCTCACCTGCTGTCTGTCAAGTCCCACCTCCTCCATGTACCCACCAACTATTCTAAACCATCCACCATTTCCTCCCCTCACATCACCAGCATCAACTATCCTCCTCAGCAACCCATTCTCACCCTCCATCATATGCTTCAAAAACAAAATCTTCCCCTTCATGTCTCTAGGAGTCACTCCAGAGCAACCTACCTCTCCCTGTAGAGCCGCTGAGGCGGCATATCCAGGTGCTCCCAGAATTTTCCTCCAGACTCCATTTTCCACCCGCTGCATTCTCTCTCTCTCTCCCTTCCTCCACACCATCACATCTCCTCCACTCAAAACTCCCGGCAGAACCACACTCTTCCAAAACACCTTCCCTATTGTCATCCTCTCGCACGCTCTGGACACCACAGAAAAAGTAAGGTTGCTCATCTTCTCTGCCAGCTTCAACTTCCTCTCCCTATTCTCTCTAAAACAGTCACGCTTGGACACCACTTCCATTCCCAAGTATCTCATCCTGTCCACAACCTCCACTCCCCCCACCATTCCGCCATCTGGTTTCTCCCCATTAAATACCATGCATACCGTCTTCCTTTTATTAATTCTCATTCCAAATCCCTCCGCCACCCCAGCCGGCAGCCAGCCTCCCCACCATCTCCCCAGCCTCACCCACACTACCCGCCATCAACAACCCATCATCCGCATAGAACAGAACTGGAATATACATTCCTCTCACTCTGCATCCCAACCCTCCCCTAACAATTCTCTCAATCAGCATCCCCACAACCATCAAGAAAAGTTGCGGGGACCCAGTGCAGCCTTGTCTGATGCCCCTTCCTATCTCCGTATCACCCATCTTTCTGCCTTCCCTCCAAATCTCAGTCCCATCACCCCTATACAAATTGACCACCACATCTATCACTCTAGGGTCACATTTGTAATATTTCAGCCCTATCAAAAGCCTTCTCAAAATCTACAGCCACCACTACCAAACTTTCTTTTAACCTATACTTCTCCTCCACGCACCATCCCAACAAAAACAAATTCTCCTCCATTCTCCTGCCCTCCGTAAAACCCGCCTGCATGTAACCAACTCTCGCATCATTCATCACCTGTCCCACCAAACGCTCCTTCAACACCCCCATGAACACCTTATACCCCACATTTGTCAAAGCTATTGGTCTGTGCTCATTTACAGTTGGTCTTTGAGCTTTTGGTACCATGCAGGTTTTGGATTTCTTCCAGCTCCCACTCACCTGCCCCGACTCCAACATCCTATTGAAAGCTCCAGTCACCCTTCCCATGCATCCCTCACTATCTGCTATCGCTCTGTACATTTCTCCCTTTATCTTATCTGGACCTCCCTGCTTATGGCTTTTCAACTTCCCTATCCTTTTTTTCACCTCTTCTTCACTCAATGTAACAACCTTCATCCATCTCTCAACTCCCTCCAACCTCCCCAACCTAGGTATCTGCAGCCTCCCCTCCTCTCTCAATGCTCTGTCTCTATCCTCATCCTGCCTAATACCCTCCTCCCATTCTCTAACATATTGTTCCCTAACATTTGCTGTCCACACATCTTCCACTACATTTTACCCAGCTTGGTATAGCTCAGACCAGTAGCCCATCATCTCTTCCGCCTCATCCTCCGGCTCAATCTTTTCTCCATCTGCATTATACAGTCTCTTTTTCTTCTTATTATTATTTTCTCCCTTCAATTTTCTAATCATCTCCCACATCTTATTTCTACTTCTATCCTCCTTTACCTCTTGTGCGACTCGTTTCTCACCAGATTGTATTTGGTGGTAAATTCCAATGATATATCGGGAGATATTCAATTTCTCTAATAAAAAAATTCTTGCAATATCGGAGGATATTTAGCTATTAATTTCTATATTACCATTAATTTTGGGAGGAGAAACTGGAAAAATGTTGGAGGACTAGACAATTGATTTAAAATGTTGGCAGCTATTTCTCAGAATTTTGAAAAGTCAGAGGAGTTCAGTGCACCAAATTCCAACTGGGTTTCTCATGCATCCCCTTTGCTTCTCTCACCATCTTTCCCACTGTAGCCTTTTGCTCTCTGTATAGTATCCACAATCTTTCTCTTTCTGCTCCTTCCACACCTCTCCTTTGTCTATTTATTTCTCTTCTTCTCCTTATTCCTCTCTCAATGTCATCATTCATCCACGGTGGATTTATCTTTACATTACCTCCAACTTTCTTTCTCACCTTCCTCTTCAAACAGTCTTCCGCTTTCTCCCTCATCACTTCCTCAATTTCATCTACTCTCAGCTCACCCCTCGCCATAAGTGCCATTTCCACCTCCTCAGCATATCTCCTCATCTTATCATGATCATTCACCTTATAAAACTCGTGTTCTTCCCATCTCTCGCACTCTCTCTCCTCCCCACTCCAAAACTAGCACTCATGTAACAATGATCTGAAAGATCAAATCTCTCCTTCTCCTCATCTATCACCATTCCCCTAAACTTTTCAAACATCCCTTCATTCACCAGATAAAAGTCAATAACACTTCTGATGTCACCCTGTACTAGTGCTCTCTCCAATACATCTCTCATCTACATTCAGAATAGACAAGTTCCACCTCTGCACAAACTCCAGCATCAACTCACCTTTCCAATTCCTATCTTGTCCACCCAAGAAACCAACATGTCCATTGAAATCACCTATCACCAACACCGGCACCTGGTCCCACCAACGTCCCATTACTTCGTCCATTTTGCCATATATTCCCCTGTTTCTTTCCCTCTCAGTTACATCCAAATACACCATCATGCAAATAAACTGAAAATCACCTATCTTCACCACCAGCACATCTCCACATCCACCCTCCATCTCTTCCATCTCCATCTCTCCTCCCCTGTACATCAGCATCATTCCTCCTCCTTTCTTATCCTTAACTTCTCTCATTCTACATATATGTTCAATTCCCTGAGCTCTTTCCACCCTCACATACTTCTCATGGGTCTCAATCACTCCCACCAAAGATAGCCTTCCTCCCACTCTATTTTCCTCAACTATTTCAGACGGCCGAAGCATCTTTAAATCAGTCAGACCCTGCACATTAATAAATTCTACACTTAGACATCCCTCTCCTTCCCTATCCTTATTTCACTGCTTCTTATCATTGTTGTTAATTTCCTTCTGTTCCTCTGTTTGGCTGTTCCCTTCCTGGACATGCTCCTCCCTTCCTTGATTTCTCTCATTTCTCATTTGATTTCCACCATTTCTACCTCTATCTCTATCATCCCTCCGCTCACTCTCCTCTCCTTCTCTATGTTCCTCCTCTCCGTCCTCAACCCCTCTCTTACTACCCTTAACAGTGTTCCTTTCCTTAATTTGACCCTTATTTATGTACAGGTTTTCCTCACCTCTATCCCTTCTTCTCCTCAACTCCTCTCTCAGTTTCCTATCTTTGATTCTTTCCTTCAGTGACAGATCAGGAGCTATCATTACTCTTCTTTTCTCAACATCCTCAGAATTCCTCAGATATTTCCCCCTAGCTACCACTGCCCATTTCTGTCCTACTGTTCTCATCTTTACCAGAATAGGATTAGGAATACCCCTCTCATTTCTCTCACCAGTTGTTCTTCCCTTTCCTTGCTTCAGTCTAATCACCTCTTCAATTTCTAAGTCTCTCAGTCCCATATTCTTTTCAAACAGCTCTCCACATAAATCTTCATCACTCTGGTTAGACTCCTTTAATCCATGAATAATTAAGTTTCTCTCCCTTTTTGCAATCTCCTCACCATCTTTCACCTCCTCCCTGACTTTCCCCACCAACTTCTCTTCAATATTGCACATAATCTCACCCTTCATTTCTTCTCTAACTTTGCCAACAAATTTCTCCTCAATGTTCCCCATTATCTCTCCTTTTACCTCCTGGACAATTTCTATCTTTTCCCTCTTTAGGGTTCCAAACTTATCCCCAAATTTCACAACCATCTTCTCAAACAAGCTTTCTTGCATTCTCCCCACTATTTCACCTTGAATCTCATCTAAAATCTCCACCTTCAGACCTGCAATCCTTGATTCCATTTTTTTCAGAGTTTTTAGAATCTCTTTATTCTCCTTTTTAATCTTATCATTCTCCTCCTGTAACCTGATCATTTTCTCACCTGCTTCTCTGCACTTCCTACAGACCCACACTGCTCCCCCTTTATCCTTTTCATACATTTCATAAGTTTTCTCATTCAACCCTCCACACTTAATATGGTGCCAGCCAGAACATACCTCACACATAATTCCCGCTTGCCCATCCTTTACCTTCTTTGCACACCCTATACACATATCAGATACAGAGACTTCTGGTTCCCCACTCACGATCACAGAGTAGGTGGAACCAAAGGCCTCAGGAGGCTTACCTGGATCCCGGGGCTCACCCTTCTGCCGATGCCTGGGCGGCGTTCTCGACATTGAAGACATCTTATAGCCTATAGGTAGTCTTCAGTCTTCACATAAATTTCAACAAATCATAGCAAACACCACACGACTTCTTTCACTGTGATTAATATAGCGTTCACTTATAAATAATTGAGAGAGCTGCGCACGTCTTATCTCAGCTGAATCGTTTGAATTACTTGCCTTCCTACCAGGCTGGCTACCTTTCTTTGTTGAATACCTACCTATGTGAAAGTACCTTGTTGAATATCCTTGCCCTGATTTGTAGATAGGAATAGTAGTTTGTGTTCCTAGTATTGAAACTAGTTCTTGATTTTATCTGTAAACCCTTCTGATTGCCTCTTCAGTGCCTAATAAGGTAGGTAGGTAGTTAGCTACCTAATAGTACCTACCCATGTACCATGTTTTAATGTGTGGCAGGAATGTCACCAGTTTAGTGAGAAAATGGATCTAGGTAGCCATATTTAAGATGCTTTAAAGGAGAAATTTGGCTTCTTAGTGAAGATTTTACACTTGGAAACATCCTTATACTTCATGCATGCCTGGCCCTGATGCATGACTCCAGTCTGCAGAAACTGGCCAGTCTGCAGAATATGGAACATTTTTCCAAGACTCTCTGCTGGAGTTTTTGATTGAATTTTAGAAATTTGAGATCTCTGCGGCCAAGTAAAATAGTATGGCTCATAAACTCTCCATTTGTCTCTCCAAAAGAAGCCAAATTTCTCTTCCAAATGATGAAATTATCATAAATTCTCTCCAAATTAACAGTGCAGCATAGGAGAAAATTAGATATTTTTCACCATTTACAATTTAAATGCTCAAAATAACTGTCACAAACTCGGCACTCGCCATTAAAATGGCGAGTTCGGACATGCTTTATTACCTGGCTCTGCGGGAGATCTTGAATTAATTCCTATGTTTCCATTAATTTAGCTGCGGGAGATTTTGAATTAATTCCTATGTTACCATTAATTTAGCTGCGGGAGATTCTGAATCTGCTACTGAGAGTCAGAGAGTAACTGTCTCTCAAATTAAAATCTCTGCGGGAGAAGAGACACATTCTGCAGACTGGGAAACTGGTTAAGTGTTCGTACCATGTATAAGAGTATGTCAGCCAAGCAAAATAGTATGTCTCATAAACTCGCCATTTTTCTCTCCAGCTCTCTCCAAAATTCAAAAAATTCTCTCCAAAATGATCAAATTTTCATAAATTCTCTCCAAAATAACATTGTAGCATAGCCAGTCTGCAGAATATGGAACATTTTTCCAAGACTCTCTGCGGGAGTTTTTGATTGAATTTTAGAAATTTGAGATCTCTGCGGGAGATCTTGAATTAATTCCTATGTTACCATTAATTTAGCTGCGGGAGATTTTAATTAATTCCTATGTTACCATTAATTTAGCTGCGGGAGATTCTGAATCTGCTACTGAGAGTCAGAGAGTAACCGTCTCTCAAATTAAAATCTCTGCAGGAGAAGAGACACATTCTGCAGACTGGTAGCATAGGAGAAAGATAGATAAAACTCGCCATTTGCAATTGAAAATTTGAAGGGCTCAAAATAACTTTCACAAACTTGCCATTAAAATGGCTAGTTTGGACATGCTTTATTACTTGGTATGTCAGTTAAAGCCAATTAATTGACTTAGATTTGAAACGGTCAAATTTCAGATATGTCTAATTGGCTTTAAATTTCGAATTAATTCCTATGTTCCCATGTTAATTTTGGCTTGAAATCTTCAAAAAGTGAGCCAAATTGGCTTGGCTCAGATTTTTTATGAAATTTTGGCTCAAAAATTGGCTTACAGTTTTCCAGCCTCTGAAACATGGTGTTCGTAGAGATCTATTATTCTGTTCCTAGCAAAATTAATGTAAATATAGAGATTAATTCAGAAGTGTTCGTAGCAAAATTAATATAAATATAGGAATTAATTCAAAACTATTCGGAGAGAATATCCCAAATATCTCCCATATTCTGCTGACTAGATGCATGTGTATCTTAAGACTATTTTAGGAAAGATTTACTATTTACTTATTTTAACTTATTTACAGGTTTTCCAACTAATTTGACCACTCAAAAGTCGCCAATATACTGGTGACTTTGTCCATACTTTAAAACATGGCCTATATATAGGCCAATCTGCAAAGCATGCACAATCAGTCTCCAGATATTTATTTTTTGGGGGAATTTCTCTCTTAAGATTTTACAAATTTCTCTCTAAAATGACCAATAATCTCAAAAATACTCTCCAATACTTACATGTAAACATAGGAATTAATTAGAAAATTGTCACCGGATAATTCAGGAGACTAAAATTCAAGGCCTCAAATTCTCAATAGTCGCCGGATAAACTTCACAACTTCATGCATCTTTTGCAGACTGGTATTCCTAGTTCCAGAGAAGGTCTTAGAAGTCGGCATAATAATTAACTGACGTTTCTATGGTCGGCAAAGCCGCAAAATTAGTTATTTCCCATGTTTCAGAGGCTGAAAAATTGTAAGTCAATTTTTGAGCCAAAATTTCACCAAAAATATGAGCCAAGCCAATTTGGCTCATTTTTTTGAAGATTTCAAGCCAAAATTAACATGGGAACATAGGAATTAATTAAAAATTTAAAGCCAATTAGACATATCTGAGATTTGACCATTTCAAATCTAAGCCAACTAATTGGCTTTAACTGACATATTCTTATACATATTACATGGGTTATTTCTCTGTAGTCGACTAGTTGTCATGTTAAAATAAAGCTAGGTACATCTACGGTTCTATGTCACTTCTATCTAGTCTTCAAGTTAAAATAAAGCTGTCCCTAAATTCTTATCGGTAGTCATCACATCAAAATAGTTTGATAATTTCGACTATACACTTAGCATTAAAACAAACTACAGTCCATAGTACCTAGAACACAAACTACGGTCCATAGTACCTACACAAACTTAGGTCCATTACCGTCCATAGTACACAAACTATAGTCCATAGAAAAATTAACCTTTCAATTTTTTACGCTTGACTCTATGTTATCAAGTAAGAGTTGATTCAATGCATGCTTTTAGAATCAACTGTGTTCCAATGATGTAACAGGATTTTAAAACCAATCTTGTTGTGGCCCAGTGTTGCCATATCCATTATCCACTGTGAAATTCCTCCAGTCTGTATTTTGTGTTAAATTCCACCGACATGTCGGTGGAATTTTTCCCCCTCTGAAAATGATATTCTGGCAAAGTCGGTGGATTTTTAGCTATTTGTTCCTTGTTACCATTAATTTTTGGTGGAAAAATGGGTAAAATGTTGGTGGATCAGTCAAATTACTGGAAATTTATGGTGGATTTTTTTAGAGTTTTTTCAAAAAGTCAGTGGAATTTTGTGCACCAAATACAGACTGGAAATTCCTCTGTCACTTTTTCTCATGCAATTTCATAAGTTTAATAATATATTCAAATTTGAATAGATACTACTTACTGATGAATCTTTCATTAGAATAATGGGTAGTTAATGAAATTTATTCTGATACACGCATTGTACAGTTTTTGTACCATCCGTTATTGTAAACTAGGTAGTAGGTACCAATTCATAGTTATTTAGGGTATCTAAGTTACCAATTATTGGACAGTTCCATATTTTTGGTCAAAGATAAATTATTATTTTCCATTTAAACTGATGATTTTAATAGGTATTAGTGATACCTGGATACCAATTAATAATATTGAATTATTTTTTCTTATACGATCGTAAATGTGGAACTGCCCTATAATTTGTACCTAACTTATCCTATAGATACTTATACTTATCCTACCTATTTCAATTTAATATTATTCAGTTGAGCTGAGTACTGATAGCATCATTATTTACAAATATTAACTACCTACCTAAGTAAATACCAAAATTTTATAGGGCTGTACGATTAAGTTTAACACTAGGGTAAGTTACGAATTATCGGTCAGTTCCACATTTTCGATCATATAAGAGAAGACAATATAATAATTATTATTTCACTAGGATAGGTTGAGTAAAATAATTTTCATTAGCCTATTGTTTTTTTCTTATATGACCGATGATGTGGAACTGACCGATAATTTGGAATTTTACTTACCAGATAACAATAAATTAAAAACGAAACATGTTCAGACGGGCAACTGAACAAAGTAGATGGAACGTATTATGATAATGATGATTAAATAGGTAGGAATAATTTCGATTCTGGTTAAATTGTTAAAGTAGGAAATTATAAAGTTTTAAAAATGTATGATTAAAATATTTAAATCAGAAGTTCACGTACCATGACGTAGGAACATAAGTTAGCGAACAAAATGGCTGTCAGGATGACACCCTATGAGTAGGTAGGTATGTATATCAGACATGTATCGAAACAGTTTCAGAATTATTGAACGGTTCCACATTTTTGGTCATGTAAGATAAGAGTATACCTATAGGTAAGACATAAGAACATGTCTTGATATTTAGAGCTTGTTCAATCACTTCAGTGACGCTATTATGATGAACATACCAGTTACAACTTCAGCGCGATTTGATGACGTCTCACGGTCACATTGATGCTACGTGATGATGATCACTTAAGACTTTTAGAAACGTATACTGTTTTGACCGTTCAGTGTTTATAGCTGACCAAGCTGATTTGCCTAGTGCAGTTATTTTAGTTTTTGACAGTCTTGAGAGGGACTGAGGGATTTTGTGTCGGCAATTAATTATGAGGGAGTTTTAGGGAAATTCAAAGTCAGCAATATGATGCAAAGACTAATTTCTGAATTTGATTAATGTCGGCAAGAGCTTGCCGACATTTGACATTCTCTGGAACTAGGCTGGTTTATAGGTAGGTACCTATAGGCTATAGCTCCTGAGTCCTAGACTCCTAGGTATTACCTACTGTCATTTCAATTATTTCTGTAAGAACATTCTGGAATTACTTTCCATGTTTAGGCCTATGTTATTCTCTAGATCTCCAGTCTGCATAGCCTGGTATGGTCTGGCTGGTGCCTGGTAGGTAGGTGTTTGTAGAGATTTTTTCTGTTTAGTGTTTACTATTGAATTAATTATTATTGAGTCTAATTGAGATTACCTCATGGGTAAATTTGTGCTTTAGGTCCCTCAATGATTTTTTATATTTTGATAGCTACTTTTAAGAAATTTTTCTGGAATACTATTTGTTGTGGAAATGCTTCGTTTTCGAGATATAGCGCAATTAAATTATTGGTTGGAATAACATTGAGTTTGTAGAACACACAAGGCTTCTCTGCCTTTTAGATTTTTGTGTCATGAAATCTTAGTGCCATCACTGCCATGAAACTGTTAACGTTGTTCACTGTATGTATCTGCTAGTTTTTTGTACTGCAGAATATGGAACATTTTTCCAAGACTGTGGGAGTTTTTTTATTGAATTTTAGAAATTGGAGATCTCTGCGGGAGATCTTGAATTAATTACTATGTTACCATTAATTTTGCTCCTGAGGGTGTGAGTGTGACCATGTGGGCTATCATGAGTTCAATTGAGTTGATGGGCAATTGACCAATGACCATGAAAACTTTTTTCTTCTTAAGGTTAAGATAACAATTGAAAAGAAACAAATTTTTATTAATAAGGTGACTCAATAACGGTGACATTTTTTGGCCTTTGAAAAACAATAACTTAAATTACTTAACACTAAATTCACTAATTGAACATTAAACTTAAACTATCTGAATTTCATTATCAGATGAAATCTAAGACAATTGATGTGACTCCAAATCATCTGATTCTGAAAGAATCCTGTCTCTTCCTTGGTTGATTGTCCCCAATATGTATGTCCTCATTCTCATTTTCATCCACTTGGAACACTTCCCTGAGTCTCACATTTGATGGACCTGCCTCTCCAAGTCTGGGCATGGTCCTTGGTAAGTTGGTTATGGAATGTTTTCAACGTCAGTGCCATCAAGCCCATCACCCTCAACCAACTGGAGATTCTGTTTTATGAAAAAGAGTTTCATTGCATGGTTGTTTATGATGTGGGTTTTTTTGAGAGAGTGTATAGCCCCCAATTCTGAGAAACTCCTTTCACAGACAGCATTAGTGGTTGGAAGCTCTGAGATTCAAGTTTTGATAGCTCTGTTGTCTTACGGAAACTAAGCCACCAAGCTACTGGATGCTATATCTGAACCCCATTAATTTTAATTAATGTAAAATAATATTGATCCTCTTTCCAAAGCTGCCCAGAGAATATTTAACAGTCCCATTTGGTTTATACAATTTAATACGGTGGGAATATGCATTTAAAACAAAAAAACAATAACTTTTTTTATTAAGAAAAACATGTTATTTTTGCCAATAACATAATTTGAAAAAACATGTTATTTTACAACACTGCTCATTTTACCTATAATAGAACAATATGAAAATGAATGAATGCTGTCTAAATTACAACCTTCCACAATCTGCGAAGGTAATAATTTGGCTCATCCACCAACATTTTCCCAATTTAGCCTCCAAACATTAATGGTAACAAGAACTTTGTGGATGGATTCCACTGACTTTCCTGTAATATTTATTTTCAAGGGAAAAAAATTCTGTAATGATCAGTGATCACCTTATTCCATTACATAGGCTACATACATGATACATTTACAACATCCAAACAAGTTACAAAAATTCCATCAAAGATGTCAAACAAATCTCCTATTAAATACCTACAAACTTGAATTTCTATCTCACTGCCAGTCTGCAGAAACTGGTTAAGTGTTTGTTGAGATATTCTCTCCAAACAATTTTGAAATAATTCCTATATTTACATTAATTTTGCTATGAACACTTCTGAATGAATCCTTATATTTACATTAATTTTGCTTCGAACAGAATATGAGATCTCTACAAACACTTTACCAGTTTCTGTAGACTGGCTTATTATGTTTGTAGCAAAATTTATGTAAATATAGGTATTAATTCCCAAATAACAAGCAAATATCTCCCATATTCTGCAGTCTTGGAAACTAGTAGGTAGACTTGTCTGTTACTCCAGATTCTACCCAACTCCAGAAACTGCTCAGCATGTTCGTTCTCTAAGAAATTCTCAGTTTGTCTTTTATTCTCTCTGAAATACCAGTCCAGTCAGTTGCAATATAGTAAAGTGGGGATAAAATGAATGGCCCATGTTGGGGTAAAAAGTGAACAGCCCCCCTGGGGGGTAAATATTCAATATTGGATATTTTAAAGATAGGAACTTAATGCCCTATATTTTTAGTATTTTTGGTAATTTTTACAGATTTTATTGACATATGACTGGCTTGTGAGAGTAATTTACCTAGAACCCATATTATGAGGCCAAAAAAATAATGCCAAACTTTTTTTTATTATAGAAACTTGTTCATTATTTACCCCATGTTAGGGATTTGTGCGATTTGAGGGGTGAAAATGAACAAACCCTCTCCCCCCCCCACACTCCTATCTTTATATAATCCTATGGAACATTCTTCCCCCCCCCCTCCCCAGCGTTCACTTTTTACCCCCACTTTTTAAGATTTGTGGGGTGAATAATGAACAGATTTTGTGCATTATTTACCCCACAAGTGTTCATTATTTACCCCACAAGTGTTCATTATTTACCCCACAAGTGTTCATTATTTACCCCACAAGTGTTCATTATTTACCCCACAAGTGTTCATTATTTGCCCCACAAGTGTTCATTATTTGCCCCACAAGTGTTCATTATTTGCACCACAAGTGTTCATTATTTGCACCACAAGTGTTCATTATTTGCACCACAAGTGTTCATTATTTACCCCACATGTGTTCATTATTTACCCCACAAGTGTTCATTATTTACCCCACAAGTGTTCATTATTTACCCCACAAGTGTTCATTATTTACCCCACAAGTGTTCATTATTTACCCCACAAGTGTTCATTATTTACCCCACAAGTGTTCATTATTTACCCCACAAGTGTTCATTATTTGCCCCACAAGTGTTCATTATTTGCCCCACAAGTGTTCATTATTTACCCCACAAGTGTTCATTATTTACCCCACAAGTGTTCATTATTTGCACCACAAGTGTTCATTATTTGCACCACAAGTGTTCATTATTTGCACCACAAGTGTTCATTATTTGCACCACAAGTGTTCATTATTTACCCCACAAGTGTTCATTATTTACCCCACAAGTGTTCATTATTTACCCCACATGTGTTCATTATTTGCACCACAAGTGTTCATTATTTGCACCACAAGTGTTCATTATTTGCACCACAAGTGTTCATTATTTGCACCACAAGTGTTCATTATTTGCACCACAAGTGTTCATTATTTACCCCACAAGTGTTCATTATTTGCCCCACAAGTGTTCATTATTTACCCCACAAGTGTTCATTATTTACCCCACATGTGTTCATTATTTGCACCACAAGTGTTCATTATTTGCACCACAAGTGTTCATTATTTACCCCACAAGTGTTCATTATTTACCCCACAAGTGTTCATTATTTACCCCACAAGTGTTCATTATTTACCCCACAAGTGTTCATTATTTACCCCACAAGTGTTCATTATTTACCCCACAAGTGTTCATTATTTACCCCACAAGTGTTCATTATTTGCCCCACAAGTGTTCATTATTTGCCCCACAAGTGTTCATTATTTACCCCACAAGTGTTCATTATTTACCCCACAAGTGTTCATTATTTGCACCACAAGTGTTCATTATTTGCACCACAAGTGTTCATTATTTGCACCACAAGTGTTCATTATTTGCACCACAAGTGTTCATTATTTACCCCACAAGTGTTCATTATTTACCCCACATGTGTTCATTATTTGCACCACAAGTGTTCATTATTTGCACCACAAGTGTTCATTATTTGCACCACAAGTGTTCATTATTTGCACCACAAGTGTTCATTATTTGCACCACAAGTGTTCATTATTTGCACCACAAGTGTTCATTATTTGCCCCACAAGTGTTCATTATTTACCCCACAAGTGTTCATTATTTACCCCACATGTGTTCATTATTTGCACCACAAGTGTTCATTATTTGCACCACAAGTGTTCATTATTTGCACCACAAGTGTTCATTATTTACCCCACAAGTGTTCATTATTTACCCCACAAGTGTTCATTATTTACCCCACAAGTGTTCATTATTTACCCCACAAGTGTTCATTATTTACCCCACAAGTGTTCATTATTTACCCCTATAATGTTTAAATGTTCTTTTGTTGCAGGATTCTATCATAAGCTATCTATCATCATATCATAATGCCTAGATGTTATAAAAAGAAAGAAAAACCTTACAATCAACATATGATTGTAGAGGCAGTTGCAGAAGTTAAAGCAGGGAAAACTATTAGAAATACAGCTGAAAAGTACCATATGAGTTTAGGTTTCTTGTGTTCAAGAGTCAAGAAAGCTAATAACAATGAAGTGCAGCAAGATGGGAGAGGAAGAGGTAATACTGTGTTGAGTTCAGAATTTGAAGGAAAGCTTGTCAAATTACTAAAAGGAATGGAGTCTATGGGCCTAGGACCTACAGTTACTGACTTCAGATTATTGATAAAAGAATACCTGGATGCAAATGAAATAAAGACAAGATTTTCAAATAACCTACCCGGAAGAGACTGGCTGTCAGGGTTCATGAAAAGGCATAAACTGGTCCTGAAGAAAGGTGGCCAAATGCAACAGGATGAACAAATGGCACCAAACAGTCCTCTAGCAATAGAACCATCACTTGAGGTGGACATTGATCCTGTTCCTGGATGCAGCAGTTGGTCAGACTCTCTGGTTGTAGAATCTTCTGACACACAAGCTCTTACTAAAGCCAGCACTAATCTTCTTTGTCAAGAGCTACAACGAAGAGCCCCAGCAGGTATGAAATATTGCATCTCACTAGTAGCAAAGGAAATAGAAACATCACTAGTTGAAGTTTTGAAATCTAGAGGTCAAACTTCAACACCTGCACCAGGACCTAGAAAGAGACTTAGCATGAATGCACAGGTGATAAGCAATAAACAGTGTCTAGGGCAACTCAAAGATAAGGAACAGAAAGGGAAAGGAAAAGCAGTAACAAAGAAGAACTCTGCAAAGCAAAATGTTAAGAAAAGAAGACTAAGTAATTCAGATTCATCAACAACAGTCTCAGATGTGAGCATCAATGAAATGAACACATCAAGTGATATAAGCCTACAAAATCTCGAAGAGAGTGCTATTTTGCCTACCAATGGCAATGAAGACCAGCAGCCCACACGCTCAAATAATGACCCTGTTGGTGACCAGCATCCCATGCACTCTAATGAAGACACTGATGGTGAAGGATCCAGTGATTCCAAGACTACAACTGTCAATGAGCATCCAGTACCATTTCCTAAGATAACTGACCAATCCATTAATAGGTATTATGCCGTCTATTATACAGATCCGAAAGAGTATTTCTGGGGCAAAGTGCTCAAAGTATTTTCTGATGATGATAACACAGTAATCAAAAAAGCAGAAATAGACTTCTTGAAGAAGAAGACTACATCCAGTTCACCAAACTGCTGGAAATGGTGCTCAAGAATAAAGAAAGACATTGAAATAGTTTCCACATCATTTGTACTATTTGGATCAGAGACTCCCAGCATTACCAAGGGTCTCTTCACCTTCTCAGATATGGAAGCTTGTAAAGCACTTGAAAAACTCTAATACTATATTATCAGGCTTGATTAGTAATCTTTATAGAGCTTAATTACCGTTACATACTCAACTGTACCAATTATTTTGTTTTATTTTCAATAAAGTATTTTTATTTTGATATAGGAAGGTTTGGGTGTTTTATATGCTTCATTATTAGTGTAGCATTCATGCTAATGCCATACACTAGCAAAAACTTGTTTTATAGGCCTATAGCCACAGGGCTCTATCCTGAAGCTGTCTGTGGTGAATGGAAGAGAAGGGGGGTGGCGTCCCTTGGGCCCCAAACTGTTGTAATTTGGATTATGGATTGTCTTTTTTCATTTTTACCATGTTTATCATTTTTTTAACGCTACTTACAGTTTTAGAGGATAGCGCTAGGGTTATGCTCTTCAACTACGAGGTCTTAGATTTTGTGTTAGGTAGGCTCGTAGGCTTCATTTACTATCACCTCTTCATTTTCCTCTTCCATCCGTGAGTGCAGCCACCGGTGCTTGTGTCCCGTTTCGTCACATTTCTTGGTAAGTGACTGCTTCATGGAGTAGCTTTTCTGCATCCATGAGCATTGTCACCGACGGTGGTAAGTGACTTTGTTCATTGAGCCACTTTCCTCTCTGACTGCTTCTTCCAGTCCCTTGTATTTATCTTCCTTTTGACGTCAGCGATATGGCCTTTGGTTCCGAAGAGACGTTAAACCCCTACTAAAATAAAATAAAAATATAGGCCTATAAAGGACTATTCAGTTTTTACCCCACTTGTTTTTTTTATACCCCAATTGTGGGGTAAAAAATGAATTCGTTTTTTATTGTTTTACAGGATAAATATAAATCAAAAATCAAAAAATTATACTTGGTTGAATGGATATTGGAGATACTAAAAACATGGAAATATCAAATTTTTGAAAAAAAAAAATTACACGAGAGACTAAAGTTTCTGTTTTGTACATTTTATTCCCCACTTTACTATATCTATGGATGATGGATCAATCGTTAGCACAAGTATCGGTCCCAGTCTTCAAAGCATGCACAATCCGTCTCCAGATATTTAATTTTTGGTGCAATTTGTCTCCAAAAGATTTTCAAATATCTTGCCAAAATGACAAAAAAATCCCAAAATAGGTACTCTCCAATAATTTACATGTAAACATTGGAATTAATTCGAAAATTTTTGCCTGATAAAATTCACTCATCTTTTGCAGACTGGCATCGGTCAATCACTCAATCATGGGTCAAACCTTAAAAAATAATTATATGTTAGGTTAGCAGTCTGGATTGAGGGGCCTTGGGGCTTCTTCGAATAAGTGTCAAATCTATACTTTACTGTTTGTTGTTTCCCAATGTTGGTTCAATTTTGAAAGTTGATAACAAATTGGCTTGTGGTTCTAAAGCTACATCCTTCCAAACTACTCTTCTCCCTATTCCTTCACTTTCTTGCAGCATGTGATTGAGCATTGCATTTGAATATTACTTTATACCTTACAGATTTTGACAATCATTGAAAGTCTAGTCTGATATAATAAAATTGTAAATCTATAATTATTGAATATTCTATTACTTTGATGCATAGAATTCAGATGGTAATCTTGAGAAATGCTGCCATTAATTTAGGTAAGTTAGAATATTTTGTATCCAAGATAGTTGAAAATGAAAATTGTTTCAATGTATACAAATTATATTTAAGGAAACTAGTAATGAAATAATATCTCTTGAAATCAAACTTTATTTAGAATAATGTTTAAACTAAACCTAAAAACATGCTACCTTAAATATAACAAAATGGTATAATGATTAATTTGTCACATTTATACTTATTTGAAAATATTCCCTGCAGGTGAACCCCTTTAAGCCCCTGTAATCTACACTGAACTGCAAAAGCACAATGGATCAAGTTGAAGAGAAGAACTCTCCCAAAATTCCCCAACAAAATGATAAAGTTCTGCAAGCTAATGTTCAAAAAAGGCATAAATATTTCCCAAGAAGACGGAGAAATATCTCCAAACATTATAGTGGTATAGCAAAACATAGGATGAATATTATTAGACAACAAAATAATATAGTAAAGCAAAGAAATATTGCAAAACAACGAAAACTAGATTTTGTCTTAAATAAGAAATTTATCAAAGAGAAAAAGAAACTTATGGTATCTCTAGAAAAAAAATATGAATCTCTTAGTGCTTCTCTGAATGAGTTTGTTGTCAAGATGGACGATATTAGAAATATGGTGTATGAAATTCGTGATGAAAATGCACGTTTAGAATCTGGATTGATCAACTTGAAGGGTGATAATGAAGCTTTGAAGGCAGAGAACGAGGACTTGAAAATCATTGTAGCTCGTGAGTTTTAGTTTGATACTTTCTAAGAGTTATTTTGACAATATGTTTTTCTGAACATTTGATGTTTCACAATAGTATACAGGCAGACCTCCCTTATATTACATCATACTTTAACCTGAAATAATTGCAAGTCTTGTCCTTAAGTTATTAGATAGCTACCTAGTATACCTACAGTAAATGTAAATAGAAAATGGAAACCTTTTTTATGATGTTACTTTCACGGTAGCTAGCAACAATAAACACAGTAGCTAACTACAATAAACATCAATGTTATTATTCATATGAAGTTATTAGAAGTGATTAATTCAAATATTATTTGTTATAACTTATAAGTAACTTTTAACAGAAGATGCTTTTATTTCATTAACTACTTTGAACTTTCATCATCAGCTGATTCTGACAACAAGTAACAACCTCAAATTTGCTAAATCAAGCCCTAGCATCTTGGTTTTAGCTCTAAAAGTGTTCCTTCCTGTAACTGAATGTGCAGATGCTAACACGATATTCAGTTATCAGTAGCTAGTAATTGAAATGTAGATGAATATTTGTACCACATATTAAAGTTAGCTATATATAATTTTCCTCAATTTTTTTCAGTCAAAGATGGTGAAGATTCAGAATTATTTAGAAGACATTCAATTGATTGTAAGTAACTATTTATCAAACATTGATGAATTGTGAATCATTCATTGTTGCTTATAATGAAACCACTTAATCATTGATAGATAATTAAAGAAACACTATATATTTTCATTACTGTAGTCTGACTCTTTGTCGATATCTTTACTTTGATGCATTCTAATGGAGTCACTCGTTCATAGCTTAATGTCTGGAGAGTTATCGGAGTTAATATCCACCATTTATGTGCGGCTTATCAGATTATATAATAATGAAATTGCTACATACTTAATAAAATAACGCTAGCTATAGTTTAGCTTATCAATGCAAGGCTCATTGTTGAGCGCATAACAATTATCACTGAATTAATCTATACCTAACTTCATTGAAATATTGATTAGCTGTAGTTTATTATTGTAAGTTGGTTGTAAGGTTCTGAAAGTGGTACTTATCTAGTTAAATTGTTAAAATATTCCATAGCTTTTTCCTATGAAAAAAAGCATCCTTTTCTTATCTATAACAATACTACTAATTGTAGGTTCACTGAAATTGAATTAGCTACTCTTTACTTTGCAGTGGCTTGCTATAAAGTTTTGTATACACTACCATTTTATTATCTTTTTCAGATTCAAAGAACTACGGGTGAATCCTTCTTTTCCATCCAGTGATGCTGCTTGTAGCTTCTTTTTCCTCCATGCAGCTACAAAGTCAATTAGTTGTAGTTAGTTCCTATTTATAATAGTCATTTATGTATTCCATACATATAAATATTGTCCTCAAGAAATATTTTTCTATACTTGTTTTATAAAGGTTCTCTTGCTCACAATCTTATTTTATTCTTAATTTTTCTGTAAAGTTAAGCATCTATTAGTCTTATTTTGATAATCATGTTTATCTGTGGGTTTAAGTTGCTTCAAACACACTATGTAAGGTTCTCCAAGTTTCCTATTTTTTCTCTCCATTTCTTCGTTGCCAAATAGGTTTTTTTTATAAAGGAAATGAATATCTAGTTAGAATGTTCATTGTTATTTTGATAGGAGTGTAATTAAATCTTTATTTTTTGTGGTGAATCTCTATTCTTTAGAAATGTATTCTTAATTGTGAATGAACTTTATAAATAAATAAAATACTATTAAATGAAATTTTGAATTTAAATTTGGTTTCTTTCGGTGAACTGATATTTTCAAAGTGTTTGAACAAAGCATATCAAGGGTAACTGTACAGTAGAAGGAATTTTTCAAATTTTAAACCCTTCATTGCAATATCTGTAACATTTATAACCTTTGTTAACCATAATCATGATATAGACTAGCTTTATAGGGTATTCTCATTAGCTAGTCTAGTTCATCCGCATTTTTTCAGCTACTTGATCAACGTTCTGAAATTCTGATGATCCGAAAGTTAATAGATGATCCCAGACTAACAGCTACTTTGGTTGAGAGTGAGATTTATGATAAAGACATTGCTATTGTTCTAAGGTTCATTCTTCATATATATATATAATAGGTAGCTTAAAATTGACTAGGTATTGAATATTAATCATTATGAAACCAAGTGCTAAAAATAAAACATTGTCGCTAGAAGAAAATACTCTTTTTAGGACTTATTTAGGTACATTCTATATGTTCCAATCCAATCTCGACCCCAGAGGGCTATATGTTTAGTCTGTTTGTGATGAACTGTTGTAGTTAGGATTGTATATTGTTTTTCTTTAATGTCTATCATTTTTAACGCTACTTGCAGTTTTAGAGGATAGCGCTAGGGTTATGCTCTTCAACTACGAGGTCTTAGATATTTGTTTTGATAAAGCTCCTCTTCATGCTCCAGGAACAAAATGAGTTTATTACATAATATTTTAGAACTAAGGTCTGGGATTATTATTCTGCAAACTGCATAAAATTCAGTTCAGTATATATTTTTCTGTATGCTTTTGAATATGTTAATACTCTGTGTGCAACAATTGTACAATTTTATTCCTTTACAGGAATATTTAATATTGAATTGACGATACTTACCTAGTTGACATTCAAAACAAACTGTGTTCATTCTTTTTCTGTGAACTGGAAATAAAAGAGTCAGTATTAAGGGGGTCAACCCACTTTAAAAAAAAACATTATTTGTGGACCGATTGTTCTGAAATTTGTTAGGTATATGTAACTTCGCATGAAAAATACATTTTATTATTGTAACTTTTTGGCTTCGGTTTTCGAAAATTATGTAGTTTAATAAATTTCAAAAGACGAGATCGAAGTGTACTAGGTAGTGTATATGCTAAAAAAAAATAAGAATCCTTGGAACATTTCTAACAAATATTCGGAAATTTTTTTTAATTTTCCTTCCCATTTTTTGATGCCTAAAATTAAAAGAAACTAAATTTTCGGTCTTGAAATGTGATAAAAAAAAGTGAGAGTGAAAATTTAAGAAGACCTCTACATATTTGTTAGAAATGCTCCCAAGGATTCTAGAACTGTGTTTTTTTTGACTTCTTGTCTTTTTTAGGTAGAAAATACACATTTTACAAGAGAGCCTAAAACATAAAATAATAAAGAAGTGAAATGTCAATTTTATCGCTACGGATGAAATTTGAACACTTTTCATGTTGTTTGGGACATAAGAGTACACTTCCTAACATTCTTATTCCAACCAAATTATAAATAATGATTTTTGACCTTCACCTGCTCCTCTCTGGACATCTTCTAGTGCTCGTACCCTCACAAAAAATTGGGACATGAAAGCCCAGTACCTAAAGACTTTTTCAGTAATAAAAAGAAAATTTACAATTTTCACCACAATCGATGGGTTGACCACCTCAAAACAGGTTAATGTGTATTAAAACCATAGGTATAAGATTTTGATATATCCCATGAAATTCCATGGGTTTGCAGCAAAATATGAGAAACATTAGCCTCAAATTGATCAAAATAATTTAAGATAATTGCTTGGAAAGAATCTTTAATAATAATATACACCTGCTGTCTTTCTTCTATTTTTTGATTAAGTTGAAACTTGACACATTTCACTCTTCGATATAGTACCATGCAGATTTTTAATTACTTCCATTTAGATTTCCTCTCATTTCTATATTTGAATTATTATATAATTTATTTTATCATTATTCAATAGGGAAACTGCATATATTATGCTAACTATCAGTGTTTCTTCTGTAGGTATTTTTTCTTCCAAAATCATTTCATCCTTTTTTCAGATTCTATTATTTATTAACAAGTAGACGAAAAGTTGTTACTTATTTAAACTATTAGTGATGTTATATTAAAAATTCAAAATGCGGTTCTATATGTCAAAAATTCAAATGCTACTAATAAGACGTCAAAATAATACAGATAAATAGTTGAGGTTAACATATGATATCTACCTAACTAACGTTGTTGTTTGTGAGATTTTTGTTATCCAATTAGTTAGTATTCGCTTCTGGATTTTATTTTAATTCATCTACCTTCATAAGGCCGAATAATGATGTATTAGGTGTGGTAAGTTTAAATTATGACCGAAGATGTAGTACTAACCGATTATTCGTAACTTACCCTACGCAGGGTGACCCACAATAAAGTGTACCCAACTTTAAATTCATATAATCCAACAACTATTAAAGGTTCAGTTTTCTTTCAAGTATCATTTTGTTTGTTGAACTCTTCTATATCTACAGTTGAATTTTCATGAATTTTATATATTGTTGTGAATATAACAACGACTTAATTGATGGATGGTGCAATTGGTCAGAAAACGGACAATGAAGTATGTTCAAACCTTAAAAATATCTATTAAGTCAAAATCTCTAAAATGAATACAGATTTTTTTCTAGGTTTTTAAGAATATCCATATACCTAACTATTCCTTTAATTAAATATTGCATCTGGAAAAAAGTGAAAATGAAGGCACAAGTTTAAATTTTAATAAGATAGGATCGTTCAGGTCGCAAGAAGACAGTACGATCTGAAGACAAAATTAATTTTATTCATCAAATTTAACTTATGCCCTCATTTTTGTACGTAAACGCTTTTCACCAGATTGTCAATATTTTATAAAAGGAATGGTTATATGAATATTGTTAACCTAGAAATAAAACTATTTTATTAATGGGGATTTTGTTTAATAAAGATGATTTTAATGTTCGAACTTTCTTCATTCTCCGTTTTCTGACCATTTGCACCACCCATCAAATTCACATAAATGAAATCCATGAAATTCAACTGTGGATCTAAAATATAACTTAGTTTAGAAAAAATGACGTACCTATGGTGCTAAACAAAATACGTTTAATAGACACTCTATCAATAGTACCTCATAAGGTTGGTGAAAATAAATTTAATGTCTCCAATAGAAATTTAATCTATATCTACTATTATAAAATAAGACGTGTCGTGTCAGTCGATCTGTCCGTCACAAAAAACGTTAAACAGTCATTCGATCAATAGCGCCTCTTAAAGTTGGTGTAAATCGAGTAGGGTAAGGGCTCCTTGTATCGTCCCTCTCCATTTATCGTCACGTTTCAGTTATTTTCGTCCATAACAAGACTTAGAAACATTTCTATGGTTTAGGTATTTTACAAATCGATGTCTCCATATATTTTCGTTATTGTTACAAAAATGTAAGTGATTTCATTTAAAATTACAATCAGAGTGATCAGTTTAACTGATGAGATGTATGAAAATACGGTACATTCAGGACAAACCTACCGAAATTGATTAGGTATAGAGAATTTGTTATGCGCGATTTTACGCTTCAAATAATTTTTTTTCAAAATAACGTTCATACAGTTTTACTTACGTTTAATTGCATTTCTTAAATATAAAATCAGAAATTAATTTAGTCATCAATATTTAAAATAAATCGATGTGTCGATATTTGGGTATCAATAAAGAGGATTTTCCATTTATCGTCATGGGGTGACGATAAATGGTATTTTGATCAATTTCGCAATAGTTGTTTTAAAACAGTTTCATGGTTAGTAAATATATTAATTCTCAATATTTATACAATTTTCTATGTTTAAATAGCTTTTACCCATTTATCGACCTACTAGAACTTAATTAGGGTGGTAAGCAGGGGGGGGGGGGGTAATTCGAGGGGGGAACCTATACATATATAATAGAATCAGAATAGATGATTATACTATTCAATATACAGTGTTCATCTAAATAATGATTAGTAAAAAATATAATTTGATTTAATTGGAAAAAGTGTCATCTAATTTGATAAAACGTACAAAATTTCACAAGTTTTAGACGTCATATCATGTTGTTGTATTGCCATACATAATACACGTTATCCAAAGAATGTTTGCACATCTGCGTGTGATTTTAATAATTAATATAAAGCTGATATTTATCTTAAAATCATTTAGTAGATAGTTTAGTGTTTACATCTCTCTGAGATTCGGTTAATTTTTATTTACACAGTTTACGATGATATATATTTTGTGAACTTCATCTATTTGGAAAAACAAACAACGTGATCTATCAATATTTCGATACGATTGTGGTTTTCTAAATCTTTTTCCTCTCAAAATAAATTGATTTCAGCTGAAATTATTCATATCATAAATTAATTATTGTTAATCCATCATATTATCTTAAATGCCATTTCCAATGTCCGGGAAAACTTTGAATATGTTAAATAAACCGCTTAAAATAAAGTTTACTACATATTTTTCATTCTTTTTGAAGTTTTTAATACTCTGTGTGACCCAATAGTACGAAACACTATTGTTATATAACACTCAAGATAATTTAATGAGAAGAAAATTAAAAATATAGTCGCTTTGATTAATTACTTATGTAGGGGTTTTAACGTCTGCTGCAGAATCGGATGCCAATTCACTGACTTCAAAATATAAATTTATTAAGATGAGATTCATGAGCAAAGTCAAATACCACCTGCCGGTGTCTTGCTCATGGATGCAGTAAAGCTACTCCGTGAATGTAGTCACGTAACAAAAATGTGACGAAGAAGTATATGTATAAGGTATATCCGGTGATTGTACTCACAGATCGAAGAGGAAGATGAAGAGGTGATAGTAAATGAAACCAATGAGTCTACCTAACACAAAAACTAAGCCCTCGTAGTTGAAGAACATAAACCCAGCGCTACCCTCTAAAACTGTTTGTAGCGTTACAAAAGATTTACTTGGATAAAATGGGGAAAATATTTCATGATCCAAATTACAACAGTTCAGGGCCCAGAGTGACCATTTTCGTCACATTCCTTGGTAAGGGACTGCATTCACTGAGTAGCTTTCCTACATCCATGAGCTTTGTCACTGACGGTGGTAGGTGACTTTGTTCATGAAGCCACTTTTCTTTCTGACTGCTTCTTCGAGTCCCTTGCATTCAATTTTATTTGACATCTGCGATATATGGCCTTTGGTTCCGAAGCAGACGTTAAACCCCCTACTATAGCTGCAATCAATAATTTCTCCATTCTGGCATCATTTCCCCTACTAAGACAATTTTTCCCTCATTTCCCCATTCCAACCTGATTTTCCTCCATTCTACCTAATTTCCCCCACTCTACCTAATTTTCCCAATTCTACCAAATTTTCCCACATTTTACCTAATTTCCCTCCATTCTACCTGATTTTCCTCCATTCTACCTGATTTTCCCTGCATTCTACCTAATTTTCCCTGTATTCTACATAATTTTCCCAATTATATCCAATTTTCCTCCATTCTACCTGATTTTCCTCCATTCTACCTGATTTTCCCCATTCTACTGGATTTTCCCCATTCTATCTGATTTTCCCCCATCCTGCAAGCTGTTCAATGAAAATTTTTTTCTGTGGACGATATCACCCATGTATCGACGCATGACGATAAATGGGTAATAACATGTGACGATATTTGGTTTCAACATGTCGATATTTGGAGTTTTTCAGATATAATATTTGATTCAATGTATATTAATTTATACTAAAGTAATTGCATAATACTTTATATGGTTTAAAAGATTTGAATTTCATCTTTTATTTGGTTCTGTCGTATATGCATTAGTAGAGAGGAGAGTTACACAATAATAACAGTTTTGAAGGAAACCTCTTAAGTGGCCGATAAATGGGGACTTTCCCCTATGTGATGCGACCAAAAAAAATTAGATACAAATGATATTATTTTAAGAAGCATTTTATTAAACATTTTTGCTAGTTCTCATCCCGTGGAGTTTCCACGGGTCTTGCTAGTTAATAGTAGTTATAAATAAATGAAAAAGGTTTATGTAATCGCCCCAACCTTCAAAGTTGTTGAAACATGCGAATTTAAAATTGGGTACACTTTTTTTTGGGTCACCCTGTGTATAGTGCCTATTGTGATTATGGTATTTTTAATAATTTATTTACAATCCGAGATGTTTATCATCACGTAATAATATTGTATTATAGATACAAAATATATTTTAATTTAATAATTCACATTATCATATTGTTTTCTTGTTTCAGATACACACGCATTAGACTATTAGTGTACAACGTTTTAGATTTCACTAACGTCCAATCACAGACTTCCTTACAAAAAATCGATTGCTTCTTAAATCGTTGAACCAATCAGCGCATCGCTAACATATTTTCGTTCTAAATACCTAGCATCAGAGTCGGTCCACAACTCATTTCTTCATCACCGCCTATCGAGAGAGGGTTGTTATTAGGTAATTCTTTTAATTGTACTACCATTCAGTGAATTATTGTCTAGCCTTCTTAGTATTTTGTTAATCAGGTACTCCAATAACCTTAGGTAGGTTTCTATATAGGTATATCTTATTTTAATTTTGGCAGTCAGTAGGCAGTTAGGCCTAGTTGTCTCTTAATACCTAGGTATCACTTTGTAATTTCAATTTGTTTAGGTAATTGTTGCTTTCAACTAATTAGGTTGCTAGTTAAAAGTATCATCTTTGTTCAGGTACTCCCTTCAGTTTGTTCTCGTTAATTCCCTAATATAGGTTCTTTTAATTACCTACATATCTTAGGTATTCCGTATTATAGCCATCAAGGCTAATTTTGTTCCTATAGGTCCTAGCCAATTTGGAATTTAATAAATCTTGCTATGGATTCAAAAATATCTACTATTGCTAACGAGAGAAATCTCAATATGGAGAACGGAATGATTGATGAATCTATGAATAGTTATATTTTCACCAGACAGGAGTCCTACTGTAATTATGCTCTGTCTGAATTTCCTGATGATAAATTTGATCTTTTCAATTTACCTGATCCTGATGATGGTGAGCTTAAGAAATACTATCAATCAATTGAAAGTAATTCTTGGAATTCCATGGACAGTAACAATAATGAATTTGATTTGAAGAATGTAGATGACCCTATCTTTACCACATCTAGCTCATACTACCTTTATGAAAATGATTTATCTGAAAGTTTATCTGCAGATGGTTCACATTCCCTTATAATTCAAAAGGACTGTTGCTTTTCAGCTGCTGTTTACAAGAGTGTTGACCTGTTGCCCGACTGTGCTAGCAAGGAAATGCCGTCTTCACCTTCAGTTGACAGAGATATAGAAATGTTAGACAGTTTAAATCAGCAACCTAGTCATCCTAGTCTGGATATTTCACTATATTCAGAAATCCAATTATCAAGTGATAAAGATATACCTTTCTTTTCTAATTTTCCAAGTCCTCCAGTAACGGAGTCGTTTGATGATATTGACATGCGCAATATCTCGGAATCTTCCAAGAAAGATCACTCGTATAGCTCCTCGCCTCCATCTGTCACTGAAATACCAACTATTTTTCCCCAAAGTGAATTGTTACCTGGAAACATCCCCAAAATATCTCTACGCTCCAGAAAAGTGCAACCATCCATGCATCCTATTGAACCTAGTTGCTGTGAAACTGATAAAAGTCTAAAATCTTCCTTTAATAATAAGCCTAGTAGTTCTAAAATCACATTGTTGAAAAAATACAGCAAGTCTAATAGATCTAAGAAAGGAAATAAAAAAAACCAGCCCGTGTTTCTACCTTTCTCGTCTTACAGACAGAACGAAACTGGAAAAATCATTAAAGCAATGAAATCGTCCAAAAGAGTGAAGGCATATCAATTAGAAAAATTTGAAGATCCTAAATTGGAGAGATCGAGAAGAAATGCAATCAATGCCAAGAAGAACAGGGATAGAAAAGAACAAGAACTTATTCACCTTAGAGAGACCAATAAAGACTCGGCAATACAAATTGAACAGCTTCGTACAGAGAATGCAGAACTGAAGGAGCGGCTTGCGATAATGGAGGAGCAAATAAAAGTCATTTTAGCTGGTAAATAAACAATCTAGATTGTATATATGTACTATATATGTCTTCTTTTTCTTGAATAAATGTTTCAATTGGTCAGTTAGCTAATAGCTATTTATTATCAAAAATTGTTTAATTGTTTCTTGATTAATTATTCTGACTGCCAGAACAAATATTGTAAATAGATAGCTTTAGAAAATTTATGTAAATGAAGGCTAGATACAAAATTATATTCACTGATAATTAAAACTCTACTTTTTGAATCTCTTTAGAGTTCTCCCTTTATATATGCAATCATTCTTACGAAAAGATAATTTTTTCTAGCAAGAAAAACTGGAAATCAATCCTGGGTGCAGCATCTTGCTATTCACGGTGAGTTGAATATTCATTTTACTTTTATCCACTATCTTAGGCTATGTACTGATTTTAATCCTATGACCATCAATTAATAGTTTAATGCTTGATATGTATGAAGCCAGCTGTTTTTATTTTCTATTTTAGTTATGCCAAATCTAAATTTTCCATCTGTTAACAGAATAACAGTGAAGAAACTAAACATTGGTCATTGGTTTATTACTCGTACATTTGCTTTGTATTCGTAAGACAGGCATTTGCTTGATTTGGGTATTTAAAGGTCCTCTTCAAGCTATAGGGGTTAATGAGTTCATTACATAAAATATCATAATATTGTAAACTAAGTTCATAACTGTTAATTAATCTTCAAAGTTCAAATTAGATCTTTTTAAATGCTTTTTAAGTTTTTCATAGGCTGTTGTGCAACAATTGTTTGAAACATTACTATGACACTGAAGTAAGATATTGTACATTGTTTGTTTAGATTTCCAATTTGAATTTAATAAACAAACCATGCATATTTGGCCTTATTTTGGGCTGTAAATTATCTCTTGAAGTATATTGATGTTTCCCCAATTCAATACTTTAAATGAATATTTAAAACTGTATTGATTTGACCTTACCTAGCTAATTTTCAAAACAAACTGTGTACATTCTTTTTTTTTTGGACTGAAAATTAGCAAATCTGAATTAAAGCAGCTGTTGTATAGTTTTGATCATCAAAATCTTTTAAGTTGAATTAAATATATGCTATCAAATTACATGGGGTTTGCATCAAAATGATAAGAAACACAAGTTTTATTAATTAAATCAATAAGATGTTTGGAGGAGACCTTCAAGTTGAGTATTTTTTCAACTTTGTCTCAAGTTGTAATCCATCGGCATTGTGTCTCATCTTGAAAAGATATTTTTTTATTTCCGAGTCCCTCAAGCAAGGGAGGGGATGACATTTGACTAATATTAATCTTAAAATTTACACCATAGTGTGGTTATGTGAAATTGTGTGTGAATTCTCCTTCATGAATGTTATCTAGCTACTATATATTATGATTATTCAGTGTTTTAACTCTTAAATAATGTTCTTACAGGAATTTCTTACCTTAATGATGTTTTCCCCACAGTGTAGATCTGCTTATGAACCTTTTTGATTGTCACACTGTTTTAATTTTCAGGAATCCTCTCACTTGACTCAGCCTCTGCACGACATCAGCAAGGTAAGGTCTCTGTGCTGGAGTCTGCAGGTCAAAAGGAATATTTAAAATTCAGATATTTTTCTATTGTGAAATTTATCTCTTCAGTTCTTATTGGGTTCTGAATAACTTTTTTTGAAATTTATATTGAAGAATTTTTCTATCATTGATTGCATTGAATAACTTTTTTGAAATTTATATTGAAGACTTTTTCTATCATTGATTGCATTGAATAACTTTTTTTGAAATTTATATTGAAGACTTTTTCTATCATTGATTGCATTGAATAACTTTTTTTGAAATTTATATTGAAGACTTTTTCTATCATTGATTGCATTGAATAACTTTTTTTGAAATTTATATTGAAGACTTTTTCTATCATTGATTGCATTGAGATAGTCGAGGATTAAATTTGTCTTTTAATTTCTTAAGTGTCAGATGTTTTTATTCATTTTAGTTAAGTGCTTAATTTCACTTGTATTTTCACCTTTAGATTGTATGTTAATATTACTATTTGTTCAATTTTATCTTTACTCTTGATATTTCTTGTTGCAATTATTTGAATTGAATCTTCTCAAAAATTCCATCACAATTAGTCATATTTGTTGATTTTGGATGAATGTTTTGATTTTCATATTAGTAACTGGTGAATAGGGTTGGGACAATACCCAAATTATAACTGATACCGATTCTTTGATTATTTAAAAAAACATTAGAATTTTGTAAATTAAGCTTACCGATCTATATGAAATCATTGTTACATCAATTTAAATTATAATTTTTCATTATAAGTATCTGCACTATTTTGCCGATACAGTGTACCGATACTAGAAAAATTACTGTTGCCGATACTTCGTCCTATCCCTACTGGTGAATGTAATATTTAGTGTTCCATAAAGGTATGAATTGAGTGCATCACACTTTCACCTGATGCTGTTGATGTGTGTGCCATTTTCAGAAATTATGTTGATTTCTGAGCTGAAAATACTGTTGATTTTGTCATAGATCCAAAGTTTAGTTATTTTTAGGTAAATGAATGCAAGTCTGAATAAATATAAAGTTACATGTGAAAATGTTAACATGAATTACTATTTTATAATTATTTATGTATTATACATAAAATGTGTGAATGGTTTTTAAGTTATTTGGCCTCTCCTGAATCGCAATGATTAGTGTGAAAAACAGTTGACTCTGGGAATATAACACCTGCTGGTCTGTAGATCTAGTGTGACTGATTGTGCTTAAGTATGAATTGGTGCTAACAATCTTAGGAGAAATACTTTATTTCAGTTTGAGGTTTTCTGTTGAAATCTTGTTCATATTTCCCATCTAATATTTAGTCAAATAGACATCGATAGAATGCATTGCAGTGATCATCGGATCATGTATGTATTCAACTGTTGAATGAAGGGTAAGGTCATGTGGTAAATATGGCGCATAAAAGTCTGGGTTTAATGATCCAGAATCATATCTAGATATTATAAAGTGCAAGTATTTATTAGTCATTTCATTATAATAATTATTTCTAGTTTTATTTATAATGTAACATTCATGAAGGAGTATAGATTAACATTATATTATAAGGCTAACTAATAACTCTTCTTGATTACAGCTGAATTGATTGATGGGTTCGCAGCTGATATGGTGTCATGCCCCTCCCTCCCTTGCAACAACATTTATAAAATCCACTTCTAATGGAGTTAGAATGGTGTGGATGTCGTGCAGCTAGTCAAAATACTCTTCAGAGTTTCATATATGGTTTCAAATTACTTACTTCGTTATTCCAGTTCATCTTTGAGATGAATGATTTTGTTTTCAATCATGAACTGTTATAGTAATCAACAGAGCTTGATACTCCACACTATTCTTCCTTTTTGTGGTCATATGAGTCGTTAATTATAGTTATTAATCTCTTTAAATTTGGAAAAATTAAAATGGTTAAAGTTTATACTTGATAGCAAATAAATGGTAAAATTAATTCACCTTGTTCAGAAATATACTGACTATGTTAACTGTACTTAAAATGCCTTATAGTTTTCATAGATCTGAATATTTTTTAACCATTTTAACAATTTCGACGGTGTTTCCCTCCCCCTTTCACTTCAAATTCTTCATTTCTGATGTACTAATTATTTTTTCTCATTTTCAGCACGATGATCATTGTTACGCTTGATTTCCTTCACACCAATCCTACCATCTACGATGAGTCCTCAACTGTATCCTGAACTGATGAGGAACTCGAGACTTCTTAAGAAACTGCGTGGTGCGTTCAACACCCGCAGCGTCAGCCCAGTCTGTAGATGATGGCTCAGAAGCAGAAAGTACTGTGCCCAAGTTCCCTGGATGGAGTGTGCTCTCTGTCGCTAGAAACTAATTCAGGGGGTGCTCGAGAGAGAGGAGATATCAGCCTAGTTTCATATTTGTTATTCCATAGGATAGGTTTTCAAGTTGTGATTAGTTTGAATTCATGATAGATTTTTCTCTTATTGCTATTAGTGTTAGGTTGTTTTTATTTCATGTAAGGCTAATGAATATATGTCAATATACACTACTTCAACAAGCTATGTTAGTTTCTTTGAATTAAATGCCTATAGCTTAATCTAGTCGAAAAATGTTTGAAAAAAATCTAAATTAGGTTATAGCTCTAGAGTCTAGACTGTAATGTTGTAAATGTATAATTTAAGGACTTCGTTAAAATATGAATATTTGATTTGGAAATTTCTTATATATTTATCCTTATTGTTGATGAGCAGATATTAACTTATTTTAGAAGAGCGAATATTAAACTATTTCTGGAAGAGCAGATATTCAAAAATTATTTTTGGATGAGCAGATATTTATAACTGTCCCCGTATGAGCAGATATTTAAAATTATTCCTGGATGAGCAGATATTTAAAATTATTCCCGTATGAGCAGATATTTAAAATTATTCCCGTATGAGCAGATATTTAAAATTATTTCTGGATAAGCAGATATTTAAAAAAAATTATGGATGAGCAGATATTTAAAATTATTCCTGGATGAGCTGACATTTGAAATTATTTCTGCATGGGCAGGTATCAAAAACTATTTTGGATGAGCTGACATTTAAAATTATTTTTGGATAGGCAGATGTTTGAAACTATTTCTGGAGAGCAGATAATTAAAATTATTTCTGGATAAGCAGATATTTAAAACTATCTCTGGATAAGCAGATATTTAAACATCATTTTTTGGATGAGCAGATATTTAACATTAATGAATAGCACTTAAGTCAGAACTCTAAAATATAAAGTACTCCACATTGTTTTTCATTCAAAATAGATGCTCAATGCAATTGTAGATGAGTGATCCATCAGTAGGGATGTGACAATATGCATAATTTTTGACGCGGTATGCAGCATATTATATGCCTATCTCTGCATTTAATATGCAGAACCGAACTACATATTGGAAATATGCATTTTATATGCCAGAAATTATTCAATATAGTGTGCATATTACATGATCAATGTTAATTACGGAATTAAAGTTAATCTGTATATAGTTATGTTTTGAATGAGATTGTACTTTAATGGTTTGAATGGAACTAACAATAAATCGAAGGTGTAATCTCAAGTTTTTATTTATGCTGCGAAATGTTTAACGTTAGACAACAAAATATAACAAAGCTGTTTCAAATTTAGACTTTTTTAATAGTAACTCCATTTCAAACATACACATTCAATTTCAAACAGTGGAATTGTACTTTATTGTTAAATGATATTTCAGGTTTCCAATAGTGAATCTCCTATTATCTGTTAATATGGTTTGGTACTGGGAAAACACCCGTTCTACATCACAAGAAACAAAAAGAGCAAATGTTTCCTTTTAAGCCAAATACAGTCTTCTAACCTAGGCTATCCTACATTCATATCACATTCCGTTCATTACTTTATAACACGAAAATCATAAACCATCTTGTTAGACCAGCGGTTCCCTTTAAAGGATCCCCAGCTATAAGCAGCGACACTGTCATTAAATGGTAAAATTAAACCATTTTGTGTTTAATCACTTAAATAAATTATATACATATATACGTGCTATAAGTTTTGATATCTTTCGAGTAGTACAACTCTCTACAATAATTGAACCTATTCATTTATTTATCAATTAGACAATTACTACTAGTATTTACTAAATACCAAGTGTCATATTATTTAAATTCATTTGTAGTTTCAATATTCCACCTAAAACCTTTTAAAATTTGAATAATTAGCTTGTTAAAATATACTTGGGTCCACAGTTAAAATCGTTTTCTATGCAGTGGTCCAGAAGAAAACGGCATAGATTAGACCACAGAACATTGAATAAGAAGAAGCTCAGATCGAACGTGTACACAGTCGTAAAAATTCAACCAATCACGTCCGTGTTTCGCTGACGTCACTATAAACGCTCTCTCGAAAACAGTTTGAACGTGCATTCTACCTCAGCTCATTATCTTTGCTGGGAGCCATATCTTCCTACCAAATTGTGTACACGATTATCTATATTCTATTAATTTCTATAGCCCAGCTATTAAGCAATAATAAACTAATCTTCTTTGCAACAAACACAAACTGACACCATTTCGGTTGTAATACGTATTCAAAATAATGGACTCAAACAGAACTGGTGAAACGAAGCCTCTGATTGGCTGAGTGGCTCTAGTTGAAGTGACGTCACTGTAAACGGCACTCAAGAGTAATATAATGGGATCTACACTTCTTTTATTCAATGTTCTGTGGATTAGACATTTACATGTTAAAAGTTGACCAAGAAGTGCATATTTCTCGGTTAGCATATATGCACACATGCATATTATATGCTCTTGAAATATATGCAGAGAACTGCATATATGCACAATGTCACATCCCTATCTATCAGTAATGTACATACTTGTCAGTTCTTGATTCATTTTTGTGTACTTTAAAACTACCCACTAAAGTTGTTAATAAAATATAAAAAATAAACACCTTTTCAAGAATAAAATGTCCAAGAAAGCTTCATTATCGAAGTTGATATTCTGATTCTAGAATAATTTTTTAAACATTATTATAGGCACTAAGGTCTTATAATTAGTTTTCCACTAATAATAACCATCAGTCAGAAACGTAAGTAATGGTCAAATATCTAGGTAGGGTCCTTTTCAAACTTAAAGTCAGTATATTGAAAACTGAGCAGTTTGATAAGTAGGTATTCGTGAAAATGGTTGTTTTATCTGATATTCCTCAGCTATTTCGGTAATTACAATAGAATCAGGGTATCAATATCTCGATAACGAAGTATTTTTTTTTTTCATTTCTGATTTTTTTTTATTCTGGGTACTTATGAAATATGCCAAATTTTGTCGGATCCGAAAGTAAACACCCTTCGTACTGTGGAACTCCTGATATGTAGATTTTTAATTTAGTAATATACTTAGTAAATTAATTTACTAGAAAGTGAAAGTATGTTAATTTTTCCGTAATAAAAGTATACTATAATAACTACATAAAGTGGGAACTCAATACTCTGTAAATAATTCAGAAGCATGAAGCAGTCTCATTCTAAATACACAGCTATCATATGAAAGTTAATTCAGTCCATTCTCATATTTTTCTTCTGACTTGGACTGAAAAACCTCAACGAAAAAATACGCAAATTTATATTTAATTATACAAGGATAATAGTTTTTCATATGGAAAGTTCCAATTTATTTAAGGTTTCGCATCACATTGTTTATCGGGTCTGCTTTATTTATATTCCTTTTCCTCATTATTCTTAAGCTATACAGGGAACTTCTTTCATTCTCATCACCAAACAAGAATTTAGCTATAGCCTCCTCATTCTCAACTCTTAGAACCAGTAATCACACTCTACTGTTTCGATCATCTACTCTTTCTCGTTCAGAAAGAGCCTTCCACTCTCGTTCAGAAGAGTGGAATCCTCCGCCTTCCACACTTCAACTGAAGGAGAAACAGGCTCTCATCACTTCCCGTTGCTGAAGCTGAAGCAGTTCGTACAAGCATTGAATCATATCATAGAAGAGGAGTTTCATCGAGGTCTTCCTCCTTTCATATTCTATAAACCACAAAAACGTTCTCGCTTCCTTGTTCCTATTTCTAGTTTTGCTATTCACCTCAAAACTTACAATTCCTCCTCCATTTTCCAGGTTCCACCATTCATAATCCTCTTCTTCCAGCCATGTCGCTGATTACCATCTTCATCAAACTGTTGCTTATCTGGACATTGCTCAGGTACTGCGGTCTGCCTCTGAATTTCCCATGGATATCCATTCTTTCTGTCCTCCGTGTATCTCATTGCCTAAGTAGTCGCGTTGGAAAGAGGTGGTGTGTGTCAGATGCTCCTGTTAGCTTCCTATTTGAACGAAATATGTCTTTTAAGTGACAGGTGATAGATAGTTTCAAATTGTATAATCAAAATAAATATTTAAAAAGATGAATCAGGTAGAAACCAGTGATTTTCCCCCTTACTTAATTCCTTCTTCCCCTATTAATTAATTAGAGTGGTAAGCTATATGTTTAATTTTCAATTGAGCTATGCAAGTAATCTAATTAGGACAGTTATAGAACACAAAATTAAATAGGAAAGTAGAAATTTATCGGGACAAGTTTCAATTACCAAATTGAATTAAATAACGGATTTGAATTTCAATAAGATATTAAAAACATATCAACATATTATATTTATATTTCACAATGCAGTGAAACTTATTTTAATTTTCATCCGTTTTAATTCGCATATGATAATTGAAACTATTGTTTAGGAACATTAATTTATTCAGTGTTATTTGGAAAATTCGCAGCCTAAGTAACGGAATGTAGATAAAGGAACTTTAAAATATGCAACAGGTCAGTTTTAAAACTCCATGTCTAAACTTTGGTTCAGGTGGTGTGAAATTTTTCCAATCGTTCCATCAGGAAATTCAATCAGATTCTGAGCGGCAAGGAATGAATACAGATTGAGGCGGTAGACGAAACTGTTCAATAAACTCATTGCTTGAGTTCTGAAACCTCAAAAAACCATTCGAACATTTCTTATCACATTTGATCCTCTTAAGACTTAAACGATCCGAACAAAATTAGACATAATGAGGAAGTTTGTATTCACCTTTGTAAAATTGCTACGTTTTGATCGGTATTTATTCATTTATTGGTAATCGTTTTATTCGTATTACTCGAAAAGTATTCAACCAAATTGCTTGAAATTTGGTGGGACGGACGATGGTCAATGTCCAGGAACAATTTTATTTGTTGTTGGAACGATCGGGTCGAAGGTCAAGGTCACGAATAGTCAAAAAGATAACAAATAAAAATGTAGCAATTTTGAAGGTATGCTCTCTACGAGTGTCTGTTCTATTTTATAATGAATGCTTTCGTGTTGTTGAACAGATCGCTTATTTGCGACAACATTGTCACAACACAAACATAGCTATTTTTGAGGAGAGGTCTATCTCAATATTGTGAATAGCTCTAAAACACTCTAAGTGGAACACTTTTTGAAACATCAAATAGGCCTCTAAAGTTTATATAAGTAATCAAACATTATTTCTATTTTATTTTTAAATTATGACATTTATGTTAGGTCGTTAGGACATTCATCAGCCTCACTAGCGGTCAATTTTTGAGCAATAATCAGTGTTTGAAAATGAATATGTCTATAAGGGAAGTCGAAAAGACATTTTCTAGTCGCAAATGAACGAAATGTGTTAAGAGTATCTTGATTATTTTATCGGTATTTTGAAATTATTCGGAGTGAATATTTATCTACTAAACGAATTTAATTGCATTTATAATTAAAGTCTCATTAAATCACTTGACTAGCTTCTCTTGACTCCCTCCTCTTAACTAAACGCTCTTGATTAGTCTTCTTGGTTAAACTCTCTTGACTACTATTTATTTATTTATTTATTTATTTATTAAAACAAAAGTCCCTTACATGAAGTAAAAAGAGTCGGGGCAACTCTTTCACAATACATATAGCTTTTATTAAGGAAAAGGACTTAAGACCTAGTAAGCTTAGAGCTTCAAAGGTATCCTATCTAAAATAAAGGTTCCCTACCTAAAATAACAAAAATACATACACTTAATTCTAGCAGCTATATGAAAAAAATAGTGAAAAAGAAAAAAAAAGTACATACATTCAACCTTAACATCCTAGTGAAAAAAAACATTGAAAACACTGAAAAAATAAGGTATATCTTTATTCAATTCTAAATTTCTTAATATTTTAGTTAATGGAACTATCCACCAAAAATTTCTTCAACTTTGGTTTGAAGGATTTAGGGGAGAGATCCTTCAGGGAATCAGGGAGATTGTTATAAATTGAGACACCCGTGTAATGCATACAATGTTTAGACTTTTCTCTCCTGCACCTCGGGATTAAAAATTTGTGGCTATTGCGTAAACGGTAATTGTGTTGTTCACCAGAAGTAATCAATTTGGCATGGAGAATACAGTCATAATTTTCAATATGTATTGTATAGATACTCTACTCTACTACTACTCTTGACTACTCTTCTTGACTACACTCAATTTACTATTCTCTCTTGACTACTTCTCTTGATTAGTCTTCTTGATTACACTCTTTTGACTACTCTTCTTGACTACTCTCTCTTGACTATCTTCTCTTGCCTACCTTCTGTTGACTACCTTCTGTTGACTACTTCTCTTGACTATTTCTCTTGACTACCTTCTGTTGACTACTTCTCTTGACTATTTCTCTTGACTACCTTCTGTTGACTACTTCTCTTAACTACTTCTCTTGACTACTTCTCTTGACTATCTTCTCTTGACTACCTTCTGTTGACTACCTCCTCTTGACTTCTTCTCTTGACTACTCTCTCTTGACTACTCTTTTTGACTATTCCCTCTTGACTGCTCTTCTTGACTACATTCTCTTGACTAGATTCTCTTGACTAGTTTCGCTTGACTATAGTCTCTTGACTACTTTTCTCCAATCCCTTGTCTTACATCACAGTTAACATCTTTCTCAAGTTAGAGCACAAGTTAGTGGCTTTACTTTCCGCCTCATTACTGATGATGAGCAAACTTCAAACATTTCAGTGCATTGTTCCGTTAGCGCGAGTTGATGTGCAAATATTACATCTTAGGTAATATATGTTTATTGTTCACTGCACACTGGAGCATTTGCTAGAGTTTAATTCTTTTCACTTTGTACGGTTAGGTTGGAAATAGCAATGTATCTAATTAATTATTGATTTAATTTCATTGTTTTATTAATGACAGTTAAGAAGATTTTCAATGTGAACTATTCTTTTTTACATTTTCAAATCCAGAAAGCCTGTCAATGATAATAAGTAAAGTATATACATTCTTTAGGTTCACTTTTAAATGTAGTTTCAAAATTCGTTATCGTTATTTTTTGTTTTTGTAATTGATATACTAGTTCAAATGTAACTATATGCTAAGTTAATTGTAGATGTTCCTATATGTATATAAATGTCTTCATTCTTTGATAGATATTCATAGTTATATGGAATGATTACATGGGATATATATGCATATTACCTACTTCATAATTGTGATGAAAATCACAGCGGTTTTGACTTTAGATGTTTAGTATCATTACTTCTATGCCTTCAAACAGATATCGGAAAGTGTAATGTGCAGAGTTTGTATTAATTAAAATAAAGTGTAAGCTTTTCTCCATTCGAAAGAGATTTCACAGTGCGTTCAACTTTACGTAGACATACAGGATAAGTTTCGAGTTATCGGGTAATTCCACATCTTTTATCTTATAATAAAAAAAAATGATACTTATCATTTCACTTTTATTCGTATCCATGATACCTGCAGGTATTATGGATACTAATTAAATTAAAAGTTTAATAATAATTATTACTTTGCTTTTTTTTATATGATCGAAGATGTGGTACCGTACGATAAATCGGAACTTACACTTTACCCTATCCAATAAGATAGTTTCTGAGAGGTATGACGTCACAATAGCCTCCAAATGCAGTCCTCTGGTTGGTTGTCTTGACAGTGAAAGTAGCGTCAAAGGCGCCCCAATTGCATTGAGACTTTTGGTCTTTACATTCTTTACATTTTGGTAATTTCATCCAATTGACATTTTTGTAACCGATGCCGCTAAAAATTTCGATTGAATTAATGACAGTTGGTGAATTGGAGTCAGGTTCTGTTTCAGTAATTGAAGATTACTCAAACATGCTGTGAATTGCTGACACAATTATGTTCAATTATGAACATGTCTCAATTTGTATTTCGTAAAATCAACAGATTGCGTCAATATCATCGAGGTTACTTTCAATAGGATTCCGTATTTCATAATTTATTTGCTTAAACTCATGTGGTTAATTAACTGCAATTCTAAAGACAGTAATATATTTTTGAAGAATACAAGAGATATTTCACAATTGTATGTTTATCAGGCAGCGACTCAAAAGTTAAACAAATCAGATTTTTCCCTTTGCAAAATTGCGGAACGTTATGTGTTGGTAGACAATATTTATTTATTTATTTGTAATTTGTTGTTCGATTAACTCATAAAATATTCAACCAAATTGCCTGAAATTTGATGTGACGATTGGTCAATATCCAGGAACAATTTGATCAGATTTTGGGTTCAATCGGGTCGAAGGTCAAGGTCACGAAAAGCCATTCAAGTTTCTTGTGAATAAGAAAACATAAAATTACACAAGGATTATAATTTATATAATAAAATTCATCTCTAATGCCCTATTTTCAGTTCGGATCTTCGCAAAGGTAGCTATTAGTCATTAATGATCGCATACAAATTGTATGATGTTATTGATGAATGTATTGGTACAACATATAAGTCCTTTAATATATCTTGTGATAACTTTCAAGCAACTCCCTAATGTTACCTCGTGTTTGTACCATTGGAGTGTTCAACGGTAGTCGATATCCAATAATTGTAGTCTATTGATTGATACATCATTTGGTGTATTTAGTTATGGAAATATTTTGTAGTTGACGTGTCCTGTTGAGGTTAGTAATCCTTAACAGACGAGGTGGTAGAACTCGCATTAGATATCATTTACACATTTGATGGTTATTATTGAATAAAATAGGTATTGTATGAATGTTCTTCACAGTAAGAGTTCATCCTCAGTTGATATATATTTATATCTTCTTGCTTATACGATTAATTTCATAATTATAATTTAGAATTTGAAAGTTGCTTTGCACTCTCTACACTATATTAAAATATAGATAAAATCATTCATTCCAAAGAAAACTCAACTCACTCGTTTATTTCTTTAGAGTACACCATAATAATTGTTATCCATTCTTTCTTTTATAAAAGATATAAGCCAATTTACAAATACGATACAGAATAGATACCAAGGTAAACAATACCAGAATATCTGTTGCATTTTATTAATTTTACCACAATTACTTATCGGTTTGTTTTCTTTATTTGCAGATCAACAAATTGCAAAATAAATGCATATTGTTATTAGTGTTTACTGGAGATAAATAAAGCATATATTCTTCATTGAAATCTTTTCGTCAGAGATGCAATAGTTAAATTTAACTACAACCCATTTATTTGATAAATCTGAATAGGTAAATAATACAATCAGCAATAATGATTGGTGACGAAGCTACCATTCTAATACCGCTCTACTCGGTAATACTGCTTCTATCAGTTACTGGTAACTGTGCGGTAATAGTAACCCTAGTGAAGAACAAACTGATGAGAGTACCTACCAACATAATGCTGATGAACCTTGCCGTGGCGGACCTCTTACTTGGTGTTATTTGTATGCCTTTCACTCTCATTGGGTCCTTGCTGAGGAACTTCATCTTCGGGTACTCAGCCTGCAAGATTATACCTTACTTACAAGGTGAGTGTTCACCTTACAAGGTGAGTGTATACCTTACTTACAAGGTGAGTGTTTACCTTACAAGGTGAGTGTTTACCTTACTTACAAGGTGAGTGTTTACCTTACTTACAAGGTGAGTGTTTACCTTACAAGGTGAGTGTTTACCTTACAAGGTGAGTGTTTACCTTACAAGGTGAGTGTTTACCTTACAAGGTGAGTGTTTAACTTACAAGGTGAGTGTTTACCTTACAAGGTGAGTGTTTACCTTACAAGGTGAGTGTTTACCTTACAAGGTGAGTGTTTACCTTACAAGGTTAGTGTTTACCTTACAAGGTGAGTGTTTACCTTACAAGGTGAGTGTTTACCTTACTTACAAGGTGAGTGTTTACCTTACAAGGTGAGTGTTTACCTTATTTACAAGGTGAGTGTTTACCTTACTTACAAGGTGAGTGTTTACCTTACAAGGTGAGTGTTTACCTTACAAGGTGAGTGTTTACCTTACTTACAAGGTGAGTGTTTACCTTACAAGGTGAGTGTTTACCTTACAAGGTGAGTGTTTACCTTACAAGGTGAGTGTTTACCTTACAAGGTGTGTGTTTACCTTACAAGGTGAGTGTTTACCTTACAAGGTGAGTGTTTACCTTACAAGGTGAGTGTTTACCTTACTTATAAGGTGAGTGTTTACCTTACTTACAAGGTTAGACGTTTACCTTACTTACAAGGTGAGTGTTTACCTTACAAGGTGAGTGTTTACCTTACAAGGTGAGTGTTTACCTTACAAGGTGAGTGTTTACCTTACAAGGTTAGTGTTTACCTTACAAGGTGAGTGTTTACCTTACAAGGTGAGTGTTTACCTTACTTACAAGGTGAGTGTTTACCTTACAAGGTGAGTGTTTACCTTATTTACAAGGTGAGTGTTTACCTTACTTACAAGGTGAGTGTTTACCTTACAAGGTGAGTGTTTACCTTACAAGGTGAGTGTTTACCTTACTTACAAGGTGAGTGTTTACCTTACAAGGTGAGTGTTTACCTTACAAGGTGAGTGTTTACCTTACTTACAAGGTGAGTGTTTACCTTACAAGGTGAGTGTTTACCTTACAAGGTGAGTGTTTACCTTACAAGGTGAGTGTTTACCTTACAAGGTGTGTGTTTACCTTACAAGGTGAGTGTTTACCTTACAAGGTGAGTGTTTACCTTACAAGGTGAGTGTTTACCTTACTTACAAGGTGAGTGTTTTCCTTACAAGGTGAGTGTTTACCTTACAAGGTGAGTGTTTACCTTACTTACAAGGTGAGTGTTTACCTTACAAGGTGAGTGTATACCTTACTTACAAGGTGAGTGTTTACCTTACTTACAAGGTGAGTGTTTACCTTACTTACAAGGTGAGTGTTTACCTTACAAGGTGAGTGTTTACCTTACAAGGTGAGTGTTTACCTTACTTACAAGGTGAGTGTTTACCTTACAAGGTGAGTGTTTACCTTACAAGGTGAGTGTTTACCTTACTTACAAGGTGAGTGTTTACCTTACAAGGTGTGTGTTTACCTTACAAGGTGAGTGTTTACCTTACAAGGTGAGTGTTTACCTTACAAGGTGAGTGTTTACCTTACTTACAAGGTGAGTGTTTTCCTTACAAGGTGAGTGTTTACCTTACAAGGTGAGTGTTTACCTTACTTACAAGGTGAGTGTTTACCTTACAAGGTGAGTGTATACCTTACTTACAAGGTGAGTGTTTACCTTACTTACAAGGTGAGTGTTTACCTTACTTACAAGGTGAGTGTTTTCCTTACAAGGTGAGTGTTTACCTTACAAGGTGAGTGTTTACCTTACTTACAAGGTGAGTGTTTACCTTACAAGGTGAGTGTTTACCTTACTTACAAGGTGAGTGTTTACCTTACTTACAAGGTGAGTGTTTACCTTACTTACAAGGTGAGTGTTTTCCTTACAAGGTGAGTGTTTACCTTACAAGGTGAGTGTTTACCTTACTTAAAAGGTGAGTGTTTACCTTACAAGGTGAGTGTTTACCTTACAAGGTGAGTGTTTACCTTACAAGGTGAGTGTTTACCTTACAAGGTGTGTGTTTACCTTACAAGGTGAGTGTTTACCTTACAAGGTGAGTGTTTACCTTACAAGGTGAGTGTTTACCTTACAAGGTGAGTGTTTACCTTACAAGGTGAGTGTTTACCTTACAAGGTGAGTGTTTACCTTGTAAGGTGAGTGTTTACCTTACAAGGTGAGTGTTTACCTTACTTACAAGACAGTGTTTACCTTACAAGGTGAGTGTTTACCTTACAAGGTGAGTGTTTACCTTACAAGGTGAGTGTTTACCTTACAAGGTGTGTGTTTACCTTACAAGGTGAGTGTTTACCTTACAAGGTGAGTGTTTACCTTACAAGGTGAGTGTTTACCTTACAAGGTGAGTGTTTACCTTACAAGGTTAGTGTTTACCTTACAAGGTGAGTGTTTACCTTGTAAGGTGAGTGTTTACCTTACTTTCAAGGTGAGTGTTTACCTTACAAGGTGAGTGTTTACCTTATTTACAAGGTGAGTGTTTACCTTGTAAGGTGAGTGTTTACCTTACAAGGTGAGTGTTTACCTTACAAGGTGAGTGTTTACCTTACTTACAAGGTGAGTGTTTACCTTACAAGGTGAGTGTTTACCTTATTTACAAGGTGAGTGTTTACCTTACTTACAAGGTGAGTGTTTACCTTATTTACAAGGTGAGTGTTTACCTTATTTACAAGGTGAGTGTTTACCTTATTTACAAGGTGAGTATTTACCTTACTTACAAGGTGAGTGTTTACCTTATTTACAAGGTGAGTGTTTACCTTACAAGGTGAGTGTTTACCTTATTAACAAGGTGAGTGTTTACCTTATTTACAAGGTGAGTGTTTACCTTACTTACAAGGTGAGTGTTTACCTCACAAGGTGAGTGTTTACCTTACTTACAAGGTGAGTGTTTACCTTATTTACAAGGTGAGTGTTTACCTTATTTACAAGGTGAGTGTTTACCTTACAAGGTGAGTGTTTACCTTACAAGGTGAGTGTTTACCTTATTCACAAGGTGAGTGTTTACCTGATTTACAAGGTGAGTAATACTAGTATTACTCACCCTCTAAATTACTTTTCTCTCTTGTGCCTAATTGTCCAAAGTACTTCATTTGAAGGACTTCTACTTCTCTCTCTTTATTTCTTTTTCAATTGATGTAAATTAGCAAATTGAACAAGTTTCTTTTCCTCCAAAAGAATTAATTAGAGAAAAATTTGCAGATTCCTCATCACGATAAGATTCTCTTATTTTTTTACTTTTTGGGAATAAAAAAATAGCATTGGTATTTTTATTTATTAAATATATCTCGACGACTGTTTCAAAGCCTTTTCATCAAACCTTTTTAGTAAGACTCTATTTGAAATAAATAATATTCTATCGTTTGAAAATATGTTTTGAATGTTTTATTGTATTGTAAAGGAAACGTGGGTTGAGACAACGAAAATTCTAATTAGTTTTTTCTGTATTAAAATGAGAGTAACAACAGGTTTTTATTGTCATAAAAATTAATTTCCATTTAGTTAGAACATTTTCAGTCATTAAAAGGCATACAACACACTTAGTCCATTTTAACTATTTATTGTTAATATATATTATGTATTACTCTTTGACACTAGAAATAGCAAGCAGTCAATTTTCACTGGTATTTACTTTTCAATTTATTGTACCTATCTCATTTAATTATTATTGGTAATTATATAAGTTTTTAATAGAAGAAGACACTAAGAAGAAAATGGTATAATAATAATTATTTAATTCATATTAGTATCCATGACACCTGTTATTGGGTAAGTTACGAATTATCGGTCAGTTTCACATCTTCGCTCATATAAGAAATAACGATATAGTAATAAAATAGTTTTTTATGTCTTGTTATATTAACAATAAAAACATGTCAAGTATCTACCAATAATAATTTATGAAATACTAATGTTTGAAAAGTAAAAGGCATTCAAACTAACAGCTCGGTATTTGTTTATTTTTTTGCTATTCCTCAGCGGTGACAGTAGCGGCAAGTTCCTGGACGCTACTGACAATTAGCGCTGAGCGCTACATGGGCATTTGTTACCCGTTACGCAGCAGGGGCTGGTGGACCAATGGCAGGGCACGCCTCTTCATGTTCCTCGTGTGGTTCCTTGCTCTGCTCCTATTGGCTCCCATCTGCTACACGTCATCACTGCAACCCATTGGCAACACCGGTGAGTAGGGAGGGGAAATATACTAACCTTGGCTAGAAGGATTTAGTCCTGGGACATTAGTGGAGTATCCCAGGAATAAAGATGCGAGTTATCGGACAGTTCCACATCTACGATCATACAGGAAAATATAATAGTTAACATTTTAACTCGTTACCTCAATTGGTATCTTTTAATTGATATCATTATCAATTAAAATAACGAGTTAAAATGTTAAATTATGATCGAAAATGTGGAGCTGTCCGAAAATTTGTACCGTTATTCCTGGAATATTCTCTTAATTTCCCAGTAATAAATTCTTCCTGCCAGGAATATAGTTTGAAGGTTGAGTAAATATATTTCAAATCAAACAGTTAGATAATGTAAATTTACATAATGTAATTACTCCCTATATTATTGTTTAGTTAACAAATGTTTAAACTGAAATAATGAATAGCAATGAAGATATGTTCATTGGAATAATAGGAATTTGAATTGTTTAAACAATTAATGGAAAGTCAAACCATTCAATATTATGATGGTGAAATATTAAAAATCATATTTCCTTCTGTTTTACGATAAGTGGTTTTCTGTGATAGTCATTTGTTATTAGTGATTATCGTTGGTAATCAATGTTTTTTTTTTATTATCTGTGATAATCATCTATTATCAGTGGTTTTCATTGGCCAGGTTAGAATATGTTTGCTTTGCGCTGGAGTTACTGCTTTCCTATCCCGTTTTAGGAATATATGGTAAAAATATATATATATTATAATACTTATGGTAAAATATTTAATACTTTAAATGTATATTGGTAAAACTTATTAATATTATCAATAATATATTTTTGTGATATAATGGTAAAACATACTTTTTTATGGTATTAGTGTTCGATGAATACATAAAAAATGAGTTTTTAGAACCGTACCTCTTACAAGAATTCGCAATAAAGTCTACGTTAATCACTAAGAATATTTGAGTATCTAATCACGGTAATATTTTCTATTTTCTGAAAAAAACAGCAAACTAAATTTAATAGCTTCTCGTTGTTCTGATTAATAAATTACGTATTTAAATAATTCAATAAATGCATTTAGAATCGTTACAATTTATTTGCATACTAATTTACCTACGTATTATTCATAAATTATGAATATGCATATTATGGTTACCGGTATATTCCACCCCGGTATATTCCACCCCGGTAAGTTCCACTCCACTTTTCGGGTTAGGATTTGTTAGTTATGAATATTAATCATTCATCAATATTCTATATAAAACTATTAACTTACATTTTCATTGTAGCAAATTAAACCTTTTCTTGATCAATCACAAGTTGTTTTTATTCACTACAAATGTGATAGAACAGCAGAAAGAAAGATTGTGTGAACGCATTTATCAGTTGAGGTATTTAGGTTTTCAATCACAAGCTGATTTTCTCCACTATCGCCAACACAACAGCGATATTAACTTTAAGATGATGTCATATAGTACTTTTTTTATTTCTATTTTATTTTGAATTTCGTATTTCGACTTTGAGTAAAAGTGGTTTAAAATGGTTTTTGACTGAAGTTTTTTTACACAAAGTGTATTTTACATGTTTTTTTGACTAGGAGGTTTTTAATAGGGAGGTGGGGATTATTGTACAGGGTTTTAAGAAGTCTAGATGCATGTTTGCCTTCTTTTATTTGGACAGATCTTGATTACGGGAGTGGTTGTTCTAGAATCCGAAACAGCAACTTTTAGCAAAAAGCGAAAACGTTCTATGATTTGTCTCTGCCAGCCAAACCCCTCCACACCTCTTCCAACCATTGTTGTAAGAGCATATACTGCAGTTTCATGTTAAGGAAGAATTATTAATATAATCATGCCTAACATGTAAACTGTGAAATAAAGCCCAATATTACCAAAAATTGTATTTTGTCTATCAAGATATATTTCTATTGACTTGAGCTACCTCTAAATATTGTCCAACCTTGAAATATTGTCCAAGTTATTTCTTCATGGCTACGCAGTATTTATCTATTGGTCATCTGAAAATATAATATTTGACTTTTTATTTTCACCCAAATGAGCATTGACAAAGGGGTGGAATTTACCGGGGTGGAATATACCTGGGTGGAATTTACCGGGGTGGTATAAACCGGGGTGGAATATACCTAGAACCGTATATTATCCATAAAAGATGAATAAAGGCGCGTGTTTCGTATAAAATATATTTATATTATAATTCATCCCTATGTAGTTACTTTAGCAATGGACGGATACTTGTACATTATCAAATCTTATTTCTGATTTTTAACCTTTATGTTACCTGTATCTGTAAAGATTCATATTTAAGTCCATTGGTCGATAATATCTTATAAATAATCTGTGTAGCCTTGCAGAAGGTGATAATTTTTATTGCACAATGTTTGTAGATGATTCAGTTCATATTATCGTGACACCAACTTATTGACATTTTTATTGGACTATAGAAATATTAATTAATAAACTTTAAAAAATTGCACTCCATTTCTGCAATTGCCGATGGTACCCCATCATAACCTGTGGCACATTTCTTCGGTGATGTACTCTTCAAAGATACAGTATGTACGAATACAATGTTTTACAAACTAAGAATTTATGTTATTATATTTACTATTGTTTTTAAGAAATGAACTCTTATCTGAGACCTGGTATTTTTGAACAACATTTCAATAACTAAACCACTGCCATCGTACAAGAGGCAGTAATTTGAACCTTCCACCGGCCAGACTAGAAAATAAAATGAATTGAATTTTTTAGATCAACAGAAACTTTTAATAAAGGAAATTTTCACTAGAAACTTCTAAGACTCAAATGTCAAATGATGTTTTTAAAAAGATATAAAAGATTACTGTTTCAACCAATAGAGTGAAATTTTAAGACTGCATAAAATGGGTTGGATTTTATTACGCTTTGAACTGTTTTTACTTTATAGATTCAATATGCTTGTAGACACATTTAGAAATTAATAAATGATATTTTATTTGTATTACAGTATTTCAATAAAATTATATTCATTTTAGATAATTAACTACTCACAGTATTGGAATTATTGCATGATTAGTTATATCTATTATTTTTATTGGACCACTTTTTAATATTAATCTATAAAAGTTCTGCTATGAAAGCATATCATTTATATCAAACATTAGCAAATTAATGCACTATAGTTTAAAGAACCTAGTTCATTTATTTTATTAGTATTTAATTTGAATGGATATATTGCCTGAGGAAACACAAATCTAATATTCCTTTTAATCCTTTTAATTGAACATTTTAATCAAGATGAGCGATGTCACAATATCTATCATCCATTAAAAAGAGAGAAATTCTTTTTATTGTATAGAAATGCTAAGGAAAATCTGCTGATTAACTTCACTGCAATTAATTAATTAAACTAGAAAAATACAGTAATATAATTTTACAATTACAGCAGTGTTATTGGTACCTGTACAATAGTTTAGTGTTGTGAACCCTTGATCTGCTATGTAATTTTTACCTTCGCAAATTGTGGAAGGTTATATTTTGGTCAGCATTTATTTATTTATTATAATCTTGTTATTCGCATAACTGAAACATAGAAACATTGAACCATTTTTATTGAACTAAAAATGAAATATAAAATATATATTTACAATGAAAACAAGGTTTAATTTTAGGATCAAGTTTTATATATTTAAGTATGTAAAACACAATTTTCGGTTTGTATCCTTCAAATGCAGTTTCAATCCTTTTCAATTGTTCTGGACTTTATTAAATCCTATAACAAAAAATCACAGGGTTTAAGTTCGGTGAACGTGTGGGCCATGCCATGTTGGAAGAACCTCGGTCCATCCAGCTGTTCGGCAAATATTCGCCCATGTTCACCGGATTCAAACCCTGTGATTTTTTGTTATGGGAGTTAATCAAGTCCAGAACAATTGACAAGTATTGAAACGGCATTTGAAGGATACAAGACCGAAGAAAAGTGCCGGCAGGTTATGATGGGGTACCAGCGCCGATTGCAAAAATGCCTGGAAATAGACGGAGGTCATATTGAGGCCTGTTCTTAAATAAATATGTAGGTAGAAATTTTATTTTACTACAACAAAAAAACTTGAAATATTTTCATTGATGACCTAAAATGATTCTCTGCGCAAATATGATATTATTAGAAGTTTATATTAATTAAGAATGAAATATAAATAAAATGAACTGATTATTAGTCTTAATTAGTGAGGATTATAAGCAACAGCCTATGACCAGTAATTACATTTTCTTGGTAGATAATCATAGTAATTATATTAGTTTGTTATAATAGGTGAGGTCCAGGAAGCCTTTCTATTTCAAATTTTAAATTTGGCTAATCATTAGAAATTTAATATCTCAAAGTTTCGGAATTTTAGGATTAACTTCAAAACTAATTACATTGCATTTGATAAATCGACTTGGTTTCATTTTGATCTGTATCTGATTCTATTTTGATCTGTATCTGATTCTATTTTGATCTGTATCTGATTCTATTTTGATCTGTATCTGATTCTATTTTGATCTGTATCTGATTCTATTTTGATCTGTATCTGATTCTATTTTGATCTGTATCTGATTCTATTTTGATCTGTATCTGATTCTATTTTGATCTGTATCTGATTCTCTCTTGATCTGTATCTGATTCTATTTTGATATGTATCTGATTCTATCTTGATCTGTATCTGATTCTATCTTGATCTGTATCTGATTCTATTTTGATCTGTATCTGATTCTCTCTTGATCTGTATCTGATTCTATTTTGATATGTATCTGATTCTATCTTGATCTGTATCTGATTCTATTTTGCTCTGTACCTGATTCTATTTATATCTGTTTATAAAAAAGCTGTAATTCCTGCGGAACAAGTCTCTCAGGCACTCTGGTTGTTCCATGGTTAAAGTTTGCAAATGCCTTCAGTAAATCAGTGCTTTTTTTTTGATATACCGACTAACAGATTCACTTTACACATACCTCTTCCTTTTCCAGCATAGTAGGCCGTTCTAGCAACCTTTTAGCAGTCATAACTCGTTTTGGTAATTTATGGACTTGCCTCCTTTTTTGGCGGCATGATTGATATAGTTTCTAATCGTTTAACCTCATACTTAAGATATGAGACGTTTATTATTTGGTCTATTGTCAGAAATATTTTGATGACACTTTGCTAGACTAATTACATTAATATGAACTTGAACTTTGTAATGATTATATTTCTTTGTGATTAAAGGATATTATTTGTGTCACCTCAGAGTAAGGATATAAAAAGTAACACATTTTAAAGATAAGGAATTCATAGAGTATTGATAGGTAATTGAATTATACATTCATGACACTAATTATTTTCGAATTATTTTATTTCATGATTAATAATTACTCTGTACAAGAGAAATGTTTTTATAGATAAAAGAATGGATGAACAATAAAAGAAGCACTGGAAGCCTTTTTAATGGACAGTAGCATTAATGTGGTTTTATGAACGTAATATTAATGTTGTTTTATGAACGTAACATTAATGTGGTTTTATGAACGTAACATTAATGTGGTTTTATGAACGTACCATTAATGTGGTTTTATGAACGTAACATTAATGTGGTTTTATGAACGTAACATTAATGTGGTTTAAGGGACAGTAACATTAATGTGGTTTTATGAACGTAACATTAATGTGGTTTAATGGACAGTAACATTAATGTGGTTTTATGAACGTAACATTAATGTGGTTTTATGAACGTAACATTAATGTGGTTTTATGAACGTACCATTAATGTGGTTTTATGAACGTAACATTAATGTGGTTTTATGAACGTATCATTAATGTGGTTTAAGGGACAGTAACATTAATGTGGTTTTATGAACGTAACATTAATGTGGTTTTATGAACGTAGCATTAATGTGGTTTTATGAACGTAACATTAATGTGGTTTTATGAACGTAACATTAATGTGGTTTAAGGGACAGTAACATTAATGTGGTTTTATGAACGTAACATTAATGTGGTTTAAGGGACAGTAACATTAATGTGGTTTAATGGACAGTAACATTAATGTGGTTTAATGGACAGTAACATTAATGTTGTTTTATGAACGTAACATTAATGTGGTTTTATGAACGTAACATTAATGTGGTTTAAGGGACAGTAACATTAATGTGGTTTTATGAACGTAACATTAATGTGGTTTAAGGGACAGTAACATTAATGTGGTTTTATGAACGTAGCATTAATGTGGTTTTATGAACGTAACATTAATGTGGTTTTATGAACGTAACATTAATGTGGTTTTATGAACGTAACATTAATGTGGTTTAAGGGACAGTAACATTAATGTGGTTTTATGAACGTAACATTAATGTGGTTTTATGAACGTAACATTAATGTGGTTTTATGAACGTAACATTAATGTGGTTTAAGGGACAGTAACATTAATGTGGTTTTATGAACGTAACATGAATGTTGTTTTATGAACGTAACATTAATGTGGTTTTATGAACGTAGCATTAATGTGGTTTTATGAACGTAACATTAATGTGGTTTAAGGGACAGTAACATTAATGTGGTTTTATGAACGTAACATTAATGTGGTTTTATGAACGTAACATTAATGTGGTTTAATGGACAGTAACATTAATGTGGTTTTATGAACGTAACATTAATGTGGTTTAAGGGACAGTAGCATTAATGTGGTTTTATGAACGTAATATTAATGTTGTTTTATGAACGTAACATTAATGTGGTTTAATGGACAGTAACATTAATGTGGTTTTATGAACGTAACATTAATGTGGTTTAATGGACAGTAACATTAATGTGGTTTTATGAACGTAACATTAATGTGGTTTAATGGACAGTAACATTAATGTGGTTTTATGAACGTAACATTAATGTGGTTTAAGGGACAGTAGCATTAATGTGGTTTTATGAACGTAATATTAATGTTGTTTTATGAACGTAACATTAATGTGGTTTAATGGACAGTAACATTAATGTGGTTTTATGAACGTAACATTAATGTGGTTTAATGGACAGTAACATTAATGTGGTTTTATGAACGTAACATTAATGTGGTTTAATGGACAGTAACATTAATGTGGTTTTATGAACGTAACATTAATGTGGCTTAATGGACAGTAACATTAATGTGGTTTTATGAACGTAACATTAATGTGGTTTTATGAACGTAACATTAATGTGGTTTAATGGACAGTAACATTAATGTGGTTTTATGAACGTAACATTAATGTGGTTTAATGGACAGTAACATTAATGTGGTTTTATGAACGTAACATTAATGTGGTTTAATGGACAGTAACATTAATGTGGTTTTATGGACAGTAACATTAATGTGGTTTAATGGACAGTAACATTAATGTGGTTTTATGAACGTAACATTAATGTGGTTTAATGGACAGTAACATTAATGTGGTTTTATGAACGTAACATTAATGTGGTTTAATGGACAGTAACATTAATGTGGTTTAATGGACAGTAACATTAATGTGGTTTAATGGACAGTAACATTAATGTTGTTTTATGAACGTAACATTAATGTGGTTTTATGAACGTAACATTAATGTGGTTTAATGGACAGTAACATTAATGTGGTTTTATGAACGTAACATTAATGTGGTTTAAGGGACAGTAACATTAATGTGGTTTTATGAACGTAACATTAATGTGGTTTAATGGACAGTAACATTAATGTGGTTTTATGAACGTAACATTAATGTGGTTTTATGAACGTAACATTAATGTGGTTTAATGGACAGTAACATTAATGTGGTTTTATGAACGTAACATTAATGTGGTTTAATGGACAGTAACATTAATGTGGTTTTATGAACGTAACATTAATGTGGTTTAATGGACAGTAACTTTAATGTGGTTTTATGAACGTAACATTAATGTGGTTTAATGGACAGTAACATTAATGTGGTTTTATGGACAGTAACATTAATGTGGTTTAATGGACAGTAACTTTAATGTGGTTTTATGAACTTAACATTAATGTGGTTTTATGAACGTAACATTAATGTGGTTTAATGGACAGTAACATTAATGTGGTTTTATGAACGTAACATTAATGTGGTTTAATGGACAGTAACATTAATGTGGTTTTATGGACAGTAACATTAATGTGGTTTAATGGACAGTAACATTAATGTGGTTTAATGGACAGTAACATTAATGTGGTTTTATGGACAGTAACATTAATGTGGTTTAATGGACAGTAACATTAATGTGGTTTAATGGACAGTAACATTAATGTTGTTTTATGAACGTAACATTAATGTGGTTTTATGAACGTAACATTAATGTGGTTTTATGAACGTAACATTAATGTGGTTTTATGAACGTAACATTAATGTGGTTTTATGAACGTAACATTAATGTGGTTTTATGAACGTAACATTAATGTGGTTTTATGAACGTAACATTAATGTGGTTTTATGAACGTACCATTAATGTGGTTTTATGAACGTAACATTAATGTGGTTTTATGAACGTAACATTAATGTGGTTTTATGAACGTAACATTAATGTGGTTTTATGAACGTAACATTAATGTGGTTTTATGAACGTACCATTAATGTGGTTTTATGAACGTAACATTAATGTGGTTTTATGAACGTAACATTAATGTGGTTTTATGAACGTAACATTAATGTGGTTTTATGAACGTAACTTTGGCTGTTTTCTTTATTTTCTTTCTCCATTACCCAGGCAAGAAGGATTTATTCTTGGGATATTAAAGGAATATCCCAGTAATAAATCCTTTTCGTTATGGATATTCCGTGAATATCCCAGGAATAAATCCCTCTTGCCTGGTATATAACCCTATTATCCCAGGAATAAATCCCTCTTGCCTGGTATATAACCCTATTATCCCAGGAATAAATCCTTCTTGCCTAGTATATAACCCTAATATCCCAGGAATAAATCCCTCTTACCTGGTATATAACCCTAATATCCCAGGAATAAATCCCTCTTACCTGGTATATAACCCTAATATCCCAGGAATAAATCCCTCTTGCCTGGTATATAACCCTAATATCCCAGGAATAAATCCCTCTTACCTGGTATATAACCCTAATATCCCAGGAATAAATCCCTCTTACCTGGTATATAACCCTAATATCCCAGGAATAAATCCCTCTTGCCTGGTATATAGCCCTAATATCCCAGGAATAAATCCCTCTTGCCTGGTATATAGCCCTAATATCCCAGGAATAAATCCCTCTTACCTGGTATATAACCCTAATATCCCAGGAATAAATCCCTCTTACCTGGGTAAGTCTAAAAAGTAAATCAAAACTCACAAGCCATATTTTTCCCTTCAATCAGATGACAATAAAGTGAGTAGAGGTTGCAAACTCTCACAGGAATGTTGATTGACAATATTTGCTCGTATCCAATCAATATTTTTCAGCAATGGTGATTGATGAAATGTTGTTTGTCGGTAGGTACAGAGTTACAGAATATTACTACCTTTCCAAACAGACACTGTCAAAAATTACACACGAGGAAAACATACCGATTTTAATGTTTCAATGTTAACCTTGGTTGAAGTGAATTAGATTTCGATACAAAAGAGTGTGCCTTGCTTATGGCTAGGAAAAAATCTAGATATTCTATACCAGCCGATATTTTAGTAGTATTAATATTTAAAAAGATAACAGAATGTATTTTATAAATCATTTGATCATGGAATGTTTTATATGAATGCAGAAAAATACATATATGTATACTCTTGATGTAGGTTATAGTTTTTTTTATATTAATCTGCGTATTGAATACTTCGCTGTGCAGTTGATTTTACAAATTAATGCAATTTTTAACTACAGATAAATGTAAATGTACTTGTTCTATATAATCGTGTATAATATATTTCATGTTTTAATATTCCATTCATAGTCAGGATAGTAATGTAAATTAAAACCAATCACAAATAACATGAGAAATGAATCCTCTTATATTACAGGAGTGATTCAAATTTAATTCCTATTTAAGATTGTAGGAATTCTCCGGAAAGATTAATGTATTTGCGATATTTTTTATCAGTTTCCTTTTAAATTAAATTCATCGGAACATGACTGGAAATCATCCTATTAGGTTGAATAATTTCCCCCCACACTTGATACTAGCTTGTGTTATTGCATTGCAATTATCTACAGTCGAATATGAGGTAATAAAAGCAGCTTTTAATCAGCCCTGTTCAAAAGCAGCAGCCTTTAATCATTGTTTAATCAGTACACCTACACAATAAAAACTCCCTCTCCAATTTAGTACAGTATTTTTTTTTTTTTCAAACATTTTTTTTTTCTCATTGAAATAAATTTACCAATTTCTTTTTATGGCCATTGAAATGTGTTCAATGAATTCACGTAATGGAATAAGGACAGTGAGAGATCTGAACTTTATTCACTTGCAAACAGTTTTCTACAATTTCAATTTCACTACAAGCCAATGTTTAAAATAGCTGAAATGTGTATTTTAAAATATATATTCATTTGTTAAAATTTAACCAACTTTGAACTAAGACTGTGAATATGTACATAGAAGTATATGCAATATAAAATACAATTCAACATGTGAGTCACGAATTATCGGTCGGTTTCACATCTTCGGTCATATAAAAAAAAAAACGATACAATAATAATAATTTTTCATGTTATTGGTATCCATGATACTTGCAGGTATCATGGATATAAAATAATTATTGAAACTTAATAATTATTATTATATCGTGTTTTCTTATATGACCGAAGATGTGAAACCGACCGATAATTCGTAACTTACCAATAATGTAATACGAAGCAGGTAAAGTTTGCGCAAAAATCGAAAGCAAGAGAGTCAAGCACTTCCTTTGAGCGAACATTCCAAGCTGCCGAAGCAATTAGAGACGATAAATATCGCCAAACTCTTTCGGTGCAGCCTAAAACTACTGAAACTCACTACAGGAATGTAGCTATTAGAGGTAACTGTCCATTAGATAACAAGTGAGTTTCGAGAGTTGGTTTTACTGTCTGCATAAGTGAGTTAAGAAGACTGTGCAATGTGCATTATGTTGGAATTTCTAACAGACGTTCTATAATGTAATACACTAAAGTATTTAAAATTGCGGAAATGTTAATGATATTTGGAATTAAATAGATGCACTGTTCCATTAATGATAATGATATGTTTAAGCTTCACAGGTCTAATTCCAATGTGAAATCTATTACCAATTCGTACATGAATGAAATAGTAAATGTTTGAATCAATTATTTATTCAATGAAATCAGATATTCAGAGATTAATTAAAGGTTCACTTTGCTAATCTTTATTAATTAGGTTCTGTAGGATTTCATCATGGAAATCAAAATGATGATTGTCCGTGTAGGTAGTGTCAATTTTTTATTATATTTTAATCTGTGTGCCCCAATTAAATTTTTTTTAAATGATACCATAATTACAGTCATTATTTTGATTTCTTTTTTAGCAGTGAAATTTCAATGTAAAAATCCTTAGTCCTTCAGTAGCTATTTAATGAATAGAAATTACTGAAGTGAACCTTTAATTGACGTTTATATCAATGTTAGCGTAACTTTGTTAAGAAATCATGTTTGCATGTTTTTTAGCACGAATGATTGAAAATCTATTACATTTTATTGAAAACCAGAAAGATTTCACTGTTATTTAAAAAAAATTGATATTCTAATTGAGTTATCAATCGAAATATAGTACTTAGGTAATAAAAATGTAAACTTTTATGCATGGCTATCAGCATCAATGAACTATTTTAAATGAATAATTGGGGTATTATACAACATTCTAATTTGTTAATTGAGTATTAAGTATTTCTCTTCCATTTATTCAATTTACTTTGCTCTTCAATTGAGGTTAAAAGAAGCAATCAATTAAAGTCTAATTGCCCATTGAAAGAGAACTCCAATTCATTATTGTTAGGTTTACTAGCGGCTTTAACTTTCTCTTTGCTGATTGTTTAGATCTGTGCCATTCTTTGATGCCCCACTTCGAGCAAATAATCACATTGAGAATTTATTTAGATACAAGAAGAGACTTTAAAGATCTATCCACAGCTCTAGAAATATTAATTGATACATTAAAATGTTGATGCAAATTTCAAGTTTATCTCATTGCATTTTTTTAATATTTCCTATACATTGAACGAATAAATTTAAGTCTCTGGTTTAGACACAGGTTATCTTAAATATTATTCATGGATCTACTGCCAAATAGCTTTATAGAAATGTAAGCACAGATCATATTTCTCAATGATTTAATATGGTTATAAAGTATGGTTAACAATATATCGTCTGTAGTTCGTGATGTAACTTGTAAGGTAACCCCAAGGGAGTGTACTAGGAGGTCTGTTGTTCTTTAGTTTTCAATGATTTCCCTAACTGTACTCTTTTTTTTAAATTCAATCTCTTTGCGGACGACTGTATTTGATTAGATTTAAATGAAAATATCTGTCAACGAATAACAATGAGATTAATTCTAGTTTATGTAAAGTTTACAAATAGTTGGGAAGCAATAGGATTATGGTAAGTGCTGGCAAAACCAAATAGAGGCTTTTGATATGGGAGCAATGTCAGTTTTTGATATTGGACACTGACTGACTGACTGACATCAGAGAATAATTTGAAGGACTATATTGGCATCCTACTTTTCACCATTTTTGCAGTCCCATAAAGCTGCGTTTAGTTAGCTCTACTTTTTACGCCTTTAAATATCTATATCTAAATTTTTATCCATTTCTTAGTTTCTCTTTACCCGTAAATGTAGATTTTTTTATTGTCTCCCTTAGTTAATCACATTTGATAATTAACTGTCCATTATCATAATCAGCAAACTAGCGGTAACTATGTTTCCTTAACCACTTGTGTTTGTCTTACTTCTACTCCGGGGTTACTTTTCTGTTTTTTTAGTGATATTCTAATCAGATCTTTCTCTTCTAACTAAATAAAGTAATTTAACTCATTATTCAATCCTCTATCGATCTTATTTATTCCAGCAATGTTCTGCTGAAAACTTCTCTCTCCATTTGTTCACTATATATTAGGTATGGATATTCAATCCTTAAACTCTATATGTTTCAGAACCTAAATTAATTAGCATCATATCTTACTTTACATTCTGTCTTTTAGTTGGAATGGTAATACTTTTTATTGTGGCACTTTTCCACCGGGACAATTTTCACTGTGGCAATTTTTCGCGCAAGCTTTTCAATGAATCAAACTAATATCTCCGACTAATGTTTATGTCTGTTGATTTTATGGCAGGGATTCAATTTATATTTGCAGGTCCTTTACTTTGTTCCATTTTAGTTCCATGGATTAATATATCTTTGCAGCGTTATATATTTAAGTTTTACAATTCGAATATATACAAGATGAGTGAATATATCGTTCAAAGGTTTGGATTTTGTAAGAAGAACTCAATAAATTTTATATTTTAAGGTTCTTATAGCTTTTGGTCATCATTATCTCAATCCATTTCAATGGTATTTGCAGCGTATATGCCCTCAAATTGTCACTATTATATTCATGATAATATTATATCTTACATTTCATTTAGAATACATTTCAGAACTTAATAATTGGGTATTATCCCTATCACTATAGGGATTGTTGCCTGGAAATGTTCTTGTGGAAGGATTTTGAACTTTGAGAAGATTTTGTGTCAAGGAAGCTACAGAATTGTGCCAATTAATTGTAACATTTTGGTAAGATTTTTTGCTTTATAGCACCGTGAAAATTGACAAATATTGTAATATTGGTAGAGATGAACACTGTTTACATCATACAAAATTAATAAGGATTTGATGTAGAACTCGAAAATTTTCATTTTCACATTTTTTTTTCTCAGCGAAAAAAATATAATTTTTTAACAGATGATATAATCATATTTTCTTCCTTAGAAATGATACGATTACTGGTTTCATCTAATAAGAACATTGGCAAATGCCAAGGGAATATTCCCTAGAAATAATAAGATTACTGGTTCTGCCTCCTCAGAACATGGGCAAATGTCAAGGGAATGTTCTCTCACTTTTGTAGCGCTATAAATCTTATTTCTCTTCTTCTCGTCAGTTGACGGTTTGATTACAGGGGATGAAAGCACTCTGAAGGATATTGCCTCCCACAGATTTGTACACTAATGAATATTGGGATAACCAGGAAACTTATGAGGTGAGGTTTCCATGTTGCTATGGAAACCTGTCTTGTGTAACTGAATAGAATATTAAAATTCAATTAATTATTACTATTTACATATTTACGAAATTATATAATGGATTATTATTTATATATTTACGAAGCTTTATCATTAATTACTACTATTTACATTTATATGATTATTATATTTATTTGTAAAGTAAATACCGGTGTCATTTTCGTCTTCTCAAAAATCTTTTTAGGCATGATTTTCTTTTCGTATTCCTATCACAGGGTATAAATATGAAGGTACTTTGTGAGAGAGAATTGGAAGCCTTTTAAATATCATCAAAAGTCACAAAGTTATATTCTCTAGAAGATTGATAAGCAAAAAGTTACATTTGGAGGCAGACATCTTTTTTTTATCTATATACTTTTCTTTGATGCATATATTTATAGATGTTCTTAAATAACACTATAACAATTTTTACGATGGATTGGCTACTGCAACGAAAAAAATAACTTTAAACTTATATAACTTTGAAAAAAAATCTTATAGACTATATACGGTTCTATGTATATTCCAATTCTGGTATATTCCAATTCTGGTATATTCCAATTCTGGTATATTCCAATTATGGTATATTCCAATTCTGGTATATTCCAATTCTGGTATATTCCAATTCTGGTATATTCCAATTCTGGTATATTCCAATTCTGGTATATTCCAATTCTGGTATATTCCAATTCTAGTATCTTCCACACCGGTAAATTCCACCCCTGTGACAATACTCATGGATGCTGAATAGCTAATCTGTGAATGTAGTCACAATGTAACCTAAAGGGATACAGTCACTGATGACTGCACTCATGCATGGAAGAGGAAAATGAAGAGGTAATAGTAATTGAAGGCCACAAGTCTACCTATCATCAAATCTAGGACCTCGTACTTGAAGGGCATAACCCTAGCGCTATCATCCAGAACTGCAAGTAGCGTTAAAAATATGATAATTATTTAAAATATGAAAAACAAGACAAAAGAGTCCAAATTACAACAGTTCAGTGCCCAAGGGACGCCACCCCCTTCTCTTCTATTCACCACATACAGCTTCAGTACAGAGCCTCTGCGGGGGCCCGTCATCAATTAGTGACAGATGTGACCTTTATATGCAAAAGTAAAAGGTTAATGACACAACTTTTATATTGTTAATTAACAGTGAAATAATTTGCAATGAATGCGTTACAATATATTAACTGTTTGTTAAACTCTCAGAAAAAGTATTTAATGATGATTATTTAACTTCTATTTTCTTTAAAATTATTTCTATTTTATCTTTTATGATCGAAAATGAGGAACAGTCCGACAACTGGGAACTTACCCTAAAGAAATTCAAAAGCATCTCTGCGAGTGTAGAAACTACGGAGCCACTGGATTGTAGAATATGTCATACAAAAACTTAAATATAAATAAAACGAGTTTGTTAATATTGTTAAAAAAGCGTTCATGCCATGGATTTGTTTCCTAAATGTTATTTGTTAAAATAATAACACTCCTTCTGCAACACGGAGGGAGGGACACTAAATAACCCACTACATTGGTTACTTTTGTTGCATAGGGTGGGATACTATGTAACACATCAAAAAATCATTCATGTGTATAAGTTGTATTGTGGGACTACTTATGTCCCACCTTTTATTGAAGGATTATTGTTATGATTTCGTCTATATTTTATTTTGAATTTAATTTTATAAAGATAAATAATTGATTAATTCAAATAATTTATAAAAAAGTCTGTTCGACTTGATACTTTTTTTAACGTCAAATCTTGTACCTCAAAGAGATGTATGCATAGATTTTATATAATATACATGTTCAAATGTATAACATCTGTCTCAGGTCGCTTCAAGTGCCGTGAAGAATGGCCAAGTCTGGTGATAGAACAGCTTTACTACCTCCTGCTCCTGGTGCTGATGCTCATCATTCCCCTGGTGGTGATGGTGACATCTTACGTGTGTATCCTGAGAGTACTCAGGAGGAGCATCAAAGAGGAGTCATCAGGAACGGAGGAGCGACTTTATGAAGGTACAATAGAACATTTCATTCAACTAAGAGTAACCACACATTCTCCTACTCTAGACTTTGAAGGAAAATAGCCACATTGGATTTAGAATTTAAATTACGACATTTTAGGTGAAAAATATTATTATGGGTACATAAAGTCTTGTGTTACATGTTACATATTTATAGTCCTATTCAGGTCACGTGGTAATAGTTTTGACTTAACCTACAGGTTCAAACTGCAACATCAACAAAGAAGATCAATCCAGAACATCACTTTCTCACAATCTTAAAAAAATGAATACTTCTGAGGATGAGAAAAATTACCTCGATGCGCCTGGCAGTAATTCAGTTTCTTGCAATATTACTCACATCAATTCTAGCAGGTCTAAATTTTCATCTCTCATGAGTTTAAAATATAAAAGCGGTTTTAAAAACGAACAATTTGAAAACTGTCAAGTAAGGAACGATATGAGTTCTAACAAAACCCTAATGAAACAAGATGTTTCACAGAACAAAACAATTAATCAAACTGTAATTAGGAAGAGCAATACCAAAAAAAGTCTTCAAAATAAAAGAAGAATCATTGTAATGTTGACTGTTGTTGTGTTCGAGTTTTTCGTTTGTTGGACACCTCTCTCTGTCCTTAACACAATAGCACTGTTCAACGCCCCCGCAGTTTATAGATTTCTCGGTATGTCTGGTGTATCATTTATTCAATTATTAGCTTACTGCTCAATTTGCTGCAATCCAATTACCTATTGCTTCATGAATGCATCTTTCAGAAAAGCTTTGCGCCAAACTCTTGGGTGTTCCAAACCCACCAAAGATAATTCCACTAGGTTCCAATCTGTTTTACGAACATGTACCACTAATAATGTATCCCAACAACCTCAAGACTCTGGATTCGAAAAAGAGGAAAGTATTCCATTTCGACGTCGAAAAAATGAATTTGTACAAACTAATAACAGAGATGTAGATCTGACGGCTGAAATAGAATTTAATTCTGAAACTGAACAAGATTTGGAAACTACGAATGTTTAGCCTTAAAGAAAATATGTATGAAGGAAGGTTGTACAAGAATACAACATGGCTGCCAATTTATCGATGTATTTTTTCAATTTAATTCTAATTATTAATATCCTCTTGAACCTGTTTTTTATATTTATACATTCACATTAAATATTCTTTTTCTATTTCTCATTTATTTATTTGGATCTCTTCTGATCCAGATCATGCTAATGGAAGCGGCTCAAACACGATCACGAAGAGTACATTCTTATCAAAATATAATTTCTTTAATAATAGAGACAAGAAAGAGACACTAATAAATTGTTTATTTTGGCACTTTGAGTAATTTGATAAATTCTCACTTAGTCTTTTCCGTTAAGCCATATTTATTGGACATGAATGAGAAGCCATTACCTGCTTATGTACAAAATAAAACATATCTTCTAATTTAAGGGTAAACTAGTCCATCGATTTTGGCAGCGTTATGTATGTACATATTAATTATCAATGTTACATAAATACTCTGACATCATTGCAAACTTGAAATCTATGAGCTTCTCTTTATAAATTCTTAATGGTAGCTTCTCAGTCATTGTAAAATTCTAAATGTTAATGTAATTACCTCATACATGTGATTATAATATAAAAGCCACATATCCCAAACGTGTTTGAAAATCATAAAATCTCTGTTAGGTTCTCCAGCTGAATTTGCATCCACAGCTAACCAAATTGTGGAGCTTTTTTCTGTTGTGAATAGATTAATTGTAAGAACTATTTTGAAATATGTAGGCATTTTTCTCCATATATAATTCAAGTATAAACACTCACTCAATATAATCATTTCCATTATACTGACTATTTTTTAATATGTGAGATATAATGTTTTTAAAAAACGTTAAACAATGAGACCAACAGATTTAAATTTCATTAACTCGATGGTGTTACGTTAGTTTAGCGGAATTACAGGTAAAGCTGCTCCAATGCTTGCGAGTGCTGCTGTTTTTTAAGAAGTTTTATTTTCGAAAAATAAACTAGGTTCCTTTATTATGTAGCATTGTGATTATAACTACCATGTAAATGACTGTTAATTCAGTGTGGTGTCCATTATTGATGTCTGAATTTCCTGTTAATTGAATTCTTAGAAATACTTTTAGCAGGTGATTTTATTGAGGAATTGAATTAAAGATAATTTCATTGTGAAATGAAATTCCTCTCTTCTTTCCTATTTACTAATAATTGTCTCTAGCAAATGTATTAATTGCGAATATATCGAAATTCCCTTAACAGAGGCCATGCTTGTGATGGAGATGTGACAAGATTCTGTACATCTTTTTGGAGTAATTCTAATGGCTGTTGCTTTTTACATTGAATTCATCTTTTATGCATAGTTTTTTTAACGAAGATTCATACTTTTAAATATCTTTCCATTAGCACTTGTCTCTCTCATTGAAATTGTATAAGATGTTGTAATAGATTTTCCATCTTACAGTCAAAATCACTTAACAATTTTATGAAACTGCAATAGAAGTTTAATTTAAAGGCTTCGTCTCTTGAGGCTCTTGAAAGTTACGTAAACTCTGCAGTCTACAGGGTAGAATATTTTACGCCATTTAATACCCTTTGGCAATATTTGTGAACAAACATTTGCCAATATTTTTGAACCAATATTTGCCAATATTTTTGAACTAATATTTGCCAATATTTTTTAACGAATATTTGCCAATATTTTTTTAACGAATATTTGCCAATATTTTTGAACCAATATTTGTGAAAATATATGAAAAATTAAGTGTAATCAATTTATAATTAGTAAGTGTTTTATATGTATTTTAATTATATTACTGTGAATTTAATTTGGTTTCACTTTGATCAATTAGTGAAGGATTATCTTGTAGGAGATTATCCTTGAAGGATTATTTTGAAGGATTATATCGAAGGATTATATCGAAGGATTATCTTTCACAGAGAGAATATGATGCGGAAAATATATCTCAGCGCACTTCAAATCGAAATGTGAAGTGGGCAAATAAATTCATGTTACAAGAGTGATGTTGATAATATCTTTTTAATACTTTATCTCCGGTTACTTCACAATCTGGCAAACAGAAGATGCCGCTCAATTAAATAGTCCATACTAATTCAGTTGACTTGTCAAAGTAAGCGTAGAGGCTTCCCAATTCATCACAGTGAGCGATCAATACACTGAACGTTAATTTAACCTGCTTCAATTTGAATAAATTAGCCAGTTGCAGTATAATGAAAATCCTGTATAGTGACATAAGTCTGATATCAATGGTTATCAGGTTTGAGAAAACTTATGTGCATTTTTGGCAAACTAAATAACATTTGATGGAAAAGATTCAAACTCAACGGAAAATCCATTATATTAGAGGTTATTTAAACTCTGCGTTGAAGGTTTTATCAGGTTTCAAGCTTTCGAATAGAAAGATTTCTATTCATCATCAGGAGAAAGGTAGAAAACCTTTCTGTAAATCTGTAAATAAAATTTGTTCACTATAGAGGCTACTTCCTTACTATTATACCACAAAAAATATATATGTTTGTCCATTTTATGAAGCCTCTTCTATTTAATTTGAGAAATATAAACTCTATATATATATTTTTGAGCTGCTCAAATGTAGCCATACATAAATAAGAATGGTAATTTACCAATAAACTGTAAAGATGGGAGTTTCAAACAACCAAACACAAGATGATAAAATCAATACAAACTACATTAAACATTACTCCTGAATTAGCGTTTATAAATTCTATTACAAATCATTATTAGTCTCATTACCATTTCAATTATCCCAAATATGAAACACAGAATTAATTGGCACATTGAAACCCTAATAATTATGTCTTGCGGTTGAAGTTTCTTTGATCAATTATCGGCCTCTGTTTTAATTAATTGCTACATCAATCTCCGGAATAATCTCAAAGTAAGTATGCCGTAAAAGGGGCAGAGACTGTAGGAAATTGCACCGAACGTTATTCCATAGGTAGGTAACTTTGCGACATTAGCTTTTGGAAGCCATTTACAGTCACTTTGATCATGAAAATCAAATTAGTTTAGCGACCTTATTTCAATTAGAGAGACATTCTAAGGGTGAATTGCTTCATTGTTAGCAAAGCCTGTGACATCAATTCGAAACAAACACGTGTTACAGTCTGATGGATATTCCAATTACTAGTCTGTATCAGAGGATAATTAAGATGATTCAAATGATTACCGCATGGTTAAGCTTATCGAAAATCAATTATCGTATGGTATCCTAATTGGCATTCGTAATATATTATATCTTATTCCAAACTCATAGGTTTAATTTACCAGCATCCGTTGTAGTTAAGTGACTACAATTTCGAGTTCAATTGATAAAATATATATACCTAAAATGGGTAAGAATGTAATGAAATTATTAAATTTGATTGATGCCTCGCACAAAGTCATCACTATCTTCATGTTCGTCATAGCCAAGAACAATTATTTGTCTTGCAGACGAGCAGCAGATTGGATGTATGATCTTCCTCCCTCAAATAGTAGACATTTATTCAGCAATTGAGCATTTTTACTTTCTGTTAGTTTTTGTTCACACTTGAAGCATTATTCTCATATTAGTATTAGAATGTACACACGTCATTTGCTACCATTACCTTCGCAGAATGCGGGAAGGTCATATTTTCATCGGAATTTATTTATTTATTTATTTATCATCTTGTTATTCGTTTCAACTGAAAAAGTGTTCAACCAAATTGCCGGAAATTTGGTGAAGGGATTGGTCGATGTCCAGTGACTTGCTTATAGCATTTTGGGAGCGACCATTTCAAAGGTCAAGGTCATAGTCGTTTATAACTCAAAAAGTTTTGAACCATATTGCATGAAACTTGGCAGGACGATTGGTCCCATATACAGGATATACAGGAACCATTTTGTTAGATTTTGGGAGCGATCGGGTCAAAGGTTAAAGATCAAGGTCAAGGCCATTTGTAACTCAATAACTCTAAAAGTTTTCAACCAAATTGTCTGAAATTTGATGGGACGATTGGTCAATGTCCAGGAACGATCTGGGAGAATTTTGGAAGTGATCCGGTTAAAGGTCAAGGTCATTTATAACTCGATAACTCAAAAAGTATAGTACCATATTGCTTGAAACTTGGTGGAACGATTGGTTATTATCCAGTTAGCAGTTTCTTAAATTTTGGGAGAGAACGGGTCAAACCGGAGGCGAAGGTATGCGCTCTACCGAGTGCATATAATCTAGATAATACCTATTATTATACACACTTGTTATGGCTGAATATGCAAGGAATAATGAATAATACTGAATGTTCCAAAAAATTCTCTGGCTTATATAAAATTCAGGCCTCTTTTACATTTTTATAATCATTGTTTTTTTATATATTTGAATTCCGCATAATTCGTCGAACTGAGCAATTAGGTAGGCTTTTTAAAATTATTTTCATAATCCACTCCTTTTCGAATTATTTATTTAATAATTTAAATGTCTTCTTATGGGTTATTGTTCAGAGAAAAATGATCAACTTATTCTTTTGGATGACCGTGACAGTTATTAGCTAAAATGGGAAATAAATACTCTCTTTCTGAACAAAATATATTTAATAACTCATGGGTGTACATTAAAAGTGGTTCAATTCATTTGAACTCTTGAAAATCTTATACCAAATTCACAAATAACAGTAAAGAACATTCCATAAATGATTCATGGAACTACTAACACTGTAAAAAACGCTGAAAAAACTCCTCTCTAAAAAACTCCATATGACGTTTTGGCCAAAGTTTCGTTCTTCATGGTCGAAATATTGTTCTTTTCATTTTTATATGGAATATTTTCAACTGGCAGAGTGTTCGTAAGCAGCTAATATATTAATTAACAACAAAATGAATTAATACGAAAAAGATTTGACTCAATATTAGATACTAATTATTGCAAACTTAGAGTTATCCAGCAGTTCCATACTTTCGATCATATAAGAAAAAATTGTATAATAATTGTTAAATAATAATTGATTTACACGGCCTTTCATTTCAGACCCGGCAAAATTTGTTATTTTGCGTATAAAACTTTGTTCCTCGAAAATGTTAACGACCAAAACTGCATAGTTTTTAAGATACTGTACAAACTTTTAAAGTTTCAATAAGACTCCTACCTAGATATTCACAAGTCAGTACCTGTCTTGAAAATTTAGTAGTATTGATAACTTAGGTTTTAGTGAAACAATGTTTGTTTTATGTGAAATTATCTACGTAGTACGTATGTCAAAAATTACACAAAAATCAGAGTGTCAATATCTCGATTACGAAGAATTTTCTATACATTTTGTTATTCTCAGGATATAACTCTATCCTAGTTATTCCTGATAAAGTGTTTATTTTAGTTTTTTGTTGCAAGATGTCAAAATTTGTTGAATCTGAAATGAAATGTTCTGTATAGTTTTTTCTTGTTAAAAAGTTTGAAACCGTCCAATAACTTGAAACTTACTCTATTCTTGATCAAATATATAAAAGTTATTTGAATTTTATATATTAAATACTTCTATAAAAGCTAACCTTCTTTAATTAACTGTTAAGTTTATTGTTCGTCATTTGTTCACCAAAGGAATTATGTGTAACACTCTGGTTGTCAAACTCTTGGTAGCAGTTAGGATGGTAGCGTAGAAATTCTTCTTTCGAAACAGTGGCCATAGAATTTTTCCTCTTCTTCTGTTTGTAACGCTGGTTTTGGAACCAAACTCGAACCTTGAGAAATGCAATGCTCTATAGTAAAAAATTGGACACATTTAGGTTCGAATTGTTAGTATTTATTGCAGAAGAAGTAACTGACCTGCGCATAAGTGATTCCTAAGTAGTTGGCTAAAGCCTCTCTTTCATCAGAAGTTAGGTACTTCTTGAGGTTGAAATTTCTTCTCAATTCAGAAAGTTGATTCTTTGATATTTATATCATTTTAATATTTCCAAGTTTTATTAGTTATAGTTTATGCATAAAAAATCATGCAGTTAAATAATTATGTTTCAACTTTAGTAGGAAGTATTTTCTAAATATTTCCTTACCTCGGTGTATTTTGTTCTAGACAATTTCTTCTTGCGATATTTTTGTGCTTTTTCTTAAGAAATATAAAATATTAGGTACATACGCTGTTTTTAAAAATTTGTCATTCTTGCTTAGTCGGTAGAAGAAATAACCAATTATAATAAACACATTATTCTTACCTGCAATTTCAATTTCTTGACCATCTTGAGGAAATGTTTGGGACTTTTGAATGCTCGAAAGTTGATGGTTTGTAACATGGGTAGAGTTTACTGGCAACTCATTGAACGAGTTCCTCATCTCATTTTGGTCCTGATTCACCTCTTCTCCAAGTAAGTCTAACAATTCATCTTGATAGAAATTACTTAAACTGGAACTGACATTTTTAAAGTCCGTAGTGGAAGATGAAAAGTTGCAGGAAAAGAGTGATTTGCCGTAGTATTCATTACATTTCTATCGAAGTATGTATTATTATTTATCATCTGAGTCGAGTCCACGTTTGATATGCAGTTGTTTGGCACCAAATTTTGAAGTTTATCTTGCAAAAACATTTGGTTAAACTCTAAAGTGTTATGACAGAAATTATTAGAAAGAGAAAACTGCTGATTTAAGGATTTCATGTCTTCTTTTTTCTTGTTATCCGTCAGAGAAAAATTTCTAAATAGCATTTGTTTTTATATCAAAAATCATATATAATAATCACCACGTAGAAATTATCACTAATTTCCTTTTTTTAAGTATATAATTACCTTCTCGCTTCAAAACAAAATTCTAAATGCAGGGTACATATATTTTGACTAAACATCGAGAAGAGGAATGCACTTCTTTCCCACTCGAATGCAGATTATGAAATGAAGTCAGAACTTCTTTTTATACCAATGAAAACATTGCCGTGGTTGGTTAGCAATGATCAAAGATTTATATAATCTTCTTGAAATCCACATATTTAGTATGATTGGTTCAGAAGAAATATTCTAGAAGCTTTAGATCTTATCTTTATAGGTTTGAGGAGAAGTGAAAGAGCACGTTTCAGCTCTGATTTCTCTGGTAAAACATTTATTACCCACGTATTGAAGAAAAAGTTACGTAACATAATTCTATTTTAATATTTTAATATGTTTATGGTTACTTAAGTTTTGTGAAATGAGCAATAATTTCATAGGAATGAAAAATCTTGTTTTTAATAGAAAAATATTGTTGACAAGAAAAAAACTGTAAAAAAATAATTAAATACTCTAATTTCTTTATATGAAGAACCATAAAAACACTAATTTTCCATTAGTCACGTTTTGAATAACTCATGTTCTATTACTGTACTCTAATTTAAGATTTAGTAAAATTTGAAATTGCTTATTTTTCAGAATTAATCATGTTTGACAATTTGTATTAGTTATTGAATTACGAGTATTTATTTTGTTACTTTTTTGCATATTAGCGTGTATATTGTGTAATGATATTCACGTGCTTAGTAAAAATTCATGCTATATCACTAACTACATAATATATAAATCTAGGCCCCTCTCCTAAAATTCTATTTTAATATGTAGCTTGACTATTCTTGTTGGCCGAAATTTTCATGATATGATTTCTTTTGTGTCTGATTGCAAAATACATTCCCTTGCATATTATGCTTGCTAGCCCAGAATTAAGTATTGACACTATTGAAAAATATATAACTATAAAACTAGGAATGGTAGAAAGATGATGATTATTTTGAATTAACAGGAGAGATTTCACAGTTTATTATTATTTTGAAATAAAATGTTATTTAAATGCTCTCTATTATTGTTCACACAACTAGGTGTGAACCATAGTAATATTAGTAAATAAATAGTTTACAATCTATTTACTATGGTGTGAACAATAGAATTTCTTACAAAGAGGTTTCTTAGCGGCAAAACCGCTCGTTTGACTGAGCCCTCACAACACGATGAGTAGAAAAGTCAATCCAAATGTTCATCTGATTTATCAGTCCTCATCTTCTTTTTTGAGACCTTTAAACCATTTTAAGTATCTCAATAATCAATTAATGTTACAGGAATTTAAAACATTGAATAGCTCAAGAAATTGCTTTAATAGAAGCTAAAACATCAGTCAAGTACGTGATGCAGAACAGGATCTAGTGAGTATATGATTATTGAGCTAAGTACATGAGATCATTAATGCAAAACTCACGATAAGGTGCATTGGACACGAATCCACGGACCACATAATGAGGATTAATTTACTTTTCCACCTTTTCGATCATACAGGAAAAAATATGATAAAAATTATTTAACATTTTTTTATATACGTTTTTGGTATATATGTGATCGAAATGTTGAATCTGCTGATAACTCTGTGGTAATTAGTCTGTTGCAAAGTATATTGCAAGATGAGATGGTGAGGGGGGGGGGGAGTATTTGAAATCTGATGATGAGGAATTAATTATGTACTTTGAAACCTAACTTAGAGCTTTTTAATTTGTGGAAGTTTTTGAATACGGAGAGTTTTGTAAATCAAACTAACATGTCAATAATGTATTAGTAGTATCGTAATAATTGTTTGAATAGTTTCCTCCCTATTAAGGAGTTAATGAGAGTTTTCATCTGTTTTTATTTATAATTTGAATTTGATATCATCATCATGAAATTTATTTCTGTATAATTTAAAGGTCCTACATTGTGATATATGTGTTTTTACTTCCACTTATCAATTCTTGGTGAATGGAGGTGGGATTTATCTCTAATTGGCTTAAATTAATTAACGGGAATATGCACCATTGACATATAGAATATGAAATACAGTAATATAACAATTCCATCATAATGCAGGAAGTCAACATAATCGCTCGCGCCTCAAATTGGAACAAAATAGTCCAACACTATATTATCCCTATAAACAACGTATATCGATTCGATTTCTTTTCGATTGCTGGGATTTCGAATCGATGGATTTTTCAATCGAATTGATAGACCGTTGCTTGTAGGGATGGTTAAACTATGTATGTACCTACTTGACCGTTTAAGAATAATGTGTTCTCAATAGTACCAATATTTGTGTAATTTTACTATCCACACTTCTGGGCCGTTTCCTCAAAGTTATTAATTGAATAATGACGATAATATTATGACATTATTTTCTGGGTTACCGACCAACATTATACTTCAAATGAATTAATTATTATTTACAAATTATGTGAGTGAGATCTGTTGACTTTTAATTCGTAACAGTTTAGTTTTGTGAAATTAGAACGCAACAGACTATACCAGATGGCGATGCACTGGTGAACGGTCAATTAGTTAACGAACAGTTTTCAAGTTCATTTATTCTCATTCGTTTTGGGAATAAATAGAGATGCAAAATATAATCAGTAGTCCTTGTGTATAAATTTATCAAATAAACTAATACAACTGGACTCTCAAAGTGGTTTGTTTACGCTTTACTTTTCAGGAGTAGCTAGCTGCAACTAACTTTTGTAGACTAGACGGTTGAACAAGCAAACATTTTCTTATAGATCTTTACAGTGATGGGATTCAAGGGTTCGCACCGGTTCGCGCAAACCGGCTCCTAAAAATATAGAAAAATTCTCTTAATATTTTCATTTAATTCAGAGGACTTTATTTTTACATTAAAAAGAAGGAAAACAAATGAGGTTAATTCCAAACGTTTGGTAGAATGTTTGATATATCAGTAAAATGAAAATACAGGTTTAGTTCAAGTAACTAACTCAAGCTTAATTAATTACCAATATATTACCAAGATATTGTGTATAAATCTAACCATGTAGTCAGTATACCATGGCTCTAACTATATCATATTTTGATGAAATGGACCAATTAAATACATAAATAATTGATTTTCTACTCCATTACTGTCGGTCCTGCTTCATACCCTTTACCTGCCTAGCACAATCTCGAGATTGCTGCGCATTTTCATTATCCAAAAAAAACCGCAGCGCATTCTTGAGATTGTGCAAATCGGCAAATGGCGCGAAACATGTATATGGGGCTTTTTATAGCTCTGAATAGTAAATTAACCATTTCGAATCTTCTGAGACACATTATGTCCCAATAGACGTATTTGTTTCCAGGTCAGTACTCAGTAGAAGGATGTACGGAGTTCGTAATGCTCGGGCGAACCGGTTGCTAGACAGTTTGAATCCCACCACTGGATCTTTATCTTATTGTAGTATAATATATATTTTTGGTACCGTATAAGTGTATAACTAGGTAGGTAATAGCCTACCATATTATTACTCTAAGGTAGTACCAAATTAATTGTTATATTCTATTATGTAATGAACATATATAATAAGTATTAATAATAATAACTAAGGCTCGGACATTGGAGCATTTATAAGTTAAATGCCACTAGCGCCCATAATGCTCCATTATGCTCAAAACGCTATAAACGCCCCAAAACGCTCAAAACGCCCCAAAATGCTCCATATGTACTCTGGTTGACTTCTATTGCGCACCAAGATTGAGTAATGTCAAATAACTGTAACATTCTTACCGGGTGGACAACTGCACTTTTAAGTGTATTTAATGGTTCATAGAGCTTAAACATGAATGATCGAACTAACTTCACATAGCTATCTCCCAGTGATTGCTGAGACTGTTTATTTATGTAGCCTTTTTAATTTATACATTTCTTTCCCCATCCTTCATATTACCAATAATTAGTTCGTATAAATATACTTAAACTAAAAATAGATTAAAATACGAATTTGATATTGATAGAGAGATGGCTTCAGTGAAATACCAGGGTATGTGTTTGTGTGCTATTGCCTAGGTACAGTCAAAGAAATTGTATCAGTTTTTTTATTTATTTTGATAGTTAACTAATTTCAAATGTTGAAGAGAAATCATATTACAGGTAAAGCTCGTACAGCGGACGATCTTTTATCGGGCAAAAAATATCTGTTCTATAAGGGCCATGTAGCTCTTACAATGACATCTTTAAATTATATGGTTTAACAAATATATTCTATGTCTACCATTAATCTAGTCATGCGTTGATTTAATTTGATTATGTTCACTTAATGAGTTAATGTATTGTTGTTCAGTTTTCTTTAATAATTTAATTTTGTTACCCTTTTCCTATACATTTTATTTGATTAGAAAAGTTCAATATAAATTAAAAAGAGGTGTAACTATTCTAATAATAACCCTCGATTTTCACGTAATTCATATATATTTAGCTGCTAATATCTTTGTTTGAGTAAGTAAATACTGGGTTGAATGTTTTGCAAGGCGTTGTGAAGAAAACAGACTGAAATATTTCCCGAATTGACTCCCTAAGATGTTTCCCGCTATGCTAGTGCCCCTGTTACTTCCACGGAAATAGAGATTATTCTTTTTATTGAAATATTTGGTCTCAGATAGACGATGAAGTGTCAAAAAAATGTTAAGGAAGTAATGGTTTTATCTTGTTAATATGGGTTAATTTTCACATTTTTACCAGACTTCAACAACATGTGATGCTAGAATTTTCTGTAACATTATAGACTCGATATAGATTCCAATTATTATATGTACTGTATACGTTCGTTTTGGTTTCAACATCTATTGTTCTTTTCTTATGTTTTTTCAAGTATTGCACAATACTTTTGAGCCTTACATATTTACAGAATGATTTTTCAAAATGAATTCTTTATGGATAAAAATTAGAGATAATTCTTGTGTATATTTCATCCAAAAACTCTTCAAAAAGCAAAATCTCGTTAAAATTCTTACTTTGATAAGTAACACGTTTTTTCTTTCGGTGCATGAAACACTCCAAAAGCTGCCTAAAATGCACCTAAAACTGTCCCACAATGCACTGATAAGTGATTCAAATGCTCCGATAAGTGCCCCAAATGCCCCGATAAGTGCCCCAAATGCACTTTTCTATCGCTCCTACTGCACATCTATAGCGCTACAAGTGCTCGTTTTGACCGCTACTACTGCTCTTTTTTAAGTGCCCTACTGTCCTAGCTCTAATAATAACTAACCACTAACCAGGTCCTATAGATGTTCATTTTCAGAATAGCTGAATAATAATTTTTTAATAAGTTATTTTTGTACGATATTTTGTTAACAAATTCAAAATATAGATATACCTATAGCTTGACAGTGCATAAAAAGATATTACAGTATAATATCTTTGTTACACTGTACATGTATGATGAAATTGTGACAGATTCCAATATTCATAAGTTATATCGTAGTTCTACCTAAATTACTTCATAGAAAATTTCATAGAAAATTATATTATTTGAAGGGTAACTAAAAATAAATTTTCTTATCTATTATGTAACCAAAATTTCCAAAACAATGGAGATATCTCGTATTTCCTACAGAGAACATTGATGGTTTGTGTTTCCCAGCTTCACGTGCAATAGAAATAGGGTACCTAAACTTTGAATCATTGGACGGTTTCACATTTTCGATCATATGGAGAACAGTATATATTTAATAAATTTTTTTAGTTAGGTAGCTACCTACCTACTTAAATTTTATTAAATCGGATCTAAAAGTAGGTACCCTTTTCACTTCAGTGTAACTGTGTAGGTACTGTGTGCAAAGTTACCAAGCAAAAAGAAACTTGGAATCATTGATGGATGTCATAAGAGATAAATAATATGTACTCTTTCTTTCAGATAATTAATTTGATTTGTATCTCAAATAAATTATGGGTTCATTCCAACAAGCGTCTAAAATTTTAACAAAGAAGGCTACATTTGGAATGTCCTGATTTTGGTTTCCAGAGGGTCTCTTTGGGGCAGCCCCCGGAGTTATCCTCACCAGAGTTGGTTATGCTGGAGGCACTAAGCGCAACCCTAGCTACTATAGCCTGTGAGTTGAGAATGTAATGTCTTGGTTGTTATATAACATTTACTAGGTAGCTACCTAACATAATAAAATATTGATGGTAATTCTAATTGTAGTAGCTAAATAGTAAATATGATATAGATACCTATGTCCTATGCTATGCCTAAATTTGATTATGAATTTTCAATAATGACTAGGTCACTAGATAGGTAGCAGCCATAACTTCCATGTTAGTGATGATGTTACAGAGTATGTTGGTTAAAGCCAATTAATTGGCTTTGATTTCAAAAGGTAAAAACTCAGATATGTCTAATTGGCTTAAAATTTTGAATTAATTCCTATGTTCTCATGTTAATTTTGGCTTGAAATCTTAAAAAAAAGGAGCCAAATTTTCGCTCAAAAATTGGTTAACAATTTTCCAGCCTGTGAAAAATGGAGCATAAGGTGTAAGCTAAAGACTACAGTCTACAGACCAGACTGTATTTCATGGTCAGTTTCTATTAAAGTCTGTGGAATATTTATCTACCTATTTATATTTTATTCTTATGTTACAATTATTTTTGATGGTTAAAGTGGGCCGGGGAAATGTTGGTGGATCAGCCAAATTATTGTAAATTGTTGGTGAATATTTTCAGCTTTTTGAAAAGTCCCAGTCTGCAAAGCATGCACAATCAGTCTCCAGATATTTACTTTTTGAGACAATTTCTCTCCAAAGATTTTCAAATTTCTCCAAAATGAATAAAATCTCAAAATACTCTCCAATAATTACATGTAAACATAGGAATTAATTAGAAAATTGTCGCCGGATAATTCAGGAGACTAATTTCAAGGCCTCAATAGTCGCCGGCTAAACTTCACAACTTCATGCATCTTTTGCAGACTGGAAAAAGTTGGTGTGTTTTTCACTGTGTTTGTACACCAAATAGCAAATACAGACTGGGAGCCAGTGACAGAGAGTGGGATCTCTAGTCAGTAGTCTCTACGAACACTTTACCAGTTAGTTAAGTTATGTACCGATTCCAAAATTTCGGCTGATACAATCCCTTCTGATACACACAAACTGATGTCAGGAACAGGAAGTAAATTTATAAATAAATATTCAAAATTAAAAGACTAGAGTAGTATAAAATTATGTATACAAGAAATGAATAATATAAGAAAGTTATTTTATTTTTATATAAATAATTAGATCAATACATTGCATCATGCCCATGGTTTATACTTTTTACAGTTTATAATTGTATATCATACATAATCTTTTTATTGCATTACATATAATAAATGCAGTGTTGATATTTTGATAACTATTGCCTATCTATTATATAAATATAAATGTTTGTTACATAACATAAGTATTGTTAGGTACTAATGTGTAATAATGCTAATTATATAAATAACTTGATAGCTACCTATAGCTAGATAGTAGCTATGGTTATACTGATTACCTTAAAAGCATCAAACACCTCATTTGATATTTTTGTTTATTTATGTCTTAACTATACATACATATTTGCCCATTCTGTTGTCTGCTAATTCTATTATAAGGCAGATTCAAACAATTCCCGATGCCAATGAACCGATACATCACTAATTTCTAATAGCTAGCTATTGAAATTATTCCCATGTTACATGCTAAGTATTAGTTTTTGAAAACCAGGGAAATTTTGGAGATATTTTGCTGACTTTCTCTAAATGGAATGCACAATGATTTATATTAATATTCTCTTTATGACTATTTACAAACAAAGTAGTTTCTAGTTAGTTGTTATTTATGACTAGTTATATGTTAGCTACTACCAACTTAAAATTAAAATGATATTAAATAATTGATTTGTTGTTTAAATATGTATAGCTATGTATTCAATAACTATGTAGGTTAAAACAATATTTTTAATGAAAATCCTTCTTCATTAATAGAAAGTTGACGATAGATTTTGCTTTTGTTTTCAGAGGTGACCACACAGAAACTGTGGATATAGACTATGATCCTTCCAAAACTGACTACAAAGCTCTCTTGACTCTCTTCTGGAACAATCACAATGCATCTGCCAAGTGTACTAGACAGGTAAAGGGATAGTCTCTTGAGTGTGGATAACTAGCTAAAATAATAATAATTTGAATGAAAATTGATGTTGATGGTGCTAAAGAGAATGGTTAGCTAATTACTTTAATCTAAACTAATCGCTTTGATTTCATCATTAGAAGCAAATTAAACTTTAATGAGTTTAATGAACATATATTGACTATAAAATCTAATCCATTTCTTTATTCTCTACTCCTTTCAGCTGTGCTAATATCAATTAAATATAAAATCTAATCCATTTTTTCCCTCCTTCCAGTACATGTCTGCCATCTTCTACCACGATGAGGAGCAGAAGAAACTTGCAGAACAGACCAAAAAGATGGCGGAGAAGAAGAGCACATCTCCTATAAAAACTTCTATTCTCCCCGCCACTGAGTTCTACAATGCAGAGGAGTGAGTTAGAGTTCCTATTTGCTAGATTGTTTAGAATATAGGGATGACTAATGAGACTGCACATTTTCGATCTTTCAAGAAAAGGTATATGGCAGTTATTATTCAACTGTTCTTTTACTTGGTATGTACTTTTTCTAGTTTTTGATTGAAAAGATTCTTACTCAATGGGAAATCTGTATTATAAATAGGTTATTTAAACTCAATTTTGAATGTTTTTAAAAATCTCTCTATTCGAAAGCTTGAAACCTGAAAACAGCCTTCAAGGTTTAGTTGACACTTTATTAGAGTACCATCGAAAATGTGGAACTGTCCGATAATTCGAAACTTATCCTACTTCCTACCACCATTTTTAATAATCAATTTCCCTCTTTCAGTTACCACCAGAAGTATTTGTTGCAACGTCACCCCGCCCTGTGTAACATGTTGGACATTGACCCTTCCGTAGAAGGTTTGACCAACTCCTTTGTCGCAGCCAAACTGAATGGCTATGTCGGTGGCTATGGCACTATGGCGGCCTTTGAGGAGGAAATCAAAGACATGGAACTCAATGATAAGATGGTGAACTATGTGAAGAGGCAGAGAAAGTCTTCATGTGGACAGGGAGTGTGTTAATGTAATGGTACTTACGCTGCTACTGTTTTCAAATTCTATTTATTTTTCCACTGAATTATAGGTTAAGTATGTGAGTAGCATAACACATTTGTGCCTAGTGTTGTGAAAGCAACATTGAAATTCTACTTTAAAACCTTCTGGAAAAAATTATAGCTACTATTCGAAATTCTCTTTTCCATCATAACATTCTTACAATTGGTCAATTTCATAAAATGAATGTCCAGTAATGTCCTTGAATCAAAATAAACAAGTGGATAAACTTCTTTGAGTTCAAATAATTTTCAGTATAAATGGGTTAATGCTCAACTTATATAGTTAATTGTAATCTCAACATTGATATTTATAATACATTATATATAAGGAAACACCTTAGACTTAGCTAGCTACTGATTTATTTCTCAGTTATGTCAAGATTATTCTCTCCCAGTTATGATGCATTGAGTATAAAAGTCATTAGACTGAACTTGGTGTTGATAAGTTAATATTGGGAGGGAATATCCTTGATTATTGAGAAGAAATAATTAGCTGATTATCAAATAACTTTATATATCCTGTATAACTGATTAAAAGTTATTATAGTACACACTGATATATTATTCCCTTTTATAGCAATTTAAAGACATTTTGTTTGGAGATAATAGCAGTTAGCTTCTCTTGAAAAGAAGTTATACTTCGATATATACCTATAAACAATACTGTATTATTCGAAAAGAAATCAGAAGTCCTAACTAACCATTAGCTGAGTAATTGTGAGTAGATATTCATAGTTTTATTCTTCATTATAAAAACAGCTGCCTAACTCGTAAAACGTTAAATGTTTCTCATAGCACTGTAAAAACACTTAGTTAAGTAAGCATTTCGAAGAGTCACCTGTATGAACAAATAACTTCGAGAAAATCTCTTAGCTATTGTCTCTACTGAAACATTAGAAAGCAACATGATAATTACATGAAATAAGTTTAAACTTTTTGGACTCTTTCAAGTTTTCTATAATGCAAGAAAATATATTATTATTATTCAACCTTTATTAGGTAGCTACATCCTTTTTTTCATGTGAATGTGAAACCATTCAATAACTCGAAACTTGCCATATACACAATTTGCCATAAATACAGAAACGATATTTAAATCCTAAAATAATTAATTATTACATAATTGACTAAATAACTAATCTATAGATTCTGAAAAGTGTAAACCTCTAACTCAGTGGTTCTTAAAGTGGTCCATTGTGGTCATTGTTTATAGGGTGTGTTTCTGAGGCTGTTTTAGATGTTACTTGAAGTTTGATTCTTAACTTCTTGCAGTTAGTATCATGCAGAATATCATAGTAAATAAAAATAACATGAATGTTCCTTACTTCTTCTTATTGAATTTTCGCATCAAAATTGCCAAACATAATATAATAGTAGTTTTTCAATTTATTTCAATGCAATACAATGCTCAGGGGGTGCCTGAGAAAAGCATGGGGTGTGCGAGAAAAATACTTAAAGAACCAATACTCTTAGTTTTTACATATTCAATAAGATTCCTTTCAGATAAATATAAATCTGAATTTTTTAACACTTGTATCTATTTTCCAAGTTAGAAAAAAATACTATACTGCTAATTCTCTATCTAACTTTAGATTTAATATTAAGTAAAATACTAGTAGTAACATGGATTTTGTTAGCTACGCAGAAGGCCGAAGGTAATGTTTTATGCGGCATTTTATTTATTTATTTATCATCTTGTTATTCGCATAACTGAAAAAGTAATGAACCTAATTGCCTGAAATTTGGTGAGACGATTGATCCTTATTTAGGAACCATTTGTTAAAATTATGGGAGCGAACAGGTCTAAGATCAAGGTCATTTGTAACTTAAAAATTATTCAACCAAATTGCCTGAAATTTGGTGGGACGATTGATCAATATGCTGGAATCAGTTTATTAGATTTTGGGTCAAGGTCATTTATAACTGAAGGATTATTGGATGGTCAAGGTCATTTATATGCGGCGGCGAAGGTATGCGCTAGACTGAGTACCCGTTCCAGTTTACCCATGTTTTATATAAAGCATCTTTTCTTCCCATTTTCAAAGTTAGCTGCATCGAAAGGTCACTACATCGCCTCTTCCAATTTCAAATCTTTATTTAGAGTGTGTATCTTTATATGCACTGCCCTTATTTTATGGGATATTTCTTCACTTTGTTCTGCACGATTAACCCCATTTAAATGTTACCACAACCCGTCACACTGGAACTACTTGCACTTATAATAAGAAATGAATATAAAAATGATAATGATGCCGAGAATTTCCCAGATAGCATCCGTGTGCCTCGTCCATGGTAATTAAATTATTAAATATTATTAGATTATTTAAAGCTTATAGGTTGGTTAATATTGATATTGCGATGTATTGTTATTAGTATGATGTATGGTAATTACTTATAGTTAGGGTTATTCTGTCAGAAATATGTTCAATGTAGTAACAGTGTGATGCTGTCACTAACTGCACTGCTGTCAGTAACTGCACTGATGTCAGTAACTGCACTGCTGTCAGTAACTGCACAGATGTCACTAACTGCACTGCTGGCACAAACTGCACTGCTGGCACTAACTGCACTGCTGTCAGTAACTGCACTGCTGTCACTAACTGCACTGCTGTCACTAACTGCACAGCTGGCACTAACTGCACTACTGTCACTAACTGCACTAACTGGACTGCTGGCACTAACTGCACTGCTGTCAGTAACTGCACTGCTGTCACTTACTGCAGTTGATCCCATTGACCCTAACTGGGAATACCAGGAATCACTCATCAGTGCGTTGTGTTCCTATTCCTCCTTTGGTAGGAATCCTTCACTGCAGTCATTACCTCTTTAGACTCAGAAGGTTAAGTTATTATTTAAATTACACGCTTTTAATTAACTACTTAAAGGTATCTTGTTATTATGCATTGTAAATGTTTTGAATTAATATATTATTAGCTTAACTAAAAATCTATAAGATGCATTTATAATATTGTTATTTTCGATTTTTCTATCCTGAAACTGTTTGTGGTGAATGGAAGAGAAGGGTGGGTAGCGTCTCCTAGGCCCTGAACTGTTGTAATTTGGTTTATGTATTGTCTATTATCATTATTTACCATGTTCATCATTTTTAACGCTACTTGCTGTTTTACATGATAGCGCTAGGGTTATGCTCTTCAACTACGAGGTCTTAGATTTTTGTGTTAGGTTGACTCGTAGGCTTTATTTACCAGTATACGGACATTTGGCCGAAATACTTTTATTTTAATGACGGGTATTTAAAATTGTAATTAAGGAAAAAAAGAGATGACAATATTACTCAGTAAGTTAGTGAAATAACCAATAACTATAACGGGCCGCTATTGTATACTTTTGGGTTATAAATGATCTTCATCTTTGACCGGATCACTCCCAAAAATCCTATCAAGTAGTTCCTGCACAATGACCAATCGTCCCACCGAATTTCAGGCTATTCGGCTGAATACTTTTTGAGTTATGCGAACAACAAGATTTCAAATAAATAAATTAATGCCGGCCTAAACATAACCTTACGACATTTGCATTGGTACCAAAAATCTTTCAGACAATTGTCTTTCAGCTGTTCGGCCGAATGTCCGCACATGTCATTTACTATCACCTCTTCATTTTCCTCTTCCATCCGTGAGTTCTTTGATTGCTACTCTCACGAAGTAGCTTTTCTGCATCCATGAACTTCATCATCGACTGGTGGTAGTTGAGTTTATTCATAGAGCCACTTTTCTTTCCCCAATTTTCCCTCAAAGTATCGGAATATGGTAAGTTCCAAGTTATAGGACCTTCCCACATTTTCGATCATATAAGAAAAAATATAATTCAACATTTTAACTCGTTTTTCTAAATGGTAAATTTTCAATTAAAATATATTTTTTCTCATACAATCGAAATTGTGGAACTGTTCGATAACTAATAACTTGCCCTATTTCTAATTTTTCACAATACTTATATAGGATCTCTAGGGTTTATTCGTATTAATATATGTAAGGTAAATGCTTCAAATAAGTAATGCTAAATAGCTCAAAGATGAGGTTTAACTTATTTAGCTTAGGCAGGATGTTTTTAGTGAATGTTTTGGTGTCAAGTTAATTTACACGAGTTATTATTTAGTATGTAAAATGATATAGCAATTCGTTGTAGTTAGTAATTTTTTACAATTTTACAAAGAATATTATATCTCTCCTAATAATTCAGAATCTTGTATTTTAAATAAATAGATTTTGATGGAAATTCAATGAAATTTTCCAATTTTCAAAAGGGTAATAAAAATCTACACGTTGAATACATTTTAGGATTCGAGATTTCGAATAGAAAGATTTTATTCATCGTCAGGATGAAGAGGCTTTGAATTTATAATGGGCTCATGGGTAATTTTTTTCTGGTTCTTGTTGGTTGCATAAAATTTAGGATCTATAAGACATTCAAAATGTTCTTCAGTAATTTTACTTTCTTTTTAGTTTCATTAGTTCATTGTTTACTGTTTCTCAGCAGCGTTTTAAGTATGTTAATATATATTGGTAAATAATGTTAGTAATTAAAAAAATATTAGTAAGAAAATAATATTTGAAAGGAAAAATATTTGTAATAAAAGAACTATTAGTAATAAAAAAACTATTAGTAATAAAAAAACTAGTAATAAAAAAATATTAGTAAAAAAAGAAATATTAGTTCCATAAAACCCTTCAACGCTCAGATTATAGTCCCTCAAATAAATAGTTTTCCATCACACTCCGAAATAAAGTATAGTAATAATATATCCGACCAACTGGTAGAGTGAGTGATAAAAGTATACAATTATTGATTTAATTAATTAATTTAAAAGAAAATTATTTTTTCCATTAAAAAAAAATTATAGGGTAATTTAATTTAAAATAAATGACAAACAATGAACCCTCCACAGCCTATCAAATCTATATCCTCTATGCTGTAATATTATTGTTATTTTTCAATTAATAACTTTAAATATATAATAAGTGTGGATAGTAAAATTACACACATATCGATATTATTAAGAACACGTTATTCTTAACGGGCAAGTACACTAGTTGCAGATATATTGACCAAATTTAGAATAAAATATAATTATGTGCTGTCATTACACGTTTTTCTCATTTCTCAACTATGACGTCATTTTTACATCATGTTTATTATATTACTTCCTTATATTGATGTCTACTAAAGAGAAAATGTGTGTCAAGCTAGGTACATACATGTGTCAAGCTAGGTACATACATGTGTCAAGCTAGGTACATACATGTGTCAAGCTAGGTACATACATGTGTCAAGCTAGGTACATACATGTGTCAAGCTAGGTACATACATGTGTCAAGCTAGGTACATACATGTGTCAAGCTAGGTACATACATGTGTCAAGCTAGGTACATACATGTGTCAAGCTAGGTACATGCATGTGTCAAGCTAGGTACATACATGTGTCAAGCTAGGTACATACATGTGTCAAGCTAGGTACATACATGTGTCAAGCTAGGTACATACATGTGTCAAGCTAGGTACATACATGTGTCAAGCTAGGTACATACATGTGTCAAGCTAGGTACATACATGTGTCAAGCTAGGTACATACATGTGTCAAGCTAGGTACATACATGTGTCAAGCTAGGTACATACATGTGTCAAGCTAGGTACATACATGTGTCAAGCTAGGTACATACATGTGTCAAGCTAGGTACATACATGTGTCAAGCTAGGTACATACATGTGTCAAGCTAGGTACATACATGTGTCAAGCTAGGTACATACATGTGTCAAGCTAGGTACATACATGTGTCAAGCTAGGTACATACATGTGTCAAGCTAGGTACATACATGTGTCAAGCTAGGTACATACATGTGTCAAGCTAGGTACATACATGTGTCAAGCTAGGTACATGCATGTGTCAAGCTAGGTACATACATGTGTCAAGCTAGGTACATACATGTGTCAAGCTAGGTACATACATGTGTCAAGCTAGGTACATACATGTGTCAAGCTAGGTACATACATGTGTCAAGCTAGGTACATACATGTGTCAAGCTAGGTACATACATGTGTCAAGCTAGGTACATACATGTGTCAAGCTAGGTACATACATGTGTCAAGCTAGGTACATACATGTGTCAAGCTAGGTACATACATGTGTCAAGCTAGGTACATACATGTGTCAAGCTAGGTACATACATGTGTCAAGCTAGGTACATACATGTGTCAAGCTAGGTACATACATGTGTCAAGCTAGGTACATACATGTGTCAAGCTAGGTACATACATGTGTCAAGCTAGGTACATACATGTGTCAAGCTAGGTACATACATGTGTCAAGCTAGGTACATACATGTTCATGTTTTGATAAGTGATCAAATGACTATAGCTAAAATTATATATGTTGATGATCTTTAAATCATTACTAATAATGATTACTAATTGTGGTTAGGAAAATTATCTGTAATAGCCTCACAACTTCACATTGTCTTAAAGTGACGTGACGGCAGGTGGGGGTAAATTCTGAGTTATCGAGCAGTTCCACATTCTTGATCATATTAGAAAAATATGCGATAATTATTATTTAGCGTTTATTTTAATTGGTATACCTAATGAAATAATAATTATCATAGATTTTCTTATATGATTGAAAATGTGGAACTGTCCGGTTACAATATGAAAGTATTAAAAATTTAGAAAAGGTTGGGTATTTGTAGAGAGAAAAATGTGAAAAGAGAGAAAATAATGTAAAAGGCGAGAAAATAATGTGAAAAGAGAGAAAATAATGTAAAAGGAGAGAAAATAATGTAAAAGGAGAGAAAATAATGTAAAAGGAGAGAAAATAATGTAAAAGGAGAGAAAATAATGTAAAAGGAGAGAAAATAATGTAAAAGGAGAGAAAATAATGTAAAAGGAGAAAAAATAATGTAAAAGGAGAGAAAATAATGTAAAAGGAGAGAAAACTATATAAATGGAGAGAAAATTATATAAATGGAGAGAAAATAATATAAATGGAGAGAAAATAGTATAAGGGGAGAAAAAATAATGTAAAAGGAGAGAAAATAACGTAATTAGGGAGAAATTAATTTAAATGGAGAGAAAATAATGTGAAAGGAGAGAAAATTATATAAATGGAGAGAAAATAATATAAGGGGAGAGAAAATAATGTAAAAGGAGAGAAAATAACGTAATTAGGGAGAAATTAATTTAAATGGAGAGAAAATAATATAAATTGAGAGAAAATAAAATAAAAGGAGAGAAAATTATAGAAATGGAGAGAAAATAATGTAAAAGGAGAGAAAATAATGTAAATTGGAGAAAATACAATATTTTTTATGTGCAAGCACTATTACTAAAGAAAATGTTAGTAGTACCTATTCAATCTACACGATTTCTAGTAAACCTGTTTTTCTAATTTTTTGTTTTACCAATAAAACTTTTAACCTCTAATTCTTTTTTATTGTTATATTATAATTGCTAATAAAAGTGACTGTCTAAGCATACAGTTATATGAAGAGTATGTACAAGTTAATGTCTTCCATATATTATTATTTCCAGAGGAATTTCCTGCCTGGTAGTGTTGCCAAATCTTTAGCGGTTCCGAGAAAACCTTCAAAACAAAAGACTGCTTAGATTAGGTATGGTGGAGTAAGTGACGAGTTATTGGACAGTTCCATATTTTCGATCATATAACAAAAAGTATATATTATATACTATATAATGTTCATTATTTAACTTTTATTTCAGTTTCCCAGCAGGAATAATGGATACGAGTTAAAATAAAAGTTAAATAGTAATATTTTATACTTTTTATATGATTGAAAATGTGTAATTGTTCGGTAACTTGGAACTTACCCTACTTTAAATTGATCATATTAGCACTAAACTTCATTATTCGAATAATATGTTCAAATAAATGTTTAGAAATAAGAACAAATGGATTGACGATATTTAGATTTTCAACCTAAAATCGGTAAATATCTTAGAGCCTGATTAATTGAATGTAATTACTTATTTTTAATCTAAATCATTATTTCTTTTTAATTTAAATCATTACCAAAGTTCTTCCTGTTTAACCACACTGTGCATCAAAAACTAACCACAAAAACACTCTGACTAACAATCCCTTTTCAAAATTATGATTCACTTAGAAGATCTTAAATACAAATAAATAAACTAACTCGTGCCATAGAGCAATTCAGGGACATTTATCGCAATCAATCACGTGAAGGGTTTCATTTACCGATAGTACGATTGTTCGTGGGTATTTTTCTAGTACGTGAATTGTTGTAAAATGTGTGATAGGTGTAGTCACTTTGGCCTGACCTTCAAACTGAAATGCTCGCAAAGTAATAAGGCCTTTTGTCTTTAATGAATAAAGCGAATTGCATTGCCGTAGAGACGAATGGAATAAATAATAAGGCATTAATATTACTTTTACAGTGACGATAAAAAACAATATAATTATTATTATATATCTTTCATTTTAATTGGTATTCACTGTGAAATATAAATTAAGTTATTATTATTTTATCGTTTTTTATATATGACTGAACCGCCCGATATTTCATAACTGTTTACCAATTCTTTCGTCAGTGTATCAACCTTCTCTATAGGAAGGTTTTATTATTTATAATATAGAGTGTATCGAGTGTATATACACTCTGCATCTATGATGTACAGAGTGTATCCAGTCTGTATCTATGATGTGCAGAGTGTATCCAATCTGCATCTATGATGTGCAGAGTGTATCCAGTCTGCATCTATGATGTGCAGAGTGTATCCAGTCTGCATCTATGAGGTGCAGAGTGTATCCAGTCTACATCTATGATGTGCAGAGTGTATCCAGTCTGCATCTATGATGTGCAGAGTGTATCCACTCTGCATCTATGAGGTGCAGAGTGTATCCAGTCTGCATCTATGAGGTGCAGAGTGTATCCAGTCTGCATCTATGAGGTGCAGAGTGTATCCAGTCTACATCTATGATGTGCAGAGTGTATCCAGTCTGCATCTATGATGTGCAGAGTGTATCCACTCTGCATCTATGAGGTGCAGAGTGTATCCAGTCTGCATCTATGAGGTGCAGAGTGTATCCAGTCTGTATCTATGAGGTGTAGAGTGTATCCAGTCTGTATCTATGAGGTGCAGAGTGTATCCAGTCTGCATCTATGAGGTGCAGAGTGTATCCAGTCTGCATCTATGATGTGCAGAGTGTATCCACTCTGCATCTATGAGGTGCAGAGTGTATCCAGTCTGCATCTATGAGGTGCAGAGTGTATCCAGTCTGTATCTATGAGGTGCAGAGTGTATCCAGTCTGTATCTATGATGTGCAGAGTGTATCCAGTCTGCATATGACTAGCAGAGTGTATCGTTATTTTCTATTGGAAAGTTTTTGGTAATCCCGAAAATGCAACTTTGACCCTTTCAAACGCTAGAAAGTTACGGGGAAAAGAGAGGTTAGAAAACGCGTTGACATTAAGGGTTGGTATACAGGTAAAGCTCGTACAACGGACAGTACATGTACCGGAAAAGTGTCCGCTATGCCGAGCAATGGACGCTATGCGCGATTAAGGTTTTACTTCAGTTGGGGATTTAAAATTTTCAAGTTTTCTTTAACACCATTTTAAAGAAACGCTTATGTAGGTAAACAATCTGAGATTATTATTAAATGAAAATCTTATAATATTTATATGTATAACTTACTTATGTAAATGTCCGAAATAATAAGGTAGGTGTAACTGTAACTATTATATGATATAGAATAGTGACACCTCTTTTCAATTCCCATAGAACTTTTCTAATCAAAGAAAGTGAGGCAGAAAAGAGTAACAAAATCAAAATACTGAAAACCTGAAAACAATACATTAAAGTGTTTATTGTAATTTTGTGAATTCTAATACCTCTGAATATAATAAATGATTGACTAGATTTGGTAGACGGATGAAATATTTGTTCAACCATATAATTTAAAGAGGTCGTTGTACCGAGCTGCATGTCCAGTAGAACGGACAATTTTTGCTTTGTAGGGGGTGTCCATTTAAAGATCGTCCGCTGTAGTAGCTTTACCTGTATTGTGGTTGATGTTAGGGTTGGTATATGGTGGTTGATGTTAGGGTTGGTATATTGTCGTTGGTGTTATGGTTGGTTGGTACATAAGCAACATAAATTGAGATATAAAAACAATGGTTTCATTGACAATTTCAGATATCTATTTCTAACGAGTTTTTCTGCATTAAAACCTGTAGTTGTACATATAAATATTAATTGCATGTAAACTGCATGTATAACTTGTATATATCAATTGTATGTAAATTTTATATAAATTGCATTTATAAATCGTGCATTTTTATTATATCATTTTAATTTAGAATTTTATTATGAAGTGATTCTTTTGATAATTCTTAGGCTCCCTAGGGTTTTTTTTAGAAACCTTATTCTGTAAAACTTCTTATCATTTTATTATATATTGAATAATATAAACAGTGTGAAATAACAATAAAATATATACGATATTTTCAGATGTATATATATATATATATCAGATTTTCTGAACCAGATATGGTTCCTAATGTAGTTCAAGAAAAGGCCGCAGTTCAATAACAGCTGTGGCGCCACCCGCTAAGTATTTTACATTGAATTATATCCTTATTAATAATTTCATTGTTGTTAATTTATTATGGACTTACATGCCCAATTTAATTTATATAAATGCTAAGAAAAATCAACTGTTAATTTAATTATTATTTACTTTTTTTAACGATCGGAAATGTGGCTCCGTTCGACAACTCGAAACTTATCCTATGCACAGCAAAATATAATTAGGTAAATATTTTCCTCGTTTTTTTTTAAATTAATAAGTTAATTATTTTTAATTACTGTAAAAAGGTTTAATTAAATAAATAAAACTATTCACAAAGCACGACTCTTCTTCACCCATTTTGCTTTCAAATTTCCCTCAGCAGGTTTATAATCTTTTCATCATTGGACATCACACGTGAAAACTGAGGTCTGGGTTTTCCTCTTACACCTACATTTAGAGGTCAGAGGTCAACTTGTAAGGGAGGAGGACTATTTACTTTGTCTGTTAGAGACACACGTTAAAAGGTATGAAAATAAGTCACTCATTGATCACAGTTATAAGGAGTATTAATGGTGCAGATGAAGTACCTACTCAACGAATTATAATTCTCCTCATTTGAAGGTTGTTTGAAAATGGTTTACTTTATTGAATATAGTTAAAGCTGTATAACAAAACGATAACTTGTCACTCACCCTATTTTTCTCGCCCATTTAGAGTACAGTACAGCCAAATGTTATGATTGAAAAGTATAACTAAAAGTTAATTACAAACATTTATCCCTTTGCCATCGAATTTTTAATTTTTCCTTTAATTATGAGTGTTTCTGCAATATTTGTTTCTACAATATAGTATATACAAATAATATATTCCACTAGGAATATACTATAATAGAGCGAAGAAAATTAGAAATTCCTAATTGTAGTCAACATAATATTCCACTAGGATAAACTCTCACGGCGAAGAACATTTATATAATATCTATTTACAGTCAATAAAAACTATTAAGGTAATTAAAATATGTAAAATTTTTTGAAATAAAAATGATGAATTCATCCACCACATTCGTTATCGCTTATGCTACAATAATAATAAATAACTGTATAATATTTTCTCTACTAGATCGTACAGGTCAGGCACTGGGTTGAAACCGAATAATTTGTTTTGATTTTTCCACACTTTACAAACTGGTTCTGTTGGTGTGTCTCTCACACTCACGGGTTACTTTTCTAGACCCATAATATACCTTATCGCCTATCTTTGTTATGGATTTCCCCGGTAATTCGATAAACGGATACTATCAGGTTATTGTCTGTTCTTTAAATTATATCCAATACTTAGTTATTCAAATTAAATACAATTATACTGTTTATTGCTTATTATACTCTATGAAATTAATAACAGTGAAGTACAATTAATATTAATTCGTTAATAATGTATATTAATTTATTATTATAGGTTTAAAAATATTACATATTAAAACATTCTAATCTCCATTAGAATATTTTATTGGAATCTCTTTTGAATAGAGTATTTAAGTTTAAAGTCGTCGTGACGATTTAATGCACTATACTTATAAAAGAGAATTTAACAAAAGATATTGCAATGGTCAGGAATAGTAGTTTACGAATAATATATCCTCACAAAATAGAAATGCTTATAATTTAGATCAGTGGTTCTTAAAGCATTGTTGTCGTACACCCCTTGCTTTTCTCTGCCCCCCCCCCCCCCCCCTGAGCATTGTATTGCATTGAAATGGATTAAAAAGATGCAATTACAATATATTTTGTTACTATGTGATGTGAGAATTTAAAATGCAAAAGTAAGGAAAATGAATGTTTTATTTACACTCTTTTTAATATTAGCAGCATGAACCGAACTTATCAGTAACATATAAACAGCCACCCCAGGCACCCCTACTCACAATCCATGCCCCAAAGGGGTGCCGGGCACCCAACTTCAAGAGCCACTGCTTTAGATGCTCTACTATATAGCTTTGGAAGCGGTGTTGCCATGGACTTACTTTCTTAGACACTGGCTTTCATATCCCTGTATTCAATATTATTCATTCACTAATTTATTCTAACCGTTAAAAAGTAGAAAGGAAACAAAAAGTTGATCTTAAACCAATGCAAAGATTATATTCGAAAGTATTTAACAGACCTGTAGAAAGCAGTTGTACTAATCAGTAGCAGAAATAAATTATGAATTAAATTAATATAATTGGTTTAAGATTAAAATTAAATGCATAAATTAAATATACATGAAAAAAGAAAAAAAAAAGAAGCTGAAATATAAATTATATATACATATTTTTAACAGAACTATTTTGTTTACTATCAACAGTCCAGACTAAGATTTTTGAATTTTTAATATGTATAAGTGGATGTGATCCGTATCAAAAATACTGCCGCAAATTATTAGTTTTTCCTTTTAATTTGTGTGTCTTTGATTTCTTTGACTTTCCACCAACTTTATGAGGGGCTGTTTTTATAAGCAAAAACACGGTCTTATTGTATATAGTATATTATTTTATAGATGTATAGTAAATAGTTTATAGTGAAAAAAGGTAGAAGAGAGATTGACAACAGGCTTTAGTTAGAAAAAAGAAAAAAGATTTTTTTTAGTTTAAGTGAGATTGTTCCCAGGTAGCAATTTTTCATGGGCCATTATTGGGACAACATTGGCCCGAGAATCATTGCTACCTGGGTTAATAGTAGTAAGGCATTAGCTACAGCTAGCATTATTAAATATCTTCTTTGAATAAAGCGGATAAATATTAGTGATTCATATGCATAAAATAATAGAAATAATTTTAAGATATATATACGGTGTATAATTGTTTTAATTTCCCTACTTACATTATTCAAGTTACTATTAATGTCAATTAATTTCCTTTTCACAATAAGTATATTCCTGTATACTTGAAATATCTGAAGAATCAAGTAATTTATTATTGTTGTAATTTATTAATATTCCATGTGTTTCATATTTCTATCTCTATTAAAATATTAATATTATTTAAATTAACAGTTATAAGATATTTCATTTTTCGATCCATGATTACGTCATTTGCCACAACAATGAAACAAGGAACAGTTTTGTTATTCAACTCATTATTTAGAACTACTCACCATATATGACCAAACCCTTTAAATCAAGTACAGGGACGTGTCTTCAAACTCACGAGCTAAACTAACGAAGTTTCCCCACCTTCATTTAACCTTTGACCCTCCCCGCCATCCTATCAGTTACATCCAATACCATCTCCTTCTCCATCAACCAATCAGCTGTACTGATAACTATGACGTCACGCTATTGCACCTCTAACAATCACATCACTGCATCTTCACAATGCATGTGCAGTGTGGCTGCATGCAGGACAGTGTGGCTATATAAGCGCGTTAGACTGGCTTCTTCACAGTGAGGGATTGTAGTTTGTTGCTCTAAGTTGTGTTTCTCTCCTCAGTTTGGGAGACAGTCGCACTTATTGCATCTAAAAGGTGAGCTGATGCAAGTTATATGCTAGAACTATTTTAAAATTATACGAAATGTTATCAAGAGTGTTTAGTTATAGACTTTTATCAAACGGTCAAATGGGAAAAAAGTTTTATAGTTAAAACACCATGAAAATATTTTTACAAAATTATTATGGCATATAATATTCATATTATTTTTTGTTGAATTAAATAATTTTACATGTTCCATTTCATGTTTTAGTTATCTTATCTACGTGCTCTTTTCAGATTTAATCAACTCTCACTTCGAACTTAAATACAAGCAACGATGGTAAGTTTTGACATGAATATTCACACTACTTTGTGTCAGATAAATATTATCCCGAAAATTAAAAAAAATATTGTAAAAATGAAGAGTGAATTAAGGACAAATAATGACTCCTTAGTGAATAAATCCTGATGATTCTCTTTTTTCCCACAGTTGCGTGTTTTGACGCTAGCGTTACTCGTGGTCACAGTTTTGGGCGGATGGAACTCCAATACAAAAACAGGTTGCAAACCAGGATCCTGGAACTGCAACAACAAAGGTAAGCTCTAAAGCGACAGTGAAAATCTCTCAATTGCTTTGCACTGAGTTTTACTGACGGTTAGTAATTGTAGGTAAATTATGTTCCATAAATTAATTGATTAAAAAATTATCTTTTTTGTGTAATGGTACTCTATTACAAAGAGATGCAGATACCACCTTTAATTTTGTATTATTTCAATATTTATTCAACTTTATATCACATTAACGAACTTTTTTGTCAATGAGAAAATGTATCTTTGGAGACCAAGCTCTTGTTTCTGAACACCAATAATACATTAGAAATCTATTAATGGTCTAGTTTCTCTTTATATGATTGCTATTTGACAAAATTCCAATTAAAGATAATTATTTACTTATTTTTTTTGTTGATTAACGAAAGATATTTAATTTTGCAGGATCTGGTAGCTCTGCATCCCACCATGGCTCTTCTTCGGGTAATAGAAAAGTCACAACCGGAGGAGGAAACTACTGGTGGGTCCAGAACAATCCATTCGCTTCTGCTGGTAAGAGACCAGCCAGCTCTGCAGGTTCAGTGGCTAGTAATACCCGTTTCCCAGCTGGAGGCCCAATTCCAACAAACCAAATCGTTGGTCCTATGGGAGTTTGTCCTCGAAAATATGTCTGTGTTCACTGGCAGCTCTGTCGTCGTGATGGTATCGTTATCTCTGACGGTACTGGCATCATCGACAAATCTCTGAAAAAACCATTTGGACTGGTGAGATATAGTTAATGTAGAAAATAATTCAGGAACCTTCATTTTAAACCTTCACGAGAGTGAACAAAATTTAATGTAATATCATTGTTAATAACTTCTTTATTACAGTTTGATCAACTAGAGGGTTGCGGTGGAGACATGATTTGCTGTGGAGTTCCCGATGGCAATACCCCACAAGGAGTTGTTAATTTCTTCACAAATAAACGACCCACTGGTTCGTCTCAAAATACTAACTCTCAATCGCTTCAGCCATCTGTAAATATTCCACAACAACAAAATTTACCTAACGTAGCTACCACATCTACACAACATAATTCACAATTGCCATCTCAATCTCACTCAGAATCAGGAAGTCCAATTCAAACCATTTCTAACTCTGGATTGGATTCATATAACCAAAACATCGTACCAGTAGGATTAAGTGACAGTTCGAATAATTTCCAGCCCCAAATTGGTAAACCACAAGATAATTCTCATTCTATTACTAGTGGTTCTAAATTGCCCGGTCATTCCGATACAGTAGTAGCTAACTCTCATGATCTATTGTCTGGTTCTTTTATCCAGAATGAATTTTCTTCTCATCAAAGCAGTCAAAGCTCTTCTTCATCAGCGCAATCTGACAATGCACATTCATTTAATAATAAAGATTCGACTGATTTATCACAAAAAAGTCCAGAAACTATACCTAGTCACTTCGAACAATCAGAACAAGGCTCACTTTCGGGTGCAAATCTTGACAATAAATTTCTGGGAAAACCTGTACATTCTATAAATAAAACTCCTGTATCAAGTAATTCTAACAATTATCAGCAAACAGGTCAAAATCCAACACTAGTATCTGAATCTGAGAAAACAACTCACAACATTTTCTCCTCGCCTAACGATGGTTCGACAGTATCTCATTCTGGTGCTAATGACGGTTCCTTGATAAACCCTGTCAATTCCTTTCAAATACCTAATGAAGAAGCGTCTTTGCCCAGTTCTGAAACTGTCAATCAATACAACAGTGGAACTGACACCAGAGACCAACAGACTTCTGTAATTGATGATGTTTCACAAACTTCAGGGGTTATTTCTGGTTCACAAAGTTCAATTAAGGGTTCTCCCATTAAAAACACTGTCAATGACGATAAGAAAATTTCCAATAATAACGATCAGTTGTCTTTCTTCTCGAAAACTGGTGCCATTCAAGGTGTAAATACAGATTTCGGTTCATTTGGAGACTACCTCCCACCGACTAAAGAGTTTGATAGTAATTTGAAATCATCTCAAACTACTCCTGTTAAAACTATTTCAAAAACACCACAAAATGCAATCAAGTTTCCCCAAAATAATATTCCCGCTATTACTGTAAATAACAATGAAAACATTAATAACGAACAACACCTTAATCCTTCATCAACCATCAATTCCGAAACTAGTTTGAACAATCGTAAAGAGCAGAGTACCATTCAACAAAGCAATACTAACATCGTAGACGATTCCACTAACCAACAACCATCAGATAGAAATACCATTCCCTCACTGCAAGCTGGTTACTTACCCCCATTACCTGATTCATCTTCATCAACTTCTAATCAAGAAGACGCTTCATCATCTGTACAGTCGTTGAATACTAATAATTTGAATCCAGGTAATAATTTAGATTTTTACCTATTTTTCAATTACGAAAAACATTAGTTGGCTCCTCTAAGTGTTTAGGGAAGAAAGCAAAAGGTCTTAATTCGAATTGATCTCAAATTCAGTGGAAACTATATCTAAATTCATATTATTTAATTGGCCTGCCTTATTGAAATAGTTTAGGCTATTCATTCTTTATTTTCATATCTCATCGATAATCGATATACTTATATATATTTCAAATTCAGGAAAACCATTGTCTGTTAATTCTTGGAAATTGGTTTTAGATTTCAAGACATACAATTTTCATAGTATTAAAACAAAAATGAATTTTTCAGTTATAAGTGGGTCTACTGGTGGATCTTCTGGAAGTATCAGTTCACAACATGGAACAAGTGGAGGAGGCTTTGGTGGAAACACGTTCCCTGGGTCTACTTCGGGTCAAGGATCTGGATGTGTGGGAGGAACTGGAGTCGGCTGTTCTCCCGGTGGTTATAATCCAGCCTTTCCAGGCTCTGCTGGCCAAGGAAACCGCCCATTAAACTCTGGTGCTTATAATCCATCTTCTCCAGGATCATCTTCTCAAGGAAGTAGACCCTCCAGCTCTGGTATCTCTACTGGAGGATACAACCCTGCCTCTCCAGGATCTTCTTCTCAAGGAAGCAGACCATCCAGCTCTGGTATCTCTACTGGAGGATACAATCCTGCCTCTCCAGGATCTTCTTCTCAAGGAAGCAGACCCTCCAGCTCTGGTATCTCTACTGGAGGACACAAGCCTTCCTTCCCAGGATCTTCTTCTCAAGGCAGCAGGCCCTCCAGCTCTGGTGTCTCAACTGGAGGATACAATCCTTCTAAACCAGGATCATTAGGAGGATCCAGTGGTGGTTACAATCCTTCATCTTCAGGAACTCCAAGCAAAAAACCATTCCCCAATAGGCCTCAAAGCTCAGGCGGTTCTCTCTCTGGTTTTGGATCAAACAATGTTGGATGTGTTGGTGGATCAGGACCAGGTTGCTCTGGTTCAGGAAGCCGTCCTTTGAATTCTGGAGCATACAATCCTTCTTCTCCAGGATCATTAGGAGGATCCAGTGGTGGTTACAATCCTTCATCTTCGGGAACTCCAAGCAAAAAACCATTCCCCAATAGGCCTCAGAGCTCAGGCGGTTCTCACTCTGGTTTTGGATCAAACAATGTTGGATGTGTTGGTGGATCAGGACCAGGTTGCTCTGGTTCAGGAAGCCGCCCTTTGAATTCTGGAGCATACAATCCTTCATCAGGATCTTCCAATCCAGGCTCAGGTGGATACAATCCCTCATCTGGATCTTCCAATCCAGGCTCAGGTGGATTCAATCCTTCATCAGGATCTTCCAATCCAGGCTCAGGTGGATATAATCCTTCATCAGGATCTTCCAATCCCGGTTCAGGTGGATATAATCCTTCATCAGGATCTTCCAATCCAGGCTCAGGTGGATTCAATCCTTCATCAGGATCTTCCAATCCAGGTTCAGGTGGATATAATCCTTCATCAGGATCTTCCAATCCAGGCTCAGGTGGATTCAATCCTTCATCAGGATCTTCCAATCAAGGTTCAGGTGGATATAATCCTTCATCAGGATCTTCCAATCCAGGTTCAGGTGGATACAATCCTTCATCAGGATCTTCCAATCCAGGTTCAGGTGGATACAATCCTTCTGCTCCAGGATCATCAGGCCAAGGAAGTCGCCCACAGAATCAAGGTGGCTGCATTGGTGGAGTTGGAAGTGGTTGCCAAACTGTTGGAGGATCAAATGGAGGTAGCTTCGGATCAACAGGTGGATCTGGAGTGCAACCTGGATCTGGATTCCCAATTGGTGGAAGTTTAGGACCTCAATCAGGTAATGCCTATCCAAGCTCTCAAGGAACTGGAAACAACAACCGTCCAGTCAATCCAGGTCCTGGAGGAGCATTCAATCAAATTGGATTACCTTCTAATCTTGGATCTAGTTCTCAACCTCAACAGTCACCACCAACGAACAACATGATGATGGGAATGATGGGCATGGGTGGAAACCCACTAGTGGGTGGATCTTGCAGCGCTGGAACATTTTGTGTTCCACGGTTCCAATGTAATCCATATGATGGTTTCATAATCATGAATCCCAATAATCTAATGGCTGTCTGGCCAAATGCTCCTCGAGTTCCACTTCTGGTGAGTAATCAGTTACAAAGTTAATGAATTATATTCGATTATAAAATTGTATTAAATAACTTATCTATAATTCATTTTTTTTCAGGATTGTATCATTCCCGCCGGCGTTCTTGACGGAGGAATTTGTTGCCAACAAAGACATCCGATTGCAGGTGGTCTTGACTAATCGAGATTGGAATTTATCTGAGGTTTTGAACAAATTCTTTTAACACTAGTTAGGATTTGATTCTAAGTGATGAATTGAATTAGTTTTCTACTGTACAACTATTTGTTTGATAGTTATTTTATGATATTAACCCTTATATTTGATATGTAACTGGTCCGTTTATGGATTCGACTTTCATTCAATAATAATGTGGCATTAAATTCAAGAATGTTTTAATTAAGAATTATTTATTTTCATGATTTAGTATGAATTACATGCTATTCAATATATTAAACTTGATTCTTTTAGTAATGTTGGTATTATTTTTCTCTCCTTTATTTTGAGTAAACCAAAGTTTTATTGAAAATATTTAAATCACAACATGAGATTTACGGAAGATCACTATCCGTAATTAATATACAATATTGTAAATTTGAAAGTAGTTAGGTCCGCACTAAACCAATGCCTATTTATACCGGGCAACAAAAATAAAGCATTAACATTAACAATCTGGATTAGAATAAATGCAAGCTTTACTGAGTATTAAAACTAGAATATGCTGTATAAATTTTTGGTGGAAGGAATATAGTAAATTGCAGCTTGTAATAATATTTATTTAAGTTGTATACATTCTCATTTTGACGCAGCAGAAGTCCTCCTAAATGTTTTCACCATAGTTTGCAGACCTTATTGAAGTTGTCCTCGACTCTTCTGAAATGGAAATAAATTTTTAAGAAATTACAACAATGTCTTATCTGTTGTACTTAATCAATTTTAGTATAATCGTCCATTTGAAAAAATTAAAAGGTTAGTTCACTAAGAATATATTTAAAGAGTATTGTTCCTTGCGATTAAGTTTTTTAGGAAAATGGTTTTAAGGTTACGAACTAATTTACGAATAACTGTATGGGAGGGGGGTGGGCCTGAAGCCACCCGAATCCCCCTTCCAAGTGTCACGCTTCAAATAATAGTGAAGTGTGCGATACAACAAACTGCATTAAAGGCATATATGTTGAAAGTTACAAAGTTTTTGTTATTTAAAATGTAATTTATTTCAACTCATAACTACATGCAATGAGGGGGGGGGGGGGGGCAACAGGAGCGGGAAACCAACGTCTCGGTGCTCTGTCTCCTATTGGATCCTCTTTATACCCGACCAATCAGAGATGACTTATCGTTAAAAAAATACCTATAAGAACATTATTCTTGGAACATTGTATCAATAGAAAATTATGCGGATGGGACAATATCTCAAAAATCGTATATCCTGTTTACTATATTTATAATATTTTAGTTGGAAGAAACATAACTATTTTGGGCACACCGAAACCTTATCATTTAAAACAATTTTATTATGTTAGGTACCTATTGCGACAATACATTCCATTTTTTTAAATGTCATCACACGGAGAGTTAATTACAAAACATCATATTAACTGTTTTTTTTTAATAATATGTATATAAAAATATGAACTGCAATGACGTTTAAGCCCATAACATTTATTGGAGACGATTCTTAATTTAAATGGGAATAATTTACGGACTTCATTACGTGGAGTTGTTATATTTTTCTTCAAAAATGATCTCGTTCATAATTAGCTGCAATAGTAGCCTGATTATCTCTTACCGAGTACATTTGAAGGCGTTCCTCATGTCTTCGTTGTTTTCGAACACGCCTCTAACTCTGAAGGGACCGGGGGAATGAAACTCTCCCACCAGGGCGGACCTCAGTCCCTTTGGGGTGTAGTTCTTGCACCAAACCTAAGGAAATAATATTAAATACTTTTAGTCAATGCAGTTGTCTGTCCTGTCTAGATATTTTTTAAACACAGCATTCATTCGAAAATTTAATCGAAAATGATTTCAGAAAATATGATAATTCATACGAGAAGTTTAATATTTTTCAACGCTTAATACCAGATCAGCACTTCATAAAAGACTGGATATGTGTTTCATTGTAGTAGTTTAGTTTGTAATAAGATGTTAACTAGTTTTGCTAACTTGAGAGTAGCTGATGAAGAAGAGTTGTTCAGGAGTGAAGTGTTCCAGTCCTGGCAGTGTCTGTGGTTCGTCACTCGATTTATGGAGTCTGTTTTGAAATCCCTTAAACGCTGCTCTTACTCCTGTGAAGTAGATTATTACTAGGGTTGTGACAATATGCGTTTATAAATATAGATCTTAAAAATGGTATCGAATACTATATACCGCTGGTTTAGAATGATTGAATAGTATTTAATTCAATTCATCTATAATATTTTTAGGATCTATATTTTTAAACGTATATTGTCACAACCCTAATTGTGAATATATTACTATAACTTTTGGCAACTAGAAACAAGATTCTAAGATTAATTAAATTTTTTAACCTGCATTATCTGCTATGTTTTCACCCAAGGTGAACTTCCCGTCTAGTTTGGTAGAATCAACCGCTGCAGATGTTTCGATGTCATCAAAGTGATTAGGCAAAGGGAACCTTCCGTACTGCTCTACGAAGCACTTCGCTTTTTTCGCGAACGTTAGCAGTGAGGCAGAACTCCACCAATTTCTTAGATTTCCCAGACTGTCGATCTCACGACCTGTTAAAGTGAATATTAATTTTAATACTTTATAGCTGTGAAGAATTGATTATTCCAAAGAAGATTAAGTATGAATAATCGTGTTATTTATATATTTAAGTGCTTGATAGTCCAAAAGATTGATATTTCACTTAATTTTCATTAGATTTACCTGCGTCATCGAATCCGTGGGTTATTTCGTGGCCAATCACCACCCCCACTCCACCATAATTCAAAGCTCTGCAATTAAAGATAGTTTTAGCCCGACATTTCTGAGAACACTTTATATTGATTCATCATAAGAATACATAAGTATTTCGATTTTATATTTCAGTTTAAGAGTCACACTCACTGTACAGTGTTCTGTCTGAAGAATGGGGCCTGTAAAATTCCTGCTGGTATAACTGAAATTCAAAGGTGAAGTTAAAAATTTGTTTCTATTTAGGGTGAAGTTTCAATTACCAGATGCTAATTAAATACATCAAGAAAATTCAATTGGAAATTATCAAAAAAATTGCAATAAAATGAATATATTTCAATACTCGTGTTCAATGGATTATTTAATAAAAAACAATTCAATAGTTGTTTTCTGTTTAATTTACCTATTGCATTTTGGGAGAAGCTGTAGTACGCATTTACTTCAGAGGCACTCACGAAAAAACTGTAAAGTAATGAAAACTATTATAGTTCACATTAGTTATAAATATTAGTAAAGAGAAAACTAACAAAATTAAACTGAATAAAATTGTAGAGGACTTCTTTTACAATCCCATTTATCTTTCTATTATTTCACTAGTAAGTCTTCTTTATTATTATTAGATAGCAATCTCAACAAGATACTTGCCCTTGTCTGTTGGGAGTTTGGTTGAGTAAAGCCAATCCTTTGCGACTGTGGAACACAGACAACTTCAACATATTGCCAAAATGATCGTAGCGACTCATTTCTGGAAGCTGACGGAAATAATATTTAAAGATTAAAAAAAAAACAATGCTCGACACAAATTAGAGCAAGAGGTTTCATATGAAACTGAAAAAGATCAACTTTCTTACTTGAGCATAACTTTTTTCTATTATTTTCTCAGCATTTTTGTCGGAAGATATAAATTCATAACCGATTAGGTTGATGATGGAGTCCAGTTTGTGAATGGCCGAAGATTTGGTCTCCTGGTCCATCCAGTTGTTTTCTGAGAGAATTTCTCTGAAAGCTCCTTGAACATCGGACACCATTTCTCTTGCCTACAAAATAGTATCATGAATTGGAGGTGGAGAGCATAACATATGTATACACTCATAAAAGAAATGAGGCACTCAGATATAAACTTTTTACAAACACGTGACACTTAAAGGGGTAGTAAACCTTTGTACAAACTTTTTCTATAATGTTGATAAAACGATGCGGGATATTAATAATGGAATAAGATATAGTTATTTCATTTTTTTATACTTCTATTTGAAAAAATTAATATAATTATTTCACGAATGCAGCGCCATCTACTGAAGCAATCTGGAACTGCCCACTTAAGTACTTGAACTTTAATTTTTGTATACTGTTCAATTTGATTTTGATTAAAATGAAGGTGTTGAATCACGATCGGCATTATGGGGTTAAAGATGCTTAAAAAAGCGTAGCGCATTCTCGAGATTGTGACAATCGGCAAATTGCGCGGAAAATATAAATGAAGACATTGAAATTAAGTACAGTAATATAAATGCATTTGTCGATTCTATTATTTGAACAAAACAGTTTTTCGATAGCATATCAAAATAGAATTGTAAAGAAAGTATGGAATAGGGACAATAATTCCTACCATCAGTTATACAGTAATCAAAGGATGAACTAATGGTTTTGTTCAAAGATAACAGGTATTACTAATTTCACAAACATTACATGTTACTCACAGAGTCTACTGACGATGTGTTGAGATTGTCTCTGATATAAAGGTACGACACAGCCTCGTCAAACAGTTGAGTTGTCTTTTCAGTGCACTTCAGCCACCTGGCAGAAAAATTACTGTAATCATTTGCTGAAAACATTCTATACTTTACGTAAAAAAATAATATTATAAACGGAAGTATTAATGTCCCTTGATATCCCAAATTTAATTTATGTTGAACTGTATTTTTTTCAGTTGATAAATAACTAACCTACAGCTAAACATATTCGGTTGATTAAATATATATTTAGAAATATTTACCCAAAATTAGGAAACTATATTTTAATATTATTGTAGTCTTGTTAGTACATGTTTTATCATTATCAAATATCTCACAAAATATTTCTCTTTTTAATTTTCAGAGATTAATGCAAAGAGTTTGCTAATTAAATATTCACATTGAAGTTCTCTTTACTTTAAAATACTCAATGTATATGTAAGAAAAACATTTAAAAACATAGTACTTATACCTAAGTCGGCAAGTAAAAATATATATGATTTATTTTATACGGTTATATGTATAAATTGAATAAAAATATTGGTATTGTATAAATGGTGAAAAATATTGAAGATTTACATTTAAAATATATATAGAAGCTATAATAGCAATGAAAATCACATATATATTTTTTGCACAAACCTCTCCTTGTAATATCTTGTAGGCCGCTGACCTGGTTTGAAAACTTCATCTTCTATGTAAAGTGTCAACATGTATGCCATATAATTAGCTGAAAATAAACCATTATACTTAGTAAGAATTCCAAAAAATCATTTGAATATCAAATGGCAAAAATCAAGTATATAATCTATTTCGCATAGTAATATTTTATTTACGAGGATGTATATTTATTACATGAATAACAATTTACTCACCAATAGTTCTCTCCGGCACTCTATTCATAACCAGTAGAAGCGTGAAGAGGTACGTTGGCTCCGTTACGATAACTCTAGTGTTGCCGTTCATCTCGATATCAACATCCGAAAACACGTTATTTATGTGATCTAACCAGTTGATCTGGAAGAAAGGGGAGTAAGGTTCTTTAGTTTTATAGTATTTATAGTCACGTCCTTCATATAATTACTTTTTATCGATTGTAATTTAAAGAAATTAGTTTCTTCCATTGATACAAAATCGATTTGTTTTTACTTGCAATGTGTTTATTAGAATTAGTTGTTAATAGAATGAATAATTTTGTTCCTTTTAACAAATGTAGATTGTTTTCAGTCTTATTATTCGTACAACCGATTCTCTAAAAGATCGCTTGTGAAATTGTTAGTTTACAACTCAAAAACTTTATTTTGAGAACATTCAACATCTCACAATTTATTAATACGATTTAAAATGGGTTCAGTAAATTCAAAAGTAATACTACATGTCTATTCTACTCTACTATAGGGAGGAATGCTAAGCTGTTTCAGTTCGAATCCCAGTGACATCCTATATCTCTCTCACCTTCACAGATTCTTCTCCCAATGCATCTGACATAATTTGCAGGATATTGATTGTCATCGGATTGTACAGTTTGTTCTGGTCCAGCAAGTCTTCACTAGGAGTGCTTATCTGTTTGGAAAATACTCAAATATTAATAAAGCAGTTGTGTTATAAGCTGTTAGCAATACTCTTTGACTAAACTATAATTTGCAGTGTATGTTTCTGAGCCAATATTTCGTGCACTCATTCTGACGTCAGTGTAACGGGGAAAAGTAATTTATATAACAGTTTATTAAAACTAGAAAAGCAACTTATATCCTCAAAATGAAAAAAAGGTATAATAAAAATCAGGGCATTTTCGATTCGGACAAGCTGTTTGCTATAAAATATAGTGGCTGTCTTACCCAAGCAATGTATGCATTGTGGTTAAACAGAAACAGTAGTTATAAATTACTAACCCGGGCCATAGCAACAATAAAGGCGTATAAATCATATACTTCTTCGACTGCTTTTGGAATTTCAGGTTCAATGTTTTCTTCAGTTTCATTGAACTCTGTAGAATTTTCTAAATTCTGGCTCAGTCCCTCTGATTGTTGGAATCTGATGATTCCTGCTATATCTTCAGTGGCCGAGACAACACCATCTAAGACATCTTTCTTTCCTATGCGATTGCTTTTCCTATCGTGTTTTGATTGAGCAATGTTCAAATTTATTAATGCATTATTGGAGAGCGGAACAACATATTTTTGTCTTTTCAGTTCTAAAGTTTCAGGAGAATCTTTTATTAGATTTTCCATGAGTTGAAATATTTGTTCTTTTTTCAAGAGAGAAAGATCGATTGAGGTGATATTTTGTAAGGAATTTTGATCGATTTTCAATACCGGCAATGATGGTTCATTTTGCTCGAGAAGTACTTTCTCGAAAACTTTCTTTGATTTCAGTCCACTCTGTTTCAGGAAATCAGCATTGAAATATTCTGCTATTTTGACGATCCTGTCAAGCTGCAAGCGGCGAGTTGATGAATCATCTCGAATTAAATATTCTCTAAGACCTGGGAGCATACCGGCACCAATCTAACGGATAGAGAGACGATGGTTACATAGAGCCATTACAATAAAATCTATTTCATATAACAATTAATTAGTTTAATACTGACATGAATAGCATAATTGGAGCTGTTCTTCGCGTCATAAGCCACTTTGATCTTCATCAAGATATTAGCACTGTAAAGTTTTTTAATTTGGGCAATCCGGTCGAGCCAGTGGACTTCACCGTTCCACGAAGAGTTTGCCATTGGAAAGCCGCCAATCTTTTCAACCGCAGACACTAATGGAGAAACTCCTGCAGTCGCCCAGACCACTGAAATAGAAACTTCTTATTTGCTAACTGAACTTCTCAAACCTGAACTTTGTGTTCAGAAGGTGTTCAATTTTATTAAAGAATTCATTTCGATATAAATATTAAGTAAAAACTTTCAACGAAAAGATGTGTTAAATTATTTCTATCAAGTTTTTATACTTACAGTCATTCATGCAAGCAGAGTAAAATCGTTTCATCTTTTTCACCGAGGAAGGATCAGGTATTTTTTCACTGTAATTCTCAACCTCAAGCAACTCTGTTAACGAAGACAATCCAAATCTTAACATATTAAACAATTCCCAGGTATGCATTCAAGATTCTAAAACATAGGTTCTTTTTAAAATGAAAGCAGCATGGAAAACGTCAATTAATTCTTATGCATTGGTTTCATCCTAAACATTGCAAGTACATATAAGTACACCAATTTATTATACCCACTCTTCACTTTGTAGAGATTCCTTTCGTGTGATATCGAGAAAATGTCTTCTTCACCATGTCCCATAGGCACAGGATGCTTACTCTTCCAGCCTCCACAGGAGAACTCCACGAAATTGTCACACGGATCCACAGTTTGGTCCATGAAACTCATCATCTCTCCCGCTGAAGAAATTTCAAAGGAAATTGAAATATAAAGTTAGAACGTAAAATGATTAATTTCTATCTAGTTTGGTAATAAGTTTTACTATTGGCATACGATAAATGTAAGTTATTACTTATTAGAAAGGATAATAGTTTGATCAAGTAAATATTTACTATAGTTTAAGCCTAATATTGCTGCGGGATATGTGTCCCTCTTGGGTTTCTATGTATATAACGCATTATAATTTAGTGAGTATTCTGGGATTTCACGACTTTTGAAGTTTGCAGTTTAAGGTAAACTTCGCTAGATGATTAGTATTAGTTAATGAGTTATGAATATTCAGATATAAAATCTGAAAATTCTGAATTTTTTCACTCTCCAACCAAAAATGTGACAGAAAGGATGGGGGAAAGGTTGATGATGGATATGCTCAATATATTAAAGATTATAAAGTGATTTTATTATCGAATAGAGTTATGTATTTGTCCCTAAAAATTATTGTGTTCAAGATTCAGTAAATGTAAGATCATTGAAGAGTAACCACCCCATGAAGAATTACAGGTTGGAATGACTTTTTACTTGGGTTTAATTTATTGTTATTTATGTATCGTTATAGATTAATTTTCTTCACAAATGATTACATCAATCATTAAAAGTATGCATATTTAAAGGTAATACATAATAATACAATCCTCCCCCCTCTTATGGATGACTGGGAGTCGAATTTTTTCCAATTATTGCCTAAATTTAACACACTGGTATATATAAGAATTACATTTTAGTATACAAAATAAAAGAGGGGAGAGAGAGAGAGGGGGGGGGAGGGGTTATTATGAACCCTAAATACAAAATAGAACATAAATAGCCAGTTGCTAATAGGTTTAACTGTCTTACCTGCCTCAATGCATTCTCTACTGCTGCATAGTCCATTTGTTTCATTTTCTGTAAACGAAAAACAATAAAGATTTGCAATATTAAGATGTAAAATAAATACTGGAACACAGTAAAGAACGATCTTCTATTAGCATTGCTATTCAACTTTAGATTCATTTTGTTACATTCATGTAAATGTAATTGTGTGGTTTCTATGCCTTGTCATACAGCTGACTTTCTTTAACCTGTTAGGTAGAAGTTTGCAACCACAAAAATCAGACCAATGGTGAGAACTACCACTAGCACTATCAGGATAATTGTACTCATACCACAACATCTGAAATAGAAAAGAAAGTCTTTTTGTCAAATAAACATCCAGTGATTGGAATAGGCAAAAATCGAATAAAGAGAATTCATTCAAGAAATGTTAAACAATTCGAATTGATTTACTTCATTTAAAATTAAATCTGTATATATCATGAGCTAACAATAATTATATTTCATATATTTACCTTATTATAGCTACTATCAAATATATTTGATACTCGAGACTAAAGGTTTGAGTTATACTCTACCCTAGATAGCGTAAAATAATTTTGAATATTCTAATGTAACAAATATATACCAAATTAAATCTATATATGATATATTGATACATTATCAGTCTTACCTTCCTTTCTTACCACCATTACCGTCTTTCCCCCCACCTTCCTCACCCCATCCTTTGGTAGGTATGGGTTGAACGCGAGACCCATTGCACAGAGAAGTCTTACTGGACACTGTTTGGATCGGACGACCGTCAGTGTTCTTGGGAAGAGATTTCCATAATCAAATGATTTCTCGAATTAACACAATATTAGTTGAATGGAATGTGATCCGTGAAAATGAGTGTATAATTCAAAATTATATTTCATTAAAGGAAATTTTTTTAAGTCAAATACTTTGTATAAAGATATTTATCAAAAAAAAACTATGTATAGAATAAAATGAGAATGAAAAAAAATTGGAATAATTTTCGAATTTAATTTTCTTCTAGATTTGAATACTTACACTGCCGAAGCCCATTTTTTACCAGGATTAAATTTCAAAATTGAATAAATTCTGCAAAGGCAAATTCATCATAATAAAAATATCATAATAATTAACAACAATTTTTTTAGTTTTTTTTTCTTTGTATATCGCATGAAACTCAAATATAAAGGAATAATTAATAATTTTATTTAATACTTATATTATCAAATTATATTTCTTTAATTATTAATAATTTAATGATATAATCCATATAATTGAAACTTTGAAACTCTCACTGAAACGTTCTAATATAAATTCTAATAAACATTCGAATAACCTTGACGAACCTCGATGTCTAGATCTAGGTGATCAACAAGTCCATGAACTTTACTTAAATAGGCCTAGTCTAGATATATACAACCTACACAGTTCAACAGAAAAAAAAATTATATTATTCCATTACTTCAAGTCATAGCATAATTCAATGATAACAATTTAAAAGATTAAACAATATATCAGTGCATGTTACTTCTCAGCTGTTCTACCCAACCGTTGCTGTTGAAGCTGTTCGATGAATTGATCTCTCACTCCTCTCATCTGTCCTTTATAAGCACTATTCGCAGAACAGCTCGTATATTTCACCACTAATCTATATAAAGCAGTCAAAGCGAGAACTTTAAATGTCATGGAATAATTGAAAGATAGCGTCATATAAGTCTATCAAAATGATTAAATACAAGTGATATATACATATAATCAGTACAAGCACATCTCCGGTCTAATGGTTCATAATTGAATTGAAACTATTTATATTATTTAGAAAAAAAATTCAATCAACGCACACGGATAGAGAGAAAATTTCAATGTCATTCCAGAATTACCTTCACCATTTAAACTATATTGTAATAAGATAAAAAATAGAAATATTGGAAGAACAATAATATGGCAGCACCATGATTGACGTTGGTTGAGATTATCAAAGTCTATTTTCAATCATTTTGATAATCCACGGTTTTATTATAAAGCAATTTACATGCGACATTAATTGTCTGTTGGCTGGTGGCAAGAAAATGTCACGGTTTAACATTTAAGATACAATGTAACTACATGACTATAGTAATTGTCAGGATAACAAAAAATTCAGTTAGAGGAAATCCGAAACGCGAAAAAAAGCGGAATACAAAAAATGATCGATCCGACAAAATCCTGGATAAAAAAATGGGATTGCAAAAAATCGAGATTTAAAATAAGTGCATTTCAAGATATTGGAATAACATATCTCCTAACGTTTAACTAAGTTGCCAACAATCCCTTGTTACAAATTATTGTCTGAAGACAATTGTATGTTTCTTGCAATAAGTCTACATATTTAATGTGATTTTTATTTCCAATTAATGTTTAGCCAAAATACATTTTGAGGGCCAGGTCACACGAGCGCTTTTGCTTGCACAGCATTTTCACAGCGCTTTTGACGCGGAGGAAATTATTGTTCAAGTTAATTACTCGATAACTTAGTAATTAATTATCCAATTACTAATTAATTTCTTCCATAAATGTTATGAATCATAAAATATTGTTATTATTATTATAATAAGGTAATGTATTAGTTACTTTAATTTATTTATAAAGTATTTTATCCCATATATCATATCTTCTTCTTCGATTGTTTCAAAACTGGTCTTAACGATGACATGGTTAAGACATACTACATAAATGATTGGAAAATAATAATTTATCTAAATAAAATGCTAATTTATGAATAACTTTATGAAATACTCTGTGGACTTGGTATCATACAAACAGAAATATTTTTTATTTTTTGAAGTAGTGTGTCGATTTCAGAGAATATCCATATTTATAATATATTTAAATGCTATAATACACTAGAAAATATTTTACTTGAGTTACTCCTCTCTGAGCAACATAGAAAACTATTGGAAATTGATGCTGTAGCTAGGGTAAGTTCTGAGTTATTGTACTGTTTACACGTTCTCGAACATGTAAAACAAATAAATTATAAAATTTAAATAAAAATTATTAAATATATTTTTCTTAAATGATCGAAAATGTGAAACAGTCCGATAACTCGAAACTCACCCCACTTATGTTTAATCAGTGAAGTGTTACTCTATATAAATCAATGCTGTTTTTATAGTTAAATTTAATATTATTTTAATGATATCTCTCTATGACAATGCAGTAAAATATATACGACATAACATCATAGAACATTTAAAACTGATATCGAATTACTTTAGAAAGAAAATTGATATAGATTTTTATAGGTCAATATACATTTTTGATAGAATTACTAGTTTCATAATCTAAATTTTTGTTTTAATATCAGACATATTACTCGATCACCGGACAATACCTAAATCACGTGATTTTCGGCGATAGGGGAAACTCCAGTGATTTTTGGTAATGACTGGTAATAGAATAATATATTAAATAATAACAAAAAAATTAGATTATGAAACTAAATATTTTATCCAAAAAATGTAAAAAGAGCCAAGGAAATCGATATTAGTTTTGAATGCTCTATGATGTTATATTGTATATATTTTACTGCATTGTCATAGAAAGATATTAGTAAATAAATATTAAATTCAACTATAAAAACAGCATTGAATTATATAGAGTAACACTTCACTGGTAAACGTTAAGTGGGATAAATTTCGTGTTACCGGACGGTTCCACATTTTCGATCATTTGAGGAAAAAAAAATGTTATGATTTTCATTTAACTTTTATTATATTTTTTTTTGCATATTTGAAAACGTGTAACAGTACAATAACTCGGAACTTACCCTAACTACAGCATTAATTTCCAATAGTTTTCTATGTTTCATTAAAGGAGTAACTCAAGTAAAATATCTTATAGTGCATTAGCGCATGTAAATATATTATAAATATCATCATACTTTACAAAATAGCTACAATATATTTACCAACTTATTTAAATGTTAATCTTAAATATATATACTAAATCGGCTAAAAAAAATTAATACAAAGATTAAATAATAAATAAAACTTATAGTATAGGTATATTAACAATACATAATTATTATTATATATGTTTACATTATCTTTTTTATAAAGCAGAAAATTTAGTAACAAGAGATAATTAATTAAAAATAATGAAATAACAATGGTATTTTCTATGCAATAATCAGTACCGTACTCTCATTCAGTTGGTTGCACGAATTTTTGTTCGAAATATTAATGATATTACGTCCAAATAAAATACTACACCATTTTGCAGTGACAAAAATTTCTTTAATATAATTAAAGAGAAATGTAAAATGTATAATAAATTGACTCATTTTCATGGAGTAGGAATTCATTTCGAATAAATTCTAACTAAAATAGCTTAGCTTCTGATCAATAATCACTCGAGTATTTTTCCATTACTGTTCACATTTCTGTATGACAGGTATTGAGTTAACCTGTATAAAATACACATCGATATGTGCAATACTTTGTTATTTTGCTTTAGAGAAACATTACCAGGTGAATATTATAATTACTTTATAGAATTAATTTAATACCATGCGTATTATTCCCTAGAATATTAATCAAAAATATATAAAACTGAATGAATTGTCAAAACAATATATTTGAGAACAGTTACTTGTTTGAAAGTACATCTAAGGGCTTCCCTCCAATGATATAATTGATTAATGGTGGGTAGATAATAATTAATATAGATAATACTGATTAATAACAATTGATATTTTAATATACAGATGTGTAATTAATTTAGAAGCATGCATAAGTGAGAGATAATAATTGATATTTTATTATATAGATGTATAATTAATTTATCGCAAAGTTGAGAATTTTGACGGAGATTTGGAAAAAATATATAGACCCAGAAAAAATGAGAGAAGAGTAATTTTTCCTCAATCAATTACTATCGTAAAAACTTATGGGGAAACTTTTTATATATTTAATTATTACCTTTACTACAAATATTGAAATGAATTTAAATGATCATTCATTAACTTTTTGTAGTGCCTACCAAATGAAAATGGGTGCAGTGAAAAATAGGTCTAAATATGGGACAAATAGGTATGGGCTAAATAGGTCTAAATATGGGCTTGGTAACGAAATGTATTTGTTATCGTATTTTGTAACTCTGTATAATTTATAATTTCCAATGAAGTCTCATTCTAATTCAAAATACCTAATAGATTAAAACAAGATATAAATAAAACCTAATTAAGTTCCACTAAGGAAACGAAGTGAAAAAAATATATATATTACTATTTTTTTTAAATTGGCTTGACGTGATACATGAGGTTCTGCAAAAGAACATATAATACAGTACACTTTTCTATTTCTAATTATGATATCAAAGCATATAATAAAGTACACTTTTTCATTTCTATTTATCATATTAGAACATATAATAAAGTACACTTTTCTATTTCTATTTATCATATTAAAACATATAATAAAGTACACTTTTCTATTTCTATTTATCATATTATAACATATAATAAAGTACACTTTTCTATTTCTAACTAAAATCTTTATGATGTTATAATCTTGGTAGATATTTAGATAGATTTATAATGATCTTTAATTTCGATCTAGTGATAAATCAGTAATACTTTAAATATTCGCTCATTTAACATGCTTCTTACATAAGCTTGGATATCAGGAAAAAAGTCATGAAATTGAAATATCGTATTTTCTTTAATAAAATTATTTTTAGTTTAATTTGTAATAATGTGAAGAACGCCCCTATTTAAACATTTTTCAATTACAATTTAATCTGACGTCTGATTAATTTTTTCTTTAAATTTCATTTTCTGTTCAACGTTTTTTTTAATCAAAATTTCTACTTTCTGCAATTATATTTGAAAATTTTAACGATACTTCTTCCAAATGCAGTAAAAAAACTTTTCCTTACATCTTCTGATTATGTACCTAGTCCTGTTGAAGTTGAAGAAAAAGAAATGAAGTTAAACTAAAGTGTTGCTATAAGGTTCGGGAATACCTTTCAATGTAATACTGTTTTATTTTGAAAAGCTATGTGAATTTACCGTATTTATTAAAATTGCAGTTGTGAATTGATTACGTAATAATCGGGTTTTAAAAGGCGGAACGTGCCCTAAACCTTGTTTAAAATATAAGAAGACGTTTAAGATCTAAATCTTCAAATTAATTATCTAAATCACCCATAATAACGCTGTAAATCTCATAAAACTTTATTAATAGTAGATCTTGCTCTTAATCATCTCAATCAAAGTCTTTTCATTGGTATATAAGTAAGAAGATACCTATATACTTACTTCATTTCTTAGGTTGCACTCAAGAGCGAAAGAAGTGCATTCCTTTTTTCGATGTCTGCACAAGAGGAAAAGAACCCGTTCTGAATTAGGGATATTAATGTAAAGGAAGAAGGTAAGAATTAATTCATACTAATTATTTAAAGGTTAATTTCTACGTATAGCGATGAAATGAAGACAAATGCTATTCAGACATCTTTCTTCGACAGATAACAAGAAAAAAGAAGACTTGAAATCCTTAAATCAGCAGTTTTCTCTTGCTAATAATTTCTGTCATAACACTTTAGAGTTTAACCAAATGTTTTTGCAAGATAAACTTCAAAATTTGGTGCCAAACAACTGCATATCAAACGTGGACGCGACTCAGATGATAAATAATAATACATGCTTCGATAGAAATGAAATGAATTCTACGGCAGTATCTTCCACTACGGACTCGATAAATAAGGATTTCATTTTGAATAATTTCTGTCAAGATGAATTGTTAGACTTTCTTGGAGAAGAGGTGAATCAGGACCAAAATGAGATGAGGAACTCGTTCAATGAGTCTCCAGTAAACTCTACCCATGTTAAAAACTCTAAATTTTGGAGCATTCAAAAGTCCCAAACATTTCCTCAAGATGGTCAGAAAATTGAAAATGAAGGTAAGAATAATGTGTTTATTATTATCGGTTAGAGATTTCCTCTACTATACGATTAATTTCTATTGCTCTATGCATTAGAACAGGGTTTCCCAAAGTGGTCCACTGAATCCTACTTGGTTCGGGTCATTTTCGTAACCTTCCTTGTTCTTCTATTCAATCAAACAGAAAGTTGGACAGCTAGTGAAGTTTGATTGTGAATATTTCTCCTTTAATGAATTACAAAGCATATACTTTTCTGTTAATTGTTATATGTAATGTATCTTTAGATATACAAATTTGAAGCATTTATATAGAACTTTTAATTTAGTGTGGAGGGGACCTTTGGCACCTTTTGTAATCCGAATTACTTATCATTTTTCATTTCTAAAGAAAATTCACGAATGTGTTACAAGAAGAGGAAGTTCAGAACTACTTTTACCGAGGTAGGGAGAAATAGAGAAATACTTCCTATTAAAATTGAAAAGTATTCTATTACTAATGAAACTTGGAAATATTAAAATGATATGAATATCAAAGAATCAACTTTCTGAATTGAGAAGACACTTCAACCTCAAGAAATACCTAACTGCTGCTGAAAAAGAGGCTTTAGCCAACTACTTAGGAATCACTTATGCGCAGGTCAGTTACGACTTCTGCAATAAATACTAACAATTCGAACCTAAATGTGTCAAATTTTTCACTATAAGAGCATTGCATTTTCTAAGGTTCGTGTTTGGTTCCAAAACCAGCGTTACAAACAGAAGAAGAGGAAAAATTCTATGGCCACTGTTTCGAAAGAAGAATTTCTACGCTACCATCCTAACTGCTACCAAGAGTTTGACAACCAGAGTGTTACACATAATTCCTTTGGTGAACAAATGACCAACAATAAACTTAACAGTTAAAGAAGGTTAGCTTCTAATGCAAGTAGTTAATACATAAAACTTTTTGATATCTAATAATTTATATTTAGAATATTATCTCATTTCTCATTATTTTTAATTGATTTGATTAATTATTATTAATTAATATAGTAGCTACTTAGAATGTTCAATTGCAATAAATAAATTATAATAATAACATTGTTATAATTAGGTTTTCTCCACTTTGTTGTCCAAGACTTACCGCATCCAATTATGCACAGTATCCCAAAATTGACGGAGGTGATACATTTCTTGCCTCCTCCCCCTCCCTCTAATATCACATTTTTTTCATGTATTTTTTCAATGAAGAAAATGTGATTTTTGCCATGAACAAAAATGATTCCTCATTCGATGTTTTATATCAAATTTCAAAGTTGCGCAATGCATAATAAAAAATGTAATGTGAACGGTTTCCTTATTAATTTATTTTATTTATTAATAATATTGCAGAATATTTATTTATTATGGAATGTATATGTGCATTCCATAGGTCTGCCAGATCTGTTGGTTTCATGTAAACTAATATTGACTATAGTGATTAAACTACCTGCTTTATGTTATTATTAGCAATCTAGTTTCAAATTTAGTATTACATTTTTGCCATTCAAATTACTATCATTATTTATATTTTTACTTACTAGTAAAAGTTTTCAATTATAATTTCATATTTATGTCAATTTATTTTGTAATTTTTATTCCAAATTTCCTAATAATTCCTGATATTAAAAATTTAATAGGTCTTCTTTCAATGAATTTATTTTTTTAGTAAATAAATAATATTAATTTTAGTTTTTTCCTCTCTTATATTTCCGTCATGTTAATACTGACATTAGAAAAAAATTGACTTGCATTGTAAGTAAACTCGCAAATAATCATAACATTACACTTCATAAGAAATTCAAATGCTCACTTGCCTACTAATTCAGTTTAGGTTTATCAAAGTCACGATATGCATGATGTGGATGCGATGAAACGTATTAGATAGTAAGTTCAGTACCATCATCTTTCAGCAAATCGGATTTAATGTTATTTTAATATAATTTAACAATATAAAACGAAATAGAGTTCAGGTGAATTACATACATTTTACCACATGTCTTGTTAAGAATTGTACCAAGTGATAATGTCCATTTAATTACCTTCGCAGAGTGCGGAAGGTTATTTTTTAGCATTTATTTATCTATTTATTTATCATTTTGTTATTTGCATAACTGAAACAGTGTTCAACAGAATTGCCTGAAATTTGTGAGACGATTGGTCATTTTCAAGTAACATTTTGATAGAATTTTGGGAGCATCCCGGTTAAAGGTCAAGGTCAAAGTCATTCAAAACACAAAAAGTGTTGAACCTTATTGCATGAAACTTTGTAGGACGATAGGTCATTATCCTGGAATCATTTTGTTAGACTTTTGGATCGATCGGGTGAAAGGCCAAAGATCATGGTCAAGGCCATTTATAATTCAACAACTCAAAAAGTGTCCGACCAAATTGTCTGAAATTTGGTTGGAAGATCGGTCAATGTCCAGGAACCATCTGGTAGAATTTTGGGAGCGATACAGTCCAAGGTCAAGGTCAAGCTCATTTATAACTTACTAACTCAAAAAGTATTGAGACATATTGCATGAAACTTTGTTGGACGATTGATCATTACCCAGTTACCAGTTTATAAGATTATGAGAGCGAAAGGGTCAAAGGTTGAGGTCAAAATAATTTATAAGCGTCGGCAAATGGTATGCGCTCTACCGAGTGCACATAATCCAGTTGCCACGGGTTTAACGTTAATCTTTATGTATTTTAATTGTTTCATCTTTTCCTCATTGTTTTTATATTTGTGAACGGACACTGTCTCTGTGAGAGTAGTTGCAATAATAATTCATGTAAAGTCTGTTCATCGTGGTGCAATTAGAAATAAGTAAGCCACGATTTAATTTGTTATTGATTGTAACAATTTTCCCCATTGGTTTTTTATTTCTGAATTTACATTGCTTCTGGAAGACCGGTCTTTGATTCTCAATTAGCAACGCACTGATTCACCCCTGAGAAATGCTTCATTTAATAATAATCTAACTTTCCATTCCTTGCTGAACACTCAGACTCACCATTGTGATTGATAGTCAAGCAATCTGGAGGTTGTTTGCATTTTATCGAACAGGAAGCAATAGTTACATCTATAAATGTTGAGAAAACGTACTTCTCCAGCTTCAAATCAGCTTCTCTCGAAATATGAAAACACGTTTGTCCTTGAAAACCTTCAAAGGTCCTCTCCAGGCTCCGAATTTTTTTTTTGAGTTTACTGTATAATATTATAGAGCTAAGGTAGTATCATTATTCTGCATTTTGCATACAATTTGGTTCAGTATATATTTTTTTATTTGCTTCTAAAGTTTTTATTACTATGTGTGCAAGATTGCATGAACACTAATCTAACTCTGAAGAAATAGATTGTACACTCTTTGTTTTGATCTCAAATTTGAATTCAATAAACAAACAATTCATTTTCGGCCTTTGTTAAAGATTTAAATTATTTCCTGGAGTATATAAACGTTTTTATATTGAGTTTAATTTAATTTTATACCTTTACAGGAATATTAATGATGGATTAATTATACCCAGCTAGCTGATAATCAAAACAGATGGTGTACATTCTTTTACTCCAGGCTGAAAATTAGCAAAACGGAAGTACAACAGGTTATGCAGAGTTTCGATGATAAAAATCGAAAAAATCGTATAGAATTAAATACGTGCTATCAAATGTAATGGGATTTGCAGCAAAATTATGAGAAACATAAGCCTCATTCATTGTCTGGATAACATAAATTGGGATAACAATATTCCAAATAAAAGAAATTAGGATAACCTAAAAATTCGAATAAAAACATAATAATTCGGAAAACATAAAAATATCCAGAAAACTTAATATTATGGGGGAAAAAAGAAACACGAAAATTCGGTAAACAGAAAAATATTGGAATCTAGAAAAACCGTCAAAGCAGAAAAACATAAAAGCGGGGGAATAAGAAAAACTGAAAAATCAGAAAACAAATCCACATTACAATTACAGGCATCCAGTTTACAGTTTAGTTACCAAACGGTAACTAAAGCGAATAAAAGTTTTGATGTTATTTTAGTTACCGTGAAATAATCACAGAAAATTGTCTCCGTTTTCTATGTCAACGAACGGTTCTTATTTCGAATCATGAACCAAAATAAGGACCACTTTTACTAAAGTAAGTTGTACTTAAAGCAAGGCTTGCCTGTAAATCCGATACTTTTTAAAATTCCAAATACATTTTTTCTGCGAATTGAATTTTTTTTGACGGGTCGTAGAGAAATGCGATTAACAGAAAATAACTAATTATTTTTATAAGAAATACGAACTGTTTTTTCTATAGAAATACGAATTATTTTTATGAAAAAATACCAATATTTTTTTTTATAAAAATACGAATTATATTTATCTAATAAAAACCGGATGACAAAAAAATATGAATAACAAATATGGATTAATATAATAAGAAATCCGAATGACAAAAAATCCGTATAATTGGAAAAATTCGAATATAAAAATACGTAAAAAATCGGAATACAAATCGTAATACATAATTGGAAACAATCCGAATAAACTATTTTTTATGTTTAAAAAGACTTTATTTTTCCATTAAAAACAAGAATAATAAAACCAATTCGATTAAAAATCTGGATAACATAAAATAAAGGATGATTCTCTATAGACCAAAATATTTATATTCTAATCTTTGTAAAAATTGAAAAATATTATAGTTATGCAGTTATCAATACTCTTTATAAATTTATAAGAGCAATTAACGTAATGGTCATGATTTGAAACTATTCCGATACGAGTTGAAGTAAAGGTAGTAACTAAATTAAACTTTATTCAATTAAATAAAGTGGGGTCTAGGATAATTAATTTTATACAGTAATCAATACCTATTTTAAAATATGAACAATTAACCTTATGGTCATGGATATAAAACCATTCCTATATGAGTTGAAGTAAAGGTTTCAATAACTAAATTAAATTTGATTTATTCAATTAAATTAAATTAAAGCGGAGTTCAAGATAATTAATTTTTAAATTAATTATATTACTATCAGTTCCCCGAAAAAATGAAGGATTAAAATACCATTATTTAAACGACACACACTCTTACTAGTAACAACAGAAGTAGGTAGGTGGATTCGATTTTTTTTGGAGGGATCAAAGCAAGCTATGAGAGCAAAGTAAAATTTCTTCAATTTTAATAACCAACGTGAATCGTTATATAGTTTCTCAACGCCAGGTTAGAAAAAAGGCTCATGGCAAAAAGTTTAGCTGCAATTAATTTTAACGGAGCCTTTCACACTTGTGTTAGAAAAAACGCAGCTTTTTTTCTAACGCTAGTGTGATAGGCTCCTTTAAAATTAATTGCAGCTAAACTTTTTGCCATGAGCAGTATTTCTAACGTGGCGTTGAGAAAAGCAAGTGTGAAGGGGGCCTTAGGCCCTCTTCACACTTCACACACTTGCTTAAAGAGAGACTGAACTATTTTTGACGTTTGAAATATACAGATTTGCACAGGAAAACGTACTACTCTTTTCATGCGTCAAACGTAGCTAGGTCACCTCAAAACGCCTTTATTAGCTTCTCCCTTCTGTTTTGCTTTTAACTTTGGCTGTATCTACCGTTTTCTGTCACTATAGTTCTGTCAGAAAATAAATTATAACATTTACGTCTTTTTCAAGTGGTGAGTCAGTGGCCAAAATAATATCGCGTCTTGCGGGACGCTAAAATCCTTATTTTTGGGTCACGTGACTGACAATCTAGCGCCAGTTTAATGGAGAAATGATATAACTGAATAAAAAAATTTAATGGAGAAATGATATAACTGAATCAAAATAAGGTTTATACCGTCTTCCTTAGCGTCCTGCAATCGCTTCAACACTTCCTCTCTCTAGAGTAGTTTATCATAACTCTATGGTCTTTATGACCTAGGGGGGCTGCTCATGACCGGGGGGGGGGGGGGGGGGCTCTTCTAAATAGGTACTGTTTCCTATGAGCCTTAAATAGAATACTGTATGTTTACTAGTTAGGTATAGGTCGTGCACGGACATCTCGTCCACGGACATATCGTCCACGACATTTCGTCCACGGACAATTCTTCTACGAAATGCTTTATTTTGTATTATAATTATAATGTGTACATATTGTTTATTATATATTATTTATATATACATATACTGCAATATAAAAGTAGAAAACACCTTTTTTGATGATAATTAGAAATTTGTGGTCTCTGCCATAATTCTTATCGCAATCTTCAAATACAAAAACTGAATACTTTATTTTATATTTATTTTACTGCCTCGCTTTCATTGTACCCCAGTCTTATAAAATCTGTAATAATAGCGAGGCTGTCTCGAAGTTAGTAGCTGCATAAACATAGAAAACGGAGACTTTTTCTCTGTATTCACAACAACTACAATTCTGCGGTGTATTTTCACAATAACTACCATAAACATCAATATTAGTACTCAGATCAGCTTATTGGAAGCAATATTGGTTCAGAAATTAGTTTTTTATGACAACTTTTTTTTCAACAGTGATTACATAAAATACATACATGTATATAGTACTAAACAAGTGATTGGTATTTAAATATGATATAAAATAATTAGCTAGATATTGGTATATTTTAGTGAAACGTTTAATCATATGAACGTAAAAAACATCCTTGTTTTCGTACTGTTCAATATTTTCAGACTAATAATAAAAGCATATATAATTATTAGTATTTACCTCTATTGTAATTATTCTATTATCTTTCTTACGTTTCCAAATTTAGTCTAGTTATTATCCTGTTATTTATTTTTTAACTCATTAATTAATGCATAATATTATAGGAGGTAAATAACCTAATGATACAGTCTACCTGTAGCTATTAATGTAATAGTAAAAAATAATATGAAATATATCCCATATACTCATTAAAATACAAAATAAAGCAATTTGTTGACGAATTTTCCGTGGACGAAATGTCCGTGGACGAGATGTCCGTTGACTAAATGTCCGTGGACGAAAAGTCCTAGGCCTGGTATAGGTACCTACTTGCCTAGTAAAATTTTCATACCTATTTATAGGGGTAAGTTCCAAGTTGTGGGACGGTTAAACATTTACCGAAAAGTAAGAAAGAAATACTAATGATTACAATGAGAGTTAAATGATAATTAAAATAGCTACCTATAATATTTATAATACGTGTCCGAAAATGTGGAACCGTTCGATATCTCGGAAATTACCCTAGTCAGTAACTAATATGTAGAATTGTAAATAACTAATCACATTTATTCTTAAATACAAATATAAATTTAAATTTATTTACAAAAATCTCAATCAAATAATATAAATAGACTACTAAATAATGAATTCAATCATTCATATCTAAAATGAAAGTAATTATCAAATTTACTCCATATATCACAAATATTCTTTCAAATAACAGTCGTGAACACTTCGATTCCTGTGTTCGGGGACAAATTTGTCCAACATATTGAAAGTCACTGACAGCTTCGATTCTTGTGATAGGGGACAAATTTGCTTGTCATATCGCGAACAAATTTGTTCGCGAACTCAAGATTTTGGAGAAGAATGGGCACTTGTCGGAGCGTTTGGACCACAGAACATTGAATAAGAAGAAGCTTAGATCGAACGTGTACACAGTCTTAAAAATTCAACCAATCACGTCCATTGATGGCTGACGTCACTATAAACAGTTTGAACGTGCATTCTACCTCAGCTCATTATCTTTGCTGGGAGCCATATCTTCCTACCAAATTATGTACACGACTATCTATATTGGAGAGCCCAGCTACTAAGCATCTTCTTTGCAACAAACTGACATCATTTCCGTTGTAATACGCGTAACGCATTCAAAATAATGAACTCAAACAGAACTGGTGAAACGAAGCCTCTGATTGGCTGAGTGGCTCTAGTTGAAGTGAAATCACTGTAAACGTCACTCAAGAGTAACATAATGGGATCTACACTTCTTCTATTCAATGTTCTGTGGTCTGGACGGGGCTTAACGCATTGAATTTATCAACGCGTGTCATATTTTCTAGCCTAAATTTTTGGAATACATAAAAAGTTGTAATTAGAGTGCTATGTTGATTTAGTTTTACGGCCTGAGATATTTCATGATTTACTTTTATGGTTCGAAATTTTTCATGATTTACTAGGGTGATGTCACACGAGCGTTTTTGTAGCATTTTTTTACGCTCCAAAAGCGTCGCGCAACATGGATACATATGAAATGAGTTTAACAATAATTCCTCAGAGTCAAAAACGCTGTGAAAACTCTAAATTGATACAATTAATTTCGTTATTCTAGCTCTATACTTATAGAATATACGTACAGTGATTTTTTTATTTTACCACTGTTTTACTATATGTTTTATAAGTGAAAGAACAATTGATTGTTCACTTATGAAACATATAAAATTGCGAAGCCTTGAGATTGTTTAAAACTAATTAAAGTTGTTATACAGGGTTGAGCAAAAAAAAGGAAACCCATTTTCAAACTAGCTAGTATATTTTACAAACTATTAAAGCTAGAAATTAGCTAAAATCATCAATTTAGAAAATCTATTAAAGTTAAAACAAAACTTAAACATCCTGCAGCGAATTAAAAAAGATAATTAAAAAGAACTTGCGCGAAGACGAAATATATACGAAAAAAATCACAATAGGTATAATTCATTTCATATGGATGTAAAAACATTAAATATATTATTTTCTGTAACGAATAAAAGATAATTAAAGCCTTATTATCATTTGAGAATTAATGATTGATACAAAATTGATATATTTAATATAATCAGTGCGACGTTAATTTGTATCTTCTATTCGAAACCATCAAAATGCAGCTTTCAAAAGAACAGAGTTTTGCTGTGACAAGTTATTTAAACACTGGAAGCTTTCACAGTTTCAACCTCACTTTGAACATAGCTTTCAGGAAAGATTTTCATCAACTATAAACCCATATTGACTTATATTAATAAGTTCAAAACTAAAGAAACCACTTTATTTTGAACAAAAAGCGATTAGGTCGCAGGTGAGAACGAACACATGAAAACATTAATCTTATTCATGAACAATTTATTGAGAATTGAAACATATCAATCAGAAAAAATGAATTAGACATCACTATAAACGACACATTTCACCTAATTGTTAAACACGAAGTGTTTCTTTAGTAGTATCCTTTCAAGAAGAATGTAAGGCTCTAACTCTTAGAACTGATTTACCGCAGTCGAAATTTTTCGAGATTTTTTCTGCAAAGAAATTCTCGTTTTGGAGAAGACATCGTGACTGGTGATGAAGAAGTATGTCCATGAATAACAAAGTTATACCTATTCTAAAGTCTTTTTGTATTTTTCATCCTCGTGCAAGCCCTTTTTATTCATATTATTTCAATTCGCTGCAGGATGTTTAATTTCTTGAAAGATGCAAAAAACCTATATGAATACAACTGTGTTTTCAGAAAAATTCTAACTTTAATAGTTTGTAAAATAAACTAATTTGAAAATGGTTTTTTTTTTTGCGCCACCCTGTATTAAAGTTTGAAGGGTGGAACATTATTATACTAGCAGTACCTACATATAAAGTTTAAAACTAATAGCAATACTCAATTTTATATTGCGTGCACATATAGACCATGCATTAACTGTGATTGAAAAGAACAACCCTTAATTATACCTTCAAAATATAGTTAGTGCATGACTCTTCACAGTTGACTCGACTCATCAATAGGAATACATTCATTTAAACATCAGCTCTGGATATCGAAAAATTATTCTCGGATCTCAATTTTTTACAATCATTCCAGAGAAAATTTGCTAAACAATTAAACAATTAAGTTGTAATCTTCTAAATTGGTAAGTTCTTGATGTTTTAAAATTAAAGATCGTTTCAAATAAAAATCGAATAGCAAATGATATTGATTAAACACTCTATTCAGTTTAGTTAAACCTGATTTATTACAAATTTTAAAATTGCCAATTTACGACATTGTCAACTCAAGAAAATAGCAGATAGCTTAAAAATAACGTTACTCTTCAATCATAATCTTCGATGAAAGTTGTTTGAAACCTAAGGTAATATAAACGAAGAAAAAAAAAATTGTTGTGGGCCCATTGTACATTAAGCTAAGAGGTATTCAGCAAATATTTCTTTGGCTTAACAAATTTCTTTCAGCATGGGATATAATGACTTGAAAAGTATTTTGTATTCAAACCAACAATTTAATGTTATTTTCCATCCTGCAGATAATCCTACCAGCTATGAATCTTCTGAGCAAGATGAGAGTGTTGATCTTCTTCATGAATCTTCTTTTCTCTTTGGCTTCGATGTCCAGTATCTTATATATTAAATCCATGGTTGCATTCGATTCGAGAAAATCAGGTTTTCTTACTTACGAAGTCATACCTATGGCCATATCGTCGAAGTTCCATTCAATACAAAAATGTTCTCAAACAGATTGGTGTACTGTCGTCTGCTTCCCATCAGACACGGAGTACATATTGTCAAATATGTACTTAACTAAAATGGTAACAGATACAAAGGTAGGAACTCTCATACCTTGCTACACTAGAAGAACTAAAGAAAGTTTGTTTCCAAAAGAAGTTCTGCAACTTACTGGAAGTTATATAGCTTTTGGGAGAATTTTGAACAACTTACTAGCAGGTGTCTATACCTTCAAATTTGCAGAGTGCTACCATTCACATCCTTTAGATCCTACAGTAGCTCCATTCATGATGATTGAATTCACATCAGTGCAAAAGGTAACTTCTGTCTTTATTATCGCTCAACCAAATGGCTCTCAAATGGACAAAAAATTCATAGACGCTGAAGTCAGAGTTGGAAACTATACATCAGCTGCAGATCGTTTAACCAACAATCTCTTTCTCGGTGAGTTACCTCAAATAACTACGATGTCACAGGTTATTGAAGTTACAGGGTCTCAACCGATATATGGAAAAGTAGTTTCGATTGAAGAAAGAGCAGTTCCTAGCGACATGGTCATATGCTTCATGGAGATATATTAAACACAAAAGGGATGAAAAGCTCTGTTTGGAAATCAAGCACCAACATTGAAAAACTGTGTTTGAAAACAATTATCTCTAATGAACGTAATTCAGCATGCTGTAACTGAAATAGAATTCTAGCTGCACGATTTGATTCTCGAAGACAGTATTACGACTTGCACTTTGTGATTGATTTAGATGATAGGATTTTTTCCATTGGTCTTATTTTTTCTTAAATTGCAATATAGGATATACAGATATTATGAAGCTTTAATGATATATTAAACGAGATAATTTCAGCCGAATGAAATTTGGTATGTATAGTTTTTATAATTATTTTTCGTTAGTTATATAAATAATTGGAGCTGAAACAGTTAAATTAAAACAAATAACAAGTACATTAGTTTACCTTCGTTTATTTTTAAGTTTTTGGTATTCGTATCAGGACTACTAATAATTTCAATAAGCAGTTCTTAACTTTTTTGAAATGTTTATTACCTTTCCAAAGTTCCGGAAGGTTATATTTTACCTGGCATTTATTTATTTATATATCATCTTGTTATTCGCGTAACTGAATTAAAGTATTCCACCAAATTGCCTGAAATTTGGTGGAACGGATGGTCAATGTCCAGTGACCTGCTGGTAGAATTTTAGGAGAGACCCAGTCCAAGGTCAAGGTCATGGTAATTTATAACTCAAAAAGTATTGAACCATCATTATACAGGAGCCACTTTGTCAGATTTTGGGAGCGATACGGTCAAAGGTCAAAGATCAAGGTCAAGGTCATTTATAACTCAGTAACTCAAAAAGTATCTAACTAAATTGTCTGAAATTTGATGATGGGACGATTGATCAATGTCCAAGACACATCTGGTAGAATTTTGGGAGCGATCCAGTCAAAAATCAAGGTCATTTTTTAACTCAATAAGTATTGAACCATGTTGCATGAAACCAGTTTATTAGATTTTGGAAGGAAACTGGTCAATGCGGCGGAGAAAGTATGCGCTCTATCAAGTGCACGTAATCGCTATAATGTAATACGCTACATCTGTCTAGAAATTTGAAAATTTACAACTTTTTAGAAAGTGGTGTCGAATTCAACGTGGTAAAAAGATTTTTCGAATGTCAAACGGATTTTTGAATTATTTACACTTGATTTATAGAAAAATAGAAATTACAGAGAAATTAATTCGACATACTTTCCATGATATTTTCAGAGACTATCCAACAGAATGGGCTGAAATTTTCTGGATTCGAACGGGTTTTTGAATTAGTCGATTTTTAAAATTTGATGGAATAGATAGGGATTGGATTCAATTCAAATCCGGAAATACATGGTAACATACGAAATAAAAAAAATTGCATAAATCGAATTGAAAAAATATTTACAATATGTAAAAATGATCTACAAAATCATGGCGTTAACCGTTTTTCAAAATTCGAAGTATTTTTGAGATATGACGAAAATTAGAAAATGAAAAATAAAATTTCACGCTGCATAGTTATCATTTTTGCCAAAAAATATAATACATATTATAGATATTATAAGAAAATATTTTGTTATTGATTATTAATGTGTGGGAATAATAATAAATAATTAAGTATTACAAATAACTGATGTTAAAATATATTTAATCAAGTAATAACGAATTTAACATTATTAGCTTTGTTAATTAATTTATTTTATGAATGAAAATCTGCTGCTATCTTGGAATTCTACTTCTTCTAAAATTTTAATCATTGATCTGATCGATGTAGCGACATATTTAAATTTTTTCATAATGGTACTATTTGAATAATGTTTGCTGTTTGTAATTTATAGTTATTTATACAGCTATCTAATATAATAATTAATGATTTACACGACAGCATTCTACACAAATGGATGACGTCACGGGACGCGAAATAACTCTTTACTGGTTCCAAATTCTTAAGAAATGTAATGAAAAAACGCGATGTGGATGAACTTATGCGATAAGTAATGGTGTCAACTATTAAATGATACAGGGATATTTTATAACTATTTCTATTGAATATAGATATTCATTAGAATATTCAATAAATAAAAATGTAGGTTGGTAGATACCTAGTTATTTATTTTCCACAAATAGCTATTTACTTTATAGTTGACATATTAATTTGAGATACATTTAAAGTTTCAATATAATACTTAATGTTTCATTTTTTTTTCTACATTGTAGCTAGAAAAAGAAATGAAATCTTACCCAACAATTTATCATTTGTGTATTTCACCTGCTTTTAATAATATTACAACTAATAATATATGCATTCAGCTACGTTACCGTGCATTTTTCACGGGTAACCACTAGTCTAGTTAGATAATTTTCTAAAAACAAAAAGGCATCTAGAGTTTTTTTCAGTGGTATTAATTGAAACACGTTATATATATCAGAGAAAACAATTTTATTTTATTGTAAGAAAATAAATAGTAGGAATCTCTCCCCATCATATTCAATATGTAACATTCAGTCTAATTTAATATGGAACATAGGTAATAGAAAAATAAATCAAAAACAGTTATCTTAAATATACTCCAGGAAATGCTTCTAAAAATTAGAAATATACATAAAAACTATATGAAATAACACATATGAATTAATATTATTGATAAGTTATATTTAAAAAAATTATTATATTTAGATCAAAATAGAAGTTAATTGTTAGTAATTAATTATAAACATTTAATGCCATTGTCTGTCTAATAAACTATAATTTTGAAGTTAAAAAGCGATGACAATATTTTTATTCTAATACACAAGTATACTTGCTTCATAATATTTTATTTCGAATTTTAAAAAATACTTGTTTTTTAATTTTTTATTTCTAATGTACAAGTTTACCTGTTTTATGATATATTATTTCTAACGATCAATCAAACATTTAACATAAAATTTTTTTTCCAACTAAATGAATTATTTTGCGTTGAATGGACAATTTTTGACCTGGACGAAATTTCTCTGGACAAAATATTTTCCGTGGACTAAGGTAATATTTTATCTTTGTAAGCATCATGATTTTCTCAATATTGAATAATGAAACTATTCTTTTCTTCACCACAACTTACACACTTTGTCGAAGCCATCTGACACCAACCTGGAGAGAAAATATTAAAAAATCACTTCATAAATTTTGACTTCAAATCAGATGAAAATCTTTGTTCAATCAGGTTAAATCAATCGGTGTATATAGGTAGGGTTGAAATAATTGTTTTTTGTTTGTGTTTAATCGTAGAGGGGTTAACAAAAATAATTCTAGTTTTAATTCAATTTTTAAACTGAATAGATGTGAATTTTCGTACATATTCCTTATAATTAACTTTATATTTTTAGATATAGAACTCTCTCAATAATTAGCTGCATGCACAATGGCACATAGGGCAAGTTTCCTGTTATTGGACGGTTCCTTTTTTTCGACTGTGAGACATTGCATTAAAATTATATCACACATAAACTGTTTATCATTTCCTAACTTAAAAAAAACAGATAAAAAACTTCTTAAAATGAATAGATATAAAAAAATATGAATAAAACATAATGTTATCGTTATTCTTTGGTATAGCTGTTAATTTGTAGATTTATTTAACCAATTAATCAGTTCAATCATAGTTTTTAATCAATCATAGTTCAATCATCAGTTTTTATTGACGCTAGACTTATAATTATATTTTTTACTAATTTTATTTAAAAGAAATGTTCCCTTACAGTAAGAATAAACTGCAGGGATAATTTTAACCATAATTACAATCTATACGAGCATATTTAATAATTAGAATACAAATAATGAAAAGGTTGACAGGTTATGAAATGTTGGTTATATAATTTTTTGTATAGGGTAAATTACGAATTATCGGTCAGTTTCATATCTTCGGTCATATAAGATAAAATGATATTACAATTGTTATTTAATTTTTATTTTACTTGGTATCCATGATACCTGCAGGTATCATGGATACCAACTAAAATAAAAATTAAATAACAATTGTAATATCGTTTTTTCTTATATGACCGAAGATATGAAACTGACCGATAGTTCGTAATTTACACTATCGGTTATTTTAGTTGTTTTACAAGTTATATAACTAATAAAATAAGTTAATTAACCCATTCATTTCTTAACCAAAATATCTGAATTCATACCTGTTACATCTGAAAGTGGCCCGCATGTGGGCATTGTTCTCAAAGGACCCCTTTACCCTGAATGGACCGGGTGCGTGGGCCCCCAGCAGAAGGGCTGCCTTCAGCCCCATTGGGGTGTAATTTGTACACCAAACCTGTGAAAGGGGAAACCTTCCTTCATTTAATTTCTCAATCAAAAATAATATCAGGGATATTATAATAAAACTATTATTATTATATAATGTAGTTATAAAACCATAGCCACCATGAAGGCGTTTCAAAAGTGAATTGTAGTTAAATTTGATAAAATAAAGATGAAATGTTACTCAGATAGTAAGTACACAGGGGTCAGCTGCTAAATATGGTATTATTTAGGTTGTTCACAATTAGAAGTATGTTTAGTATTAATGTTTTTTTATTTCGAGTTAATCCATACAAAGTAAGATTTATGTCATCTGCTTGCTCTGAAAAAACTGAATACATAAATTTATTTTTGTTATTTTTCTACAGTAGATGAACTACAACTAGTTATACACAAAACATGTTATTTTCAATAAAAAAAATCATTATACATTTGTAGGACTCTATCAATCAGGAAGTTTCACTGTACAGTACAATGCGGTATAGAGGAGCTGCACTGTACTACATATTATTTGCAAAATTGTACACTTTAAAATCTAAAGAGCTGAAGAATCATTAGTACATTTCTTACCTGAGCAAAGCTGATGAAGAAGAGCTGTTCAGGTGTGAAGTGTTCCAGTCCAGGTAGTCTCTGAGGTTCGTCTTTTGATTCCTTTAATCTGCGCTGGAAACCCCTGAAAGCGGCTCTCATTCCTGGTAGTGAAAATATTATGTAATAAATTAACTAACCTTTCGAGATACGTCTGGATTGAATATATTTTTGGAAGTATTAAAAAGTAAAAAACCTACACATCAAATGTAAAACATAAACATTCAAATATAGTATCGGGAAGTTATTCTTGATAGAAACTTGATAGAAAATAGGCCAGAATAAGATAGGCCAGAATATTTCATGAAATAAAACAAAAAATCCATTCATCATATATGCAACCGAACCGCAGTCCTACTAAGACGCTGATAACGTACAATTTCTTTCTCTCATTCTTTTTGCCACCCAAATAAATTTCCACAGAGTACCTAAATGATTTACATACCTCCATTATCAGCAATGTTCTCCCCCATAGTTACACCGCCATTAACCTTAGCATCTTTGATGACATTTTGCTCCTCCGGGTCAGTGATGTCTTCAGGCAGAGGAAACCTACCGTACTGCTCTTTGAAGCATTCTGCACGGTCCTCGTAAGTCTTTTTTGAGGAGTTTGTCCACCATTGCCTCAGATTTCCTTCGCTGTCAACCTCTCGACCTGATGAAAAGAGAGAAGTCGATAGAAACGAGAAAGGGTGCTTTGTTCTGTGTTTAATATTACAGTAAAACTCCTCTACAGTGGAGTCCTCTATAGTGAATGTAGAGTCCTGAGAAAGAGAACTACCCCGTATACATACGGAATTTCCTTTAGTCTACCATGAATTTCTATACGTTTTAGAAACTTTTAGAAATTCTATGGCAGACTAAAGGAAATTTTTTTTCACTATACAGGGTAGTTATTTTACTCTGGACTCTACATTCACTATAGAGGACTCCAACTATAGAGAAGTTTTACTGTACAATTTTTGACGGATAATTACACTTGGAAAATTGTAATATTATGTAAATACATTATGTAATATATTTATACTTTGAATGAATATATCTTAAATAGTTCACAGCATATTGAGATAAAATGGTTTAGCAATAATATAAATCCTAATGAAATTTAGTAAATGATTTAATGGTTATAGGAAAATTTAAGTTTATATATTCAGAGTACCTGCATCGTCGAATCCATGAGTTATTTCGTGGCCAATGACCACTCCAAGAGCGCCATAATTCAAAGCTCTGCCAATTATAGAATTATATGAAGATGTATTGTGTAAATAGGTATTTATTTAAATTACAAATTTATCTGCTATAAGAAATTATTCCATCAAAATTTAATTTAAATAAAAAATACAGTCTATTAAAGGATGGATAACAGTGAAATGATTGTTGAAATATTTTAAAAAATAAATAAAGAATAATCCATTACACTTACGGAACTGTGTTTCTTCTGAAGAATGGAGACTGGAGTATTCCGGCTGGAATCACTGGAAAAACAGTTAGAGAACACATAAGAACAACTAGTATAAGTATATTATTTACAGTATTTTATCTAAACATTTCAATGTAACTCTCACACATCGCATTCTGAGGAAAGCTGTAAGCGGCATTTATTGTGACTGGGGACATAGTGAACCTGAAATAGAAAATATTTATAAATATCTATAATTATCATGATTAATACAAAATTAACATAATTAATAATGAATTGATTTTAAAATGTGTTTAGTTTCGTGAGATTGTATTCTTCATGAATTTGTATTGCATAATAAGTAAGTTCTGAATTATCCTATGATACTTTAATTATATTTCTTTTATTATATTATCGAAGATGAGTAGCCGTACGATAATTTGGAATTTACCTTTTAGTTTACTTGAAAATATCACATTGTTCCTAAGGAGGAAGAATGTTCCATGTCTAACATTGTTAGTAAATATACGTTATTTGATTTTACATATCTATAAATTCTAAATATATTATGAGTATTGTACAGTATGATAATAAAGTAATACAGTGAAAATTCAAACATTGACATTTGATATATTTTAATTCTTTAGAAAATTCTCGCTACTTGAAAAAGCGAAAAATTTCCAATTTAATGTGTATCTAAAATTTTTTTTTAGAGAACATTTCAGAACAGACTTAGTAATGGAATATATTTATTATATTATATAATATATATCCCTATGATGCCATCAAGTAATCTGATGATATTATCTGTCATTTGAAATATGTACTGTAAGCACGAAAATATATGTTGCTCAACCTTGTACTTTATGAGAAATGAAAGAGAAGTATATTAACCTATTGAAATGTTTCTAAATATCATTTCAATCTATTTAAATCACACTCACATGTCTCGCTCAGGAGTCTCTGATAGAACGGACAAACTTTTGTTGCTGAGGTACCGAGCCAGTTTCATAATATTACCAAAGTGGTCATTCGGATAGAGTTCAGGAACCTGCAATAAAATATTACATGAACCGTTTAAAGAAGAATTTACTTATATATTTATTGTATTTTTGGTGTTCCTTGTTTGAATTCTCTTTTATTTTTTTGATAAGAAATATATAATTAGAATATCATAGCTTACTATTTTAAATTTTCTAATTTACCTCTTGGTAATCTTCGTCCAACTGAGTAGCATTTGTAGCGCTGGGCCCATAGCCAATGAGATCCAACATGGAGTCTAGTTTCTCCATCCCTGCCTCTGTAGTCTCCTCATCCATCCATGAAGTCTCTTCGAGAATATCTTTGAAGGCCTTCTGTACATCTGACACCATCAACCTGGCCTGTAGGAGAGTGAGAAGTTAATAGAGCAACGAATCAGAGGATAAAATATATAGAACGTTGAATCATCGGTTTAGTGGTGACAATTGTAGCTATCGCATCTAGAAAAAAGAGTGTATTAATTCAAAGAATATACGATATTTACAATGATATTCTTTGCACGACTTTCTTAATTTAAATAATTCAACTAAGTGTAGCAAATCGTATATTATAATAATGTATGCATCTTTAAGTTCCGATATCAATTATTTTAATATATCATTTGACGGTAAATTAAAATATAATGTTCTAGCTAATATTTTATTAATTTTTACACAAGAGTTCAAGTACTCAAACATATATTAATATTGAAAACTTTCACATAGAGCACTTATATCAATCACACATGTCAGTGTTCTGTCCGTTCCGGCTCCGAAATTAAAGAACCGTATATTTTTCACTGATACCGAAGTACTGAGAGGAGACGGATCGGACACATCACGGATAGAACATTTATGTGAGTGAACAAGCTTTTAATTGGACAATGTTAATTTCTTACAGATTTTATGGAGTCTTTGTTGAAGGAGTCCCTCACGTAGAGGTAAGTGACTGCCCCGGTGAGAACCATGTTAGTCTTGGTGCTGCAACTGTACCATCTAGGAAATAACGATAACAAAGTTTACTTTAGAACAAGCCATTCTGGTTATTAATGTATTTATTATATCTATTGAACTGGTTATTCTCTTCATTTAACGTCTTTATTTGTTGTTTGAATAATATATCTCAAGTGAAGTTGTTGTTAAAATGACTTTTTCGGTAAATTTATTAAATTGTGTTCAGGACTTCACGAAACACGCACTGACACGTCATCACGAATACTGCATGAACACTTCCTGTTCATGGTCTGTATCTATACATGATATGAGTCTAATTGCCAAGACTTATACATGTCCAGTACCTATACAAGTGAGACTCCACCTCTTCTAGGAATTAACCAAATTAATCAGTTAAGGTAAGTTTTGCATGCAGCGATTTATGCGATCATCACTCAGCGATAATCACCTAGCAATAGAAATGCATTGAAATAGCGCTCAGTGATAGTCGATTGTTGCAAAACAGCAAGATAGTAATGACATTACCCAGCAATAAACACCGGGCGATAATTGCAATAATCGCTGCATGCAAAACGTACCTTTGCCATTGTATTTATTTTCTTTCGTTAATCCATATCTCAAAGCATGCTGAGATTCATTGCTGCTTGGAGAATTAATATAGTTACATTTGCGGTAGTGCCTTAGTAGGTTTAATAGTAAAATCTGAATACATTGAATAGTAAATTACTAAATAGTGTAAATATATTATCAATGTTGAATAGTGTAAATAGGTTTTGAATAGTAAATAGTGTAAATAGATTGAATAGTGTGAAAAGATTGAATAGTGTGAATAGATTGAATAGTGTGAATTGATTGAATAGTGTGAATAGTGTGAATAGGATTATATTTGCCAGACAGCATGCAAAACATTTCACTTTGGTATGAATTTATATACGTGCTTTAATTTATATAAGTGCTTTAATTTATATAAGTGCTTTAATTTATATAAGTGCTTTAATTTATATAAGTGCTTTAATTTATATAAGTGCTTTAATTTATATAAGTGTAACAAATTGATATTCAATACTTTTATTCTGCTCGTCATAACAATGAATCAATTGCTGAACGAAAACTGTCCTTGGTCATTATAATTATAAACAGAAGCTCCATTGCAAATTTTAATTTGTTAAAATCTTTATTTTTCGAAATAGTTGATCTTTCACACTAAATATACTTTTCAATATTCAAACGAGTGTTTGTAACTCACGCTCTTGAATTACTCAGTGAGCTGTGAAAATGAGAGAGATTGGGAAAAGATTTTACAAATACATTACCAACCTGGAATTTGGAGCACTAAATCGAAACTTTTTGTGAACCAGCTCGAAACTTACCAAATAGGGTCTGACGGGGTATCACTGCGCACAAACCCACAAACTCTGTACCTACTCTGTACCTACTAGAAAAACTCTTTTTCTCGTGATGAAATGGTCATGAATGAGGATGGTTCACAACCAGTTTCGAAATAATACATAAATAAATGAAATATTTATTGGCTATTTTTTGTGCGTAACTTTTAGTGAGTGTATAGGGGTATTACTGCGCACATGAAGGGGTATTACTGCGCATTGCATAAATATAGCACTTTTCTCCCCCACCTAAATACCTTCTCTCCTCTATTTAAATACCCCTCCTCCTCCTTATCTAAACCTCCTTCATTACCATCTAAATATCCCTCTCTTCCCATTTAAATCCCACTCTTCTCCCATCTAAATCCCACTCTTCTCCCATCTAAATTACCCTCTCCTCTCATCAAAATCTCCCTCTCTTCTCATCTAAATTCCCCTCTTCCCAATCTAAATTTTCTCTCTCTCACATCTTCCCCCCCCCTCCCCCATCTAAATCCCCCTGTCCCCATCAAAATATCTGTGATTCCCTCTCTACATGCCTTCTCCCTAATCTAATTGTCCTTTACCTTTTATACACATATTTAATGAAACTGCAACAAACTACTTATATAAAGTAATATAATTCGATCGAAGGTTTATTGTTAATTAATATTTTAATTCAATTACCTCTCACCACCCCTCCCCAACTAAGTAACCCATCTCCCTATCTTAGTACCCCCACATCAAGTTGAATAGCTACTTCGATCGTAAGTTTGTTGTCAACCAAAATAACAATTAAATAGCACCTTATTCAATATTTATGCCCTTATTAAGAGCTAAAAACTCATTATTTTTTATATTTATTTACATACAAATATTGTTACTAATGATGCGCAGTGATACCCCTCTACCTCTAAATTATCTGGGGTATCACTGCGCACGGTTGTGGCGGGAAAACCGTTAAAACTGAGAAGTTGAAAATATGACATAATGTAACTGTTAATGTTTGTGCTAACATGTTAAAACAATATGAATCTATAAATCTCGGTTCTAGAGCTGTTGGAGAGTTTGCGGAAATAGAAAAACACCAGCGCAAACTTTTTTCAGATCGTTCTGAGAGCTCCACATACATCGCAACTTAGCTCTAGAAATATTCATAGGATAATTTGGTGCATAATAATGTTTATGGGAGAAAAGAGGTTGCTTGAAATGATGATTTAATCAGATATAGGCTAAAACAAGTTGTTTCAAAGTTATAAGAGGTGCGGAGTGATACCCCATAAAAACGGTATGCGCAGTGATACCCCGTCCGACCCTATATGATTAACAGATATGAATTAGGTCGTAATATTTTTATAAATACATGCAAAAATTCATTTTAATATAAATGTAGTAGCTTTATTAGAATTAAAATAAATCTCAAATGGTTTCAGCATAAAAACCTTAATAAAAATAAGAGAAAAGATGAATAGTAATTAATTTGTTACACAATTGAGAAAATGAGTCTACTATAAAATTAATATATCAGTTGTCACAACATTATATTTCAGAAACCATCTTATATATTAGGTAAATACTTTTCCCGCTAAAAATCATTCCCCACCTTTGCTGGTAAGTTCTCGGTGTGTCAGAAAAAGAGGCATAACCACCAGGCAAAGACACTTCCTCCCCCATGTTCAGTGATAGCATGTAGCTCAGGTAATTGGCTGGAAAACATTAGTGATGTAAGCGCATAATTTCACGAAGAAAGGAGATATTAAATGAAATCTTGTATTAAGAAGTTAAATCATACAGGAAGAAGTTCCCCTTTAAGAATAAGTTAAATCTTGTATAAGAAGTCAATTTCATTTTTTTTCGAAAATTCTATTATACCCATCACTATTCCGAAAGTTATATTTCTCAAAAAAAAAAATCAAAATAGTATACAATCTTTCTTCTTAACCAGGGTAATTACAAATTTAAAACATATAAGAGAAAATAATAAAAAATAAATATATAAAATGAACTCATTTTTTTCCATCTTAAGTAATTACTATCAACTTATTTAGCAAGTAGAATGAATCATTAATATTAAAATGGCAAATATTGAAATTTTATTATGGGTCGGAACGTTCATATAATTATTCGGTAGCCGGTAAATTGCTCGAAAACAATTGCTCGAAAGACAATTGCTCGAAAAACAATTGCTCGAATGAACAATTGCTCGAAAGAACAATTGCTCGAAAGAAAATTGCTCGGAAAACAATTGCTCGAACGAACATTTGCTCGAATGAACAATTGCTCGAATTATCAAATTGCTCGAATAAACAAAATTGCTCGAATTATAAAATTGCATAATTTTCGATTTTATATAAAAAAAACTTATTTATTACTAGCCTATCTGTATGTGGTACCTCAATAGGTGAAATAACTCAAAGTTATGGCAGAGTTTTAATAAATCTACAATTTTTTTCGTGTTTTATGATAAAAAAAAAACATGAATGGTACTGATTCACCACATGATTCCAAATCACATGGTACCTAAAACACAAACGGTCTAAAAAAAGATTATGCAGAATGAGTAATAATTAAAATCATTTATAGAATGATTAATGATCAGTTACTAAAAAGAAACAAGGATTGTTAGGTGCAGCTCCACTTCATGAATAACTGACTTTTATCGTTCGAGCAATTGTTTTTCGAGCAATTATCTTTCGAGCAATTGTTCTTTCGAGCAATTGTTCATTCGAGCAATTGTTTTTCGAGCAATTGTTTTCGAGCAATTGTCTTTCGAGCAATTGTTTTCGAGCAATTTACCTAGAACCAATTATTTTGCAGTCTATTATTGAATAAGTTCAGGTGTGTTCTTTTTAATTTCTAAGATATATTATCGCAGATTTAAAGGTTTTAGAGTTACGCCTAGATTCAAATTGAGTGACAGACAAATATTGCAAATAGTTTATTATCTAATACAATTTGCTATTCTGTATTGGTTTCTATTTGGACCCAAAAATATTGCAACGAAAGATATATTTAAAAATGTATGTCATAAAACATCAGCAATTTTAACTTGCTTATTGTATCCTCTAATACAGTATTACCTCAAATGATACCGTATTAGCAACAATTACAGTTATATTTTCCATTCAGTCGTAGTATTGCATTATTATTTATGCCATGGAATAGATTTAGTTACTTGTTATTAATTACTCACCTATAACTCTACTAGGGGTTTTCTTAATTAAAATAAGAACATTTACGAGGTAGCTGGGATCAGTGACTATAATTCTTTGACTCTCATCCAGTTTCAGTTTAGTTTCAGAAAATGCAGAATTGATGTAATCCAACCAATTTATCTGAAAAAAGAGAAAGTGAGAAATTACCTTGTGTCCTAGTCTACTAAACTTTATCCTACTTGAATAAACCTTATATATATAATGCCATATAAGACAATATTTTTATGTTAAAAACAAGTCACTTTAATATCATTCCTATATACATATAGCGCAGGTAACATCACTCTGATATCATTGCTATATACAGTGTAGGTAATATCACTCTGATATCATTGCTATATACATATAGCGTAGGTATTATCACTCTGATATCATTGCTATATACAGTGTAGGTAATATCACTCTGATATCATTGCTATATACATGTAGCGTAGGTAATATCACTCTGATATCATTGCTATATACAGTGTAGGTAATATCACTCTGATATCATTGCTATATACATGTAGCGTAGGTAATATCACTCTAATATCATTGCTATATACATATAGCGTAGGTAATATCACTCTAATATCATTGCTATATAGTGTAGGTGAAAGTAACTCTAATATTCCGAGACATCGATTGGCTATCGATTTGTTTGTGTCATTACTCTGACCGTGGCATTGAAAATACCTAATGTTATAATTACTCTTACCTCAACAAACTAACCAGTAAATAATAAATTTGATGACCACAAAGAACACGCGTGTAAACAGTTCTAATGCTTGTGTACTCTTTTCTCCAGTGAGTAAAGCTTCGCTTAACGATTGTACATATATTTACTAGAAGAATGTTTTGTAGGTATTTTTTATTGATAATAATCAATGTGTTGGGATGGTGTTTGAAATTTAATTTGATTTAATGACTTGATGAAGTAAGTGGAGAGTTAAGTTAATTGTATTATCCTAATTTTTTCGAATATTGTTTTTCTATCATAAAAATGTTTTGGACGACAAGTAGACAACAAATTGCGGTTTACATAAAAAATAATGTAGGATTATTTTGTTTAAAATATATATTAGAGAATAGTTAATCCATTTCTAGCAACAGTCAATGAGTATTGAATGCGACACACTATTTTTAGATGCACATATCTATAATGTCCTTTCAATAGTTGTTTCTTAGAAAACTGAGGACGGCATATCAATTTGTTTGTATATTCTGCACAATGCCTATAAGTCATTTGCATGATAATGGATTGATCGATTGATAACTGGGAAGTTAGATATTATCATAGAAAATGTTTACAATTGCTGGTATATTATCAAACGTACTATCCAACGCGATGAATTATTTCCTGAGTGATGCGAGTTTTCACTTAGTGTCACGTGTGGGTGACACCTGGGGCGCGCCTCCGTTCTGGACGAGGACGTCGGGGAGGCTAATCAACAACAGCAACCACGAAATAAAATTTTGCTAATTAGCTGTTTCCCATGTATTAATCAGGGAGTATTTTCTGTTAATAATAGATGGCTTACCTTCGCAGCCTCATCTCCAAGCTCATCAGTGAACGTCTGTAACTCTTTGATGGTCATCGGGTTGTATTGTCCATAGAGGTCCTTTTGTTTTTCGCTTGGCATGCTTATCTGAAAAGAAAGTATTGAGTTAACTTGAGGATAAAATGTGAGGTTGAGTGTTCCAGTAATTCTACTTACATTTGATAGATAATATATGAAGTCCCAAAGATCGTTAACATCACTAATGATTTGTGCTTCTTCTTGTTTTCCTGTCATTGTAGAATTAGTTTTTTCTGTTTCTTCACTTTGTCTTTGAAGAAGAACACCGTCTTTCCTGGCTCTCTGAGTCTTAAATCCATCACTGTCCATTTTAACTTTTTTCTTATCTTTAAAATTAGCCATTTTAACGGTTGAAGGAGATATTCCATCTAAGACTATAACTCTGTCACTCTTCCTCATTTGCATCCTGTTCAAGTGGTCCTTTTGACTGAGAAAGAGATCCAAGAAAGTATCATTCTCTTTTTGGTTTTCCTCATTTTCTGACCGCTGAAACATGTTTTCGTGATTACTGTTTCCAAGAGATATAGTTTTTAATGTTTTGTTGAGGAACATTGAAAGAGGATTTAATCTCCTTTGTTCCTGATGATCAAGAGCTGATCCTAAAAACTGAGCAACTTCGAGGATTCTGTCCATTTCGCGCTTGCGAGTGTAGGTATCGTTTGTGACAATCAATTCACGAGGAGATGGTAGCAACCCTTCACCAATCTAGAGAAAAGAACTTTGAGTCTCTATTCAAATGATTAGAAAGAACAGTAATTTTAGCATAACTTACGTGAAGTACAAAGAGTGAACTGTTCTTAGAGTCGTAAGATACTCTTAGTTGTAGGAGGTAGTCTGCAGCATATCGCTGTCTCATTGTAACTGTGCTGCTTAGCCAGTTGAATGTGTCGTTAGTCCAGGATGTGTTAATCATTGGGAAACCGCCAATTCTCTCTATTTCTTTCAACAGAGGAAATACTCCCACTGCTCCCCACGCGGCTAAAATGATAACAGAGTCATATCATGTTAATAAAAACAGTTAATAAACAATGGAAATTCGAGCATATATCATGACTATGTTATTCTAAAACAGTATCCAGAGTAGTTGCTTGTTTGACTATATTTTCAAAGAGAAATTTAACTGGTATTATCATCAAATTACGTCCAACTTATTCAAAAAAAATTAACAATGTGTGAATTGTAAAATTTCCTCTTGTTATATATATGTTACACTTACTTTCATTAGTACACGCTTTGTAGAATATTTTTGCTTGTTTAACTGCTTTGGGGTCTGACTTTAGAGGTGGTTCTTCTAACAATTCTAGAGAATAACAAAAACAAAAGATATTCATGATCCAAATCATAGTAAACAAAATAAACATATCACTGTGGTATTGTCTTAAATTATGATCACCTTTCAATTTGAAATAAGTTCTTTCGTTCAAGACTCCGAAGTTATCCTTGTCCCCCATTCCATCAGGCACAGGATTCATCCTCTTCCACCCCCCACAGGTGAAGTCTACGAAATCCTCACACGGGTCAACAGTCTGGTCCATCGCAGTGATGATCTCACCAGCTGAGTTAGGACAATTAAAATATTATTATCTTGGATAATAAAAGTAAAAGATTAAAACTATTGAAACCCTTATTCGACGCATCCGAGACAAAGTTCTAATTCATTCATGGGGATTCAAACAGTATTTCACTTGTAAAACCATCATTTTTCCACAGATGTATGATTAGGATTTGAGTTTTAATATCTTTCTAATAAGTTAGTTCTTAGGGAAGTAGGTTTTTACTTCCTTTCACTGGTGAAGCAAAGAAAAGCCATAGATTCTATTGACTTGAATATAAATATTTACCAAAATCCCTCCTGTTTCGGACTGTTAAATCTCTTACCTGCAACGACACATTCTGGAGTCATACATAGAGTACGAGGGGTGTAAACTGAAAAAAATAGAATTTTATTAATGAAGCAATGGAATTTCAAAGCATGTTATTTCTGAATTCTATTGAACATTTTCTATAACTTTTTATTTTAAATGGTGTTGATGAATCCGGTCTAAATGAGAAATTTTCAAGAGTATTTCTAACCCTTTTTATATCTCTAGCTCTTCCATGTATCCATCATCCTCTCAATGCATGACTCTGCACTTTTTTAAATCCTTCATTATCAGCAATTATGTAATCATTATTAAATACTGCATGATAATGATGATTTAATGTATTACTTGAATAATTCCACCTGCATATCAAGATGTGTGTTGTACTCACATGTGGTCAGTATCAGCACGATGCCTATTATCAGTCCTATGAGAATGGCAAAGACACCAATCGAAAGGAGTACCAACTTCTGGTCCGAACCGAAACCAAAGCAAGAGAAAGGGTAGCAGCAGCCTCCACATCTGTAATGGGATGATACTTAATTATCGTGTGTGTCCTGATTTAAACATCAAAATATTTTATGTGTACTAGGGTAAGCTCTAAAATATTGGTCAGTTCCCCTTTTTCGGATACGTAAGAATAAACTATATAATAATAAATATTTAATTTTCATTTCAATTAGTATATCGTTTTTTCTTACGTGTCCCAAAATGGGGAACTGACCGATAATTAAGAACCCTATATTTTTGTTATCGAAATACAGATTTTAAGTTTATGAATTGACAAAAAGAAATCATTCAGTAAATTCTGCGCCTGAATTGATTTAGTATTTTAGATTAATTTAAAATCATTATTTTAAAACTGTTTAATTATAAATCAATACTATAGGGATATTGACTCACAGCTCATAGTCAGGGTTTCCACATTTCTGTTTGTCTAGGTTAGTCTGGACGGAAGAAGCCGACACACTCTCGTCCTCCCACCCTTTGGGGGGCTGAGACCCCTCCCTTTGGGGGTCATTGGTGGTGTTCAAACTGGGGGCAGTGCGGTGTGCCATTCGTGGTGTTGGTGTGTCTAAAGCCTTTTTGAAGAAAAGTAGAAGTTATAAAACTTAAAAAAATTATAATTTCACCAAATTGTTTCTAATCTTTTAGGACCACCTGTGACGAATTAGTCACATAAAAATCAAAGGACTATACAGTGGTAAATTAAATGTGTGGAGCCTAGTGAACGAATGTGACTATCGCGTCACATGTTATAAAAATTTCATTAAATATAAAAACTAATTAAAATTGGTAAATGTATTAACTATTGATTGGCTAATAACTAGACAGATTAGAAGTTTATAAAATTTAGACTATTGATAAAAAATTCCGGTCGTAATGGACAAATCGATTCAGTGAATTTAATTTAAGTAATATTAGTATATTCTTTTCTCTTAGAAATAGGTTTATAAAATATAAAATATGAAAAATGGCGCCCTCTCGTGGTGGTATAAAGAGTTAGCGGTCACCTTTGTTTTCAATGGCAATGATTAGGTACAACTATTATTGGTTAAGTACTGTACTAATTGAACACTGCAAATAGTGAATGGAATTTTGAATGCATAGTTTACATATAAGTAGCTACATATCTAACTATGAAATTAAGCTACGAAATTAAGCTATGAAATTAAGCTACGAAATTAAGCTATGAAATTAAGCTACGAAATTAAGCTATGAAATTAAGCTACGAAATTAAGCTATGAAATTAAGCTATGAAATTAAGCTATGAAATTAAGCTATGAAATTAAGCTATGAAATTAAGCTATGAAATTAAGCTATGAAATTAAGCTATGAAATTAAGCTATGAAATTAAGCTATGAAATTAAGCTATGAAATTAAGCTACGAAATTAAACTATGAAATTAAGCTATGAAATTAAACTATGAAATTAAACTATGAAATTAAACTATGAAATTAAGCTATGAAATTAAATTATGAAATTAAACTATGAAATTAAACTATGAAATTAAGCTATGAAATTAAACTATGAAATTAAACTACGAAATTAAACTATGAAATTAAACTATGAAATTAAACTATGAAATTAAACTATGAAATTAAACTATGAAATTAAGCTATGAAATTAAACTATGAAATTAAACTACGAAATTAAACTATGAAATTAAACTATGAAATTAAACTATGAAATTAAGCTATGAAATTAAACTATGAAATTAAGCTATGAAATTAAGCTACGAAATTAAACTATGAAATTAAACTATGAAATTAAACTATGAAATTAAGCTATGAAATTAAACTATGAAATTAAACTATGAAATTAAACTATGAAATTAAGCTATGAAATTAAACTATGAAATTAAACTACGAAATTAAACTATGAAATTAAACTATGAAATTAAACTATGAAATTAAGCTATGAAATTAAACTATGAAATTAAGCTATGAAATTAAGCTACGAAATTAAACTATGAAATTAAACTATGAAATTAAGCTACGAAATTAAACTATGAAATTAAACTATGAAATTAAACTATGAAATTAAACTATGAAATTAAGCTATGAAATTAAGCTACGAAATTAAACTATGAAATTAAGCTATGAAATTAAACTATGAAATTAAACTATGAAATTAAACTATGAAATTAAGCTATGAAATTAAGCTACGAAATTAAACTATGAAATTAAGCTACGAAATTAAACTATGAAATTAAGCTATGAAATTAAGCTATGAAATTAAGCTATGAAATTAAACTATGAAATTAAGCTATGAAATTAAGCTACGAAATTAAACTATGAAATTAAGCTACGAAATTAAACTATGAAATTAAGCTATGAAATTAAACTATGAAATTAAGCTATGAAATTAAGCTACGAAATTAAACTATGAAATTAAGCTACGAAATTAAACTATGAAATTAAGCTATGAAATTAAACTATGAAATTAAGCTATGAAATTAAACTATGAAATTAAACTACGAAATTAAACTATGAAATTAAACTATGAAATTAAACTATGAAATTAAGCTATGAAATTAAACTATGAAATTAAGCTATGAAATTAAGCTACGAAATTAAACTATGAAATTAAACTATGAAATTAAACTATGAAATTAAACTATGAAATTAAGCTACGAAATTAAACTATGAAATTAAACTATGAAATTAAACTATGAAATTAAACTATGAAATTAAGCTATGAAATTAAGCTACGAAATTAAACTATGAAATTAAGCTATGAAATTAAACTATGAAATTAAACTATGAAATTAAACTATGAAATTAAGCTATGAAATTAAGCTACGAAATTAAACTATGAAATTAACCTACGAAATTAAACTATGAAATTAAGCTATGAAATTAAGCTATGAAATTAAGCTATGAAATTAAACTATGAAATTAAGCTATGAAATTAAGCTACGAAATTAAACTATGAAATTAAGCTACGAAATTAAACTATGAAATTAAGCTACGAAATTAAACTATGAAATTAAGCTATGAAATTAAGCTATGAAATTAAGCTATGAAATTAAACTATGAAATTAAGCTATGAAATTAAGCTACGAAATTAAACTATGAAATTAAGCTACGAAATTAAACTATGAAATTAAGCTATGAAATTAAACTATGAAATTAAACTATGAAATTAAACTATGAAATTAAGCTATGAAATTAGGCTACGAAATTAAACTATGAAATTAAGCTACGAAATTAAACTATGAAATTAAGCTATGAAATTAAACTATGAAATTAAACTATGAAATTATGCTACGAAATTAAACTATGAAATTAAACTATGAAATTATGCTACGAAATTAAACTATGAAATTAAACTATGAAATTAAACTATGAAATTAAGCTATGAAATTAAGCTATGAAATTAAACTATGAAATTAAGCTATGAAATTAAGCTATGAAATTAAACTATGAAATTAAACTATGAAATTAAACTATGAAATTAAACTATGAAATTAAACTATGAAATTAAGCTATGAAATTAAACTATGAAATTAAGCTACGAAATTAAGCTACGAAATTAAACTATGAAATTAAGCTATGAAATTAAACTATGAAATTAAACTATGAAATTAAGCTATGAAATTAAGCTACGAAATTAAACTATGAAATTAAGCTACGAAATTAAACTATGAAATTGAGCTATGAAATTAAACTATGAAATTAAGCTATGAAATTAAGCTACGAAATTAAACTATGAAATTAAGCTATGAAATTAAGCTATGAAAGTAAGCTATGAAATTATGCTACGAAATTAAACTATGAAATTAAACTATGAAATTAAACTATGAAATTAAGCTATGAAATTAAGCTATGAAATTAAGCTATGAAATTAAGCTATGAAATTAAGCTATGAAATTAAACTATGAAATTAAACTATGAAATTAAACTATGAAATTAAACTATGAAATTATGCTACGAAATTAAACTATGAAATTAAGCTATGAAATTAAACTATGAAATTAAACTATGAAATTAAACTATGAAATTAAACTATGAAATTGAACTATGAAATTAAACTATGAAATTAAGCTATGAAATTAAGCTATGAAAGTAAGCTATGAAATTATGCTACGAAATTAAACTATGAAATTAAACTATGAAATTAAACTATGAAATTAAGCTATGAAATTAAGCTATGAAATTAAGCTATGAAATTAAGCTATGAAATTAAGCTATGAAATTAAACTATGAAATTAAACTATGAAATTAAACTATGAAATTAAACTATGAAATTATGCTACGAAATTAAACTATGAAATTAAGCTATGAAATTAAACTATGAAATTAAACTATGAAATTAAGCTATGAAATTAAACTATGAAATTAAACTATGAAATTAAACTATGAAATTAAACTATGAAATTAAACTATGAAATTAAACTATGAAATTGAACTATGAAATTAAACTATGAAATTAAACTATGAAATTAAGCTATGAAATTAAGCTATGAAATTAAACTATGAAATTAAACTATGAAATTAAACTATGAAATTAAACTATGAAATTAAACTATGAAATTGAATTATGAAATTAAGCTATGAAATTAAACTATGAAATTAAACTATGAAATTAAACTATGAAATTAAACTATGAAATTAAACTATGAAATTAAACTATGAAATTGAACTATGAAATTAAACTATGAAATTAAACTATGAAATTAAGCTATGAAATTAAGCTATGAAATTAAACTATGAAATTATGCTACGAAATTAAACTATGAAATTAAGCTATGAAATTAAACTATGAAATTAAACTATGAAATTAAGCTATGAAATTAAACTATGAAATTAAACTATGAAATTAAACTATGAAATTAAACTATGAAATTAAACTATGAAATTAAACTATGAAATTGAACTATGAAATTAAACTATGAAATTAAACTATGAAATTAAGCTATGAAATTAAACTATGAAATTAAACTACGAAATTAAACTATGAAATTAAACTATGAAATTAAACTATGAAATTAAGCTATGAAATTAAACTATGAAATTAAGCTATGAAATTAAGCTACGAAATTAAACTATGAAATTAAACTATGAAATTAAGCTACGAAATTAAACTATGAAATTAAACTATGAAATTAAACTATGAAATTAAACTATGAAATTAAGCTATGAAATTAAGCTACGAAATTAAACTATGAAATTAAGCTATGAAATTAAACTATGAAATTAAACTATGAAATTAAACTATGAAATTAAGCTATGAAATTAAGCTACGAAATTAAACTATGAAATTAAGCTACGAAATTAAACTATGAAATTAAGCTATGAAATTAAGCTATGAAATTAAGCTATGAAATTAAACTATGAAATTAAGCTATGAAATTAAGCTACGAAATTAAACTATGAAATTAAGCTACGAAATTAAACTATGAAATTAAGCTATGAAATTAAACTATGAAATTAAGCTATGAAATTAAGCTACGAAATTAAACTATGAAATTAAGCTACGAAATTAAACTATGAAATTAAGCTATGAAATTAAACTATGAAATTAAGCTATGAAATTAAACTATGAAATTAAACTACGAAATTAAACTATGAAATTAAACTATGAAATTAAACTATGAAATTAAGCTATGAAATTAAACTATGAAATTAAGCTATGAAATTAAGCTACGAAATTAAACTATGAAATTAAACTATGAAATTAAACTATGAAATTAAACTATGAAATTAAGCTACGAAATTAAACTATGAAATTAAACTATGAAATTAAACTATGAAATTAAACTATGAAATTAAGCTATGAAATTAAGCTACGAAATTAAACTATGAAATTAAGCTATGAAATTAAACTATGAAATTAAACTATGAAATTAAACTATGAAATTAAGCTATGAAATTAAGCTACGAAATTAAACTATGAAATTAAGCTACGAAATTAAACTATGAAATTAAGCTATGAAATTAAGCTATGAAATTAAGCTATGAAATTAAACTATGAAATTAAGCTATGAAATTAAGCTACGAAATTAAACTATGAAATTAAGCTACGAAATTAAACTATGAAATTAAGCTACGAAATTAAACTATGAAATTAAGCTATGAAATTAAGCTATGAAATTAAGCTATGAAATTAAACTATGAAATTAAGCTATGAAATTAAGCTACGAAATTAAACTATGAAATTAAGCTACGAAATTAAACTATGAAATTAAGCTATGAAATTAAACTATGAAATTAAACTATGAAATTAAACTATGAAATTAAGCTATGAAATTAAGCTACGAAATTAAACTATGAAATTAAGCTACGAAATTAAACTATGAAATTAAGCTATGAAATTAAACTATGAAATTAAACTATGAAATTATGCTACGAAATTAAACTATGAAATTAAACTATGAAATTATGCTACGAAATTAAACTATGAAATTAAACTATGAAATTAAACTATGAAATTAAGCTATGAAATTAAGCTATGAAATTAAACTATGAAATTAAGCTATGAAATTAAGCTATGAAATTAAACTATGAAATTAAACTATGAAATTAAACTATGAAATTAAACTATGAAATTAAACTATGAAATTAAGCTATGAAATTAAACTATGAAATTAAGCTACGAAATTAAGCTACGAAATTAAACTATGAAATTAAGCTATGAAATTAAACTATGAAATTAAACTATGAAATTAAGCTATGAAATTAAGCTACGAAATTAAACTATGAAATTAAGCTACGAAATTAAACTATGAAATTGAGCTATGAAATTAAACTATGAAATTAAGCTATGAAATTAAGCTACGAAATTAAACTATGAAATTAAGCTATGAAATTAAGCTATGAAAGTAAGCTATGAAATTATGCTACGAAATTAAACTATGAAATTAAACTATGAAATTAAACTATGAAATTAAGCTATGAAATTAAGCTATGAAATTAAGCTATGAAATTAAGCTATGAAATTAAGCTATGAAATTAAACTATGAAATTAAACTATGAAATTAAACTATGAAATTAAACTATGAAATTATGCTACGAAATTAAACTATGAAATTAAGCTATGAAATTAAACTATGAAATTAAACTATGAAATTAAACTATGAAATTAAACTATGAAATTGAACTATGAAATTAAACTATGAAATTAAGCTATGAAATTAAGCTATGAAAGTAAGCTATGAAATTATGCTACGAAATTAAACTATGAAATTAAACTATGAAATTAAACTATGAAATTAAGCTATGAAATTAAGCTATGAAATTAAGCTATGAAATTAAGCTATGAAATTAAGCTATGAAATTAAACTATGAAATTAAACTATGAAATTAAACTATGAAATTAAACTATGAAATTATGCTACGAAATTAAACTATGAAATTAAGCTATGAAATTAAACTATGAAATTAAACTATGAAATTAAGCTATGAAATTAAACTATGAAATTAAACTATGAAATTAAACTATGAAATTAAACTATGAAATTAAACTATGAAATTAAACTATGAAATTGAACTATGAAATTAAACTATGAAATTAAACTATGAAATTAAGCTATGAAATTAAGCTATGAAATTAAACTATGAAATTAAACTATGAAATTAAACTATGAAATTAAACTATGAAATTAAACTATGAAATTGAACTATGAAATTAAGCTATGAAATTAAACTATGAAATTAAACTATGAAATTAAACTATGAAATTAAACTATGAAATTAAACTATGAAATTAAACTATGAAATTGAACTATGAAATTAAACTATGAAATTAAACTATGAAATTAAGCTATGAAATTAAGCTATGAAATTAAACTATGAAATTATGCTACGAAATTAAACTATGAAATTAAGCTATGAAATTAAACTATGAAATTAAACTATGAAATTAAGCTATGAAATTAAACTATGAAATTAAACTATGAAATTAAACTATGAAATTAAACTATGAAATTAAACTATGAAATTAAACTATGAAATTGAACTATGAAATTAAACTATGAAATTAAACTATGAAATTAAGCTATGAAATTAAGCTATGAAATTAAACTATGAAATTATGCTACGAAATTAAACTATGAAATTAAGCTATGAAATTAAACTATGAAATTAAACTATGAAATTAAGCTATGAAATTAAACTATGAAATTAAACTATGAAATTAAGCTATGAAATTAAGCTATGAAATTAAACTATGAAATTGAACTATGAAATTGAACTATGAAATTAAACTATGAAATTAAACTATGAAATTAAGCTATGAAATTAAGCTATGAAATTAAGCTATGAAATTAAGCTATGAAATTAAGCTATGAAATTAAGCTATGAAATTAAGCTATGAAATTAAACTATGAAATTGAACTATGAAATTGAACTATGAAATTAAACTATGAAATTAAACTATGAAATTAAGCTATGAAATTAAGCTATGAAATTAAACTATGAAATTGAACTATGAAATTGAACTATGAAATTAAACTATGAAATTAAACTATGAAATTAAGCTATGAAATTAAGCTATGAAATTAAGCTATGAAATTAAGCTATGAAATTAAACTATGAAATTAAACTATGAAATTAAACTATGAAATTAAACTATGAAATTAAACTATGAAATTAAGCTATGAAATTAAGCTATGAAATTAAACTATGAAATTAAGCTATGAAATTAAACTATGAAATTGAACTATGAAATTGAACTATGAAATTAAACTATGAAATTAAACTATGAAATTAAGCTATGAAATTAAGCTATGAAATTAAGCTATGAAATTAAGCTATGAAATTAAGCTATGAAATTAAGCTATGAAATTAAACTATGAAATTAAACTATGAAATTGAACTATGAAATTAAACTATGAAATTAAACTATGAAATTAAGCTATGAAATTAAGCTATGAAATTAAGCTATGAAATTAAGCTACGAAATTAAACTATGAAATTAAACTATGAAATTAAACTATGAAATTAAACTATGAAATTAAACTATGAAATTGAACTATGAAATTAAGCTATGAAATTAAGCTATGAAATTAAGCTATGAAATTAAACTATGAAATTAAGCTATGAAATTAAGCTACGAAATTAAACTATGAAATTAAGCTACGAAATTAAACTATGAAATTAAGCTATGAAATTAAACTATGAAATTAAACTATGAAATTAAACTATGAAATTAAGCTATGAAATTAAGCTACGAAATTAAACTATGAAATTAAGCTACGAAATTAAACTATGAAATTAAGCTATGAAATTAAACTATGAAATTAAACTATGAAATTATGCTACGAAATTAAACTATGAAATTAAACTATGAAATTATGCTACGAAATTAAACTATGAAATTAAACTATGAAATTAAACTATGAAATTAAGCTATGAAATTAAGCTATGAAATTAAACTATGAAATTAAGCTATGAAATTAAGCTATGAAATTAAACTATGAAATTAAACTATGAAATTAAACTATGAAATTAAACTATGAAATTAAACTATGAAATTAAGCTATGAAATTAAACTATGAAATTAAGCTACGAAATTAAGCTACGAAATTAAACTATGAAATTAAGCTATGAAATTAAACTATGAAATTAAACTATGAAATTAAGCTATGAAATTAAGCTACGAAATTAAACTATGAAATTAAGCTACGAAATTAAACTATGAAATTGAGCTATGAAATTAAACTATGAAATTAAGCTATGAAATTAAGCTACGAAATTAAACTATGAAATTAAGCTATGAAATTAAGCTATGAAAGTAAGCTACGAAATTATGCTACGAAATTAAACTATGAAATTAAACTATGAAATTAAACTATGAAATTAAGCTATGAAATTAAGCTATGAAATTAAGCTATGAAATTAAGCTATGAAATTAAGCTATGAAATTAAACTATGAAATTAAACTATGAAATTAAACTATGAAATTAAACTATGAAATTATGCTACGAAATTAAACTATGAAATTAAGCTATGAAATTAAACTATGAAATTAAACTATGAAATTAAACTATGAAATTAAACTATGAAATTGAACTATGAAATTAAACTATGAAATTAAGCTATGAAATTAAGCTATGAAAGTAAGCTATGAAATTATGCTACGAAATTAAACTATGAAATTAAACTATGAAATTAAACTATGAAATTAAGCTATGAAATTAAGCTATGAAATTAAGCTATGAAATTAAGCTATGAAATTAAGCTATGAAATTAAACTATGAAATTAAACTATGAAATTAAACTATGAAATTAAACTATGAAATTATGCTACGAAATTAAACTATGAAATTAAGCTATGAAATTAAACTATGAAATTAAACTATGAAATTAAGCTATGAAATTAAACTATGAAATTAAACTATGAAATTAAACTATGAAATTAAACTATGAAATTAAACTATGAAATTAAACTATGAAATTGAACTATGAAATTAAACTATGAAATTAAACTATGAAATTAAGCTATGAAATTAAGCTATGAAATTAAACTATGAAATTAAACTATGAAATTAAACTATGAAATTAAACTATGAAATTAAACTATGAAATTGAACTATGAAATTAAGCTATGAAATTAAACTATGAAATTAAACTATGAAATTAAACTATGAAATTAAACTATGAAATTAAACTATGAAATTAAACTATGAAATTGAACTATGAAATTAAACTATGAAATTAAACTATGAAATTAAGCTATGAAATTAAGCTATGAAATTAAACTATGAAATTATGCTACGAAATTAAACTATGAAATTAAGCTATGAAATTAAACTATGAAATTAAACTATGAAATTAAGCTATGAAATTAAACTATGAAATTAAACTATGAAATTAAACTATGAAATTAAACTATGAAATTAAACTATGAAATTAAACTATGAAATTGAACTATGAAATTAAACTATGAAATTAAACTATGAAATTAAGCTATGAAATTAAGCTATGAAATTAAACTATGAAATTATGCTACGAAATTAAACTATGAAATTAAGCTATGAAATTAAACTATGAAATTAAACTATGAAATTAAGCTATGAAATTAAACTATGAAATTAAACTATGAAATTAAGCTATGAAATTAAGCTATGAAATTAAACTATGAAATTGAACTATGAAATTGAACTATGAAATTAAACTATGAAATTAAACTATGAAATTAAGCTATGAAATTAAGCTATGAAATTAAGCTATGAAATTAAGCTATGAAATTAAGCTATGAAATTAAGCTATGAAATTAAGCTATGAAATTAAACTATGAAATTGAACTATGAAATTGAACTATGAAATTAAACTATGAAATTAAACTATGAAATTAAGCTATGAAATTAAGCTATGAAATTAAACTATGAAATTGAACTATGAAATTGAACTATGAAATTAAACTATGAAATTAAACTATGAAATTAAGCTATGAAATTAAGCTATGAAATTAAGCTATGAAATTAAGCTATGAAATTAAACTATGAAATTAAACTATGAAATTAAACTATGAAATTAAACTATGAAATTAAACTATGAAATTAAGCTATGAAATTAAGCTATGAAATTAAACTATGAAATTAAGCTATGAAATTAAACTATGAAATTGAACTATGAAATTGAACTATGAAATTAAACTATGAAATTAAACTATGAAATTAAGCTATGAAATTAAGCTATGAAATTAAGCTATGAAATTAAGCTATGAAATTAAGCTATGAAATTAAGCTATGAAATTAAACTATGAAATTAAACTATGAAATTGAACTATGAAATTAAACTATGAAATTAAACTATGAAATTAAGCTATGAAATTAAGCTATGAAATTAAGCTATGAAATTAAGCTATGAAATTGAACTATGAAATTGAACTATGAAATTAAACTATGAAATTAAACTATGAAATTAAGCTATGAAATTAAGCTATGAAATTAAGCTATGAAATTAAGCTATGAAATTAAGCTATGAAATTAAGCTATGAAATTAAACTATGAAATTGAACTATGAAATTGAACTATGAAATTAAACTATGAAATTAAACTATGAAATTAAGCTATGAAATTAAGCTATGAAATTAAACTATGAAATTGAACTATGAAATTGAACTATGAAATTAAACTATGAAATTAAACTATGAAATTAAGCTATGAAATTAAGCTATGAAATTAAGCTATGAAATTAAGCTATGAAATTAAACTATGAAATTAAACTATGAAATTAAACTATGAAATTAAACTATGAAATTAAACTATGAAATTAAGCTATGAAATTAAGCTATGAAATTAAACTATGAAATTAAGCTATGAAATTAAACTATGAAATTGAACTATGAAATTGAACTATGAAATTAAGCTATGAAATTAAGCTATGAAATTAAACTATGAAATTAAACTATGAAATTATGCTACGAAATTAAACTATGAAATTAAACTATGAAATTAAGCTATGAAATTAAGCTATGAAATTAAGCTATGAAATTAAGCTATGAAATTAAGCTATGAAATTAAGCTATGAAATTAAACTATGAAATTAAACTATGAAATTGAACTATGAAATTAAACTATGAAATTAAACTATGAAATTAAGCTATGAAATTAAGCTATGAAATTAAACTATGAAATTGAACTATGAAATTGAACTATGAAATTAAGCTATGAAATTAAGCTATGAAATTAAACTATGAAATTAAACTATGAAATTATGCTACGAAATTAAACTATGAAATTAAACTATGAAATTAAGCTATGAAATTAAGCTATGAAATTAAGCTATGAAATTAAGCTATGAAATTAAGCTATGAAATTAAGCTATGAAATTAAACTATGAAATTAAACTATGAAATTGAACTATGAAATTAAACTATGAAATTAAACTATGAAATTAAGCTATGAAATTAAGCTATGAAATTAAGCTATGAAATTAAGCTACGAAATTAAGCTATGAAATTAAGCTATGAAATTAAGCTATGAAATTAAACTATGAAATTAAACTAGCTATCGGATCAGAATGACGAGGATAGAAACAAAAATGGAGACAAACTTTTTTTCGGGAAATGTTCATATGTAAAATGAATGAATTCTCATCATTATCTAATTGATACTTTTATTTTTGTGAAAAAAAAATAGAAAACTATAAGCTTTTAGGCGAGTGTACTGCCACTAATAAATACAAGCAATGATAAACTTGTTTACTAAGTTACAGAATATTAATATATGGCATCTTATAATAAATCAAATCATATCTTTATTGAAGAAGGTATGTGTACAAAAGCCAGATATTACTCAACAATCATAATTAGGCCCAAATATCCTAAATAAAGCAGCCTAATTGCTGTATGTGGCTATTGCTACTAATATATTGATAACCAGAGTCTGTTGTAAGCATGTAACTATTATACAGTGAAATGATTTGTTTGAAATGAACTGAGTATTGATATTAATTTCATTTAAAACTTTAATTATCTGAAAATATAGTTACTTGTGTAACTGGTGTTTATTTTAATGTTCTACTTTCATATAAAGAACTCCCCCTAAAGTGGACTATAGGGGAAGTTCTGAATTATCGGCTCAGGTTGTGCAATTTTTTAAATATCCGTCAGCAGGTGCCATAAACAGTGTTTGCACTTCAAATAATTAAAATCATTAAACAATACATATTTTTTCGTTTTTTTTTAATATTTTATTTCAATTTCCTTATTACCTTATCAAAATCAATTATAAATTCAATTTATAAGTACATATAATGCCATCAATACATCAAATACGTTAAACTACACACCTGAGATAACTCTATTAATAAGTACATACCTGAGTACTCTGGTAGTTGTTTCTTCTCCCCATGGGTAAGGCCCCATCCTCCTCCACTCCGGGACCGAGGTACCCCCCATCTTCTGTCCGCAAAGCATCCACTCCACTGAAGGGAAAAAAATTAATTGGAAAAGTAAGACATCGTAGTAATATTTCAAATTATAATGCAATTGATTTATTAGCGTTATTTGTATGAGTAGGAATACATTACTAATTACATGTTTTTAAATAGGAAATTGATAATTGTATTACTATTATTTATATTACTAATTCAGCAATTACAAATTTGATATTTCATTGTTACATAGTTCTAACATTTAAATTTTAACTTACTTTGGTTGTATTTCTACAACAGGAGTTTCTTCTTTCCGTTTGAAAATATTGAACATTTTCCTTAGAGTTCTACTTGATTACACTAATTATGGATACCATTGCTAGAATCTTATACGAAAATTATCGCTAGCAAGAAGAGGTACAATGATACGAACAACATCTTAAATTACTATTTAAATTAGCTGAGAAAAAAAGATGTTATGTAAATTTTGAATATTATGGTATGTTTACGGATTAGCGTTCGGCTTCACATCTTCGGTCATATGAGAAGAAAAGAAATAATAATTACAATTTAATTATATTTATTATATCTTTTTTTCTTGTATGAACGAAAATGTGGTACAGACCAATAATTCGTAAATTACCCTAAATATATAGTAAATGTTAACAAAGTTGAAATAATTAAATCTACGGTAAATGCTTCGAATATTTTATTTACTTTTTCTATTATATTGAATTTATTTTATTTTAATTATTTTCATTTATATTAAATATAAGATATTCGTAGGCTGGAAAAGCACATTCACGTAAGTAGCATTCAATGCACACAATAACAAAGTATGTGCATCATGCAATGTAATGTATGCAGTAGATATTATCCTGCTAAAGAAACCACACAAACAAGTGATAAGATCGGCCAGTCCATTCAGAATACATTTAGAATAATTGCAATGACTTGTCATATGGATTTATTTGTAATAGTGACTCAATTAGGGTGCTTTGATGTTTGTTGTGAATAATATTTATAGTTGTTAACTGAAATACAATTTATACACATTTATCTAAAACTATTCCCTTTATCTTACATGTAGTAATGGATTTACAGCATAATAAAAATGGCCGTCATATTATCATATATATTTATCTCTTTGGAATGTATAGTACCATCTGTATGCTATCGCTAATTAGATATTTTTTGCTTGTTAGTATCATATTAATTCATTGTAACATTTTTTATTAAGTTGCAAATAATTTGATGCATTTGTGCCTAAAATATGAATAGCACATTTAGTATTATAATTTTAGTAGAGAATTCGATCAAATTATAAATACTTTTAATCGTCTCATTATTTACATCAATGGGACTAAACTTTTACGTTACTTATTCATATTGTTGCAGACTTCTAGGAATTGAGATCGATAATAGTGATAAAAATAAAGTTCTGTGGATACACTTCATGGTCATGTGGATAAGCTTCATAGTCATGTGGATACACTTCATAGTCATGTGGATACATTTCATAGTCATGTGGATACATTTCATAGTCATGTGGATAAACTTCATAGTCATGTGGATACACTTCATAGTCATGTGGATACATTTCATAGTCATGTGGATGCACTTCATAGTCATGTGGATGCACATCATAAGGATATTCAAACTTCTAACTAATTGAGAATTAATGATTTACTTTATGTACCTTATTTTTAAATAGGTAATGCAGATTATGAATTAAGTACTTATTGGTGAATTGATTTAGAATTAAAGCTAACTATAATTTTTATATAACTTATTACAAGACATTTTTTCATAATTAGGATTCAGTTTTCATGAGTAGAATTATTACTCGTAGTGAAGTTAGTTACTGATTTCACTTTAGTTGATCTTTACATTTCACTTTTCTATGCACTTCACTGTCACTAAAATACACTTGATAATATGATATTAGATTGAATTTCTCATTAATTTAATGCCAAGGTAACGGCTGGTAACTCAATGACATTATCTAGAACTACTGTTATAGACATTGAATTAATTAACAAATAAAAAGATCAGTCACTAGATTAAGTTACCTCCTCTTTTTTGTAAATAGAAAGATTAAATATTTTTTAGGGATAATTTAATAATTTAAACATTTGTCGTACCGTTGTCAGATTTACGCTAGGAAATACCAATTATGAATATTATTTGTTGATGTTTTTGTCTAATAGCTCTGAATTATATCATATATATTTATATGTTCAACAAGCTTTGAATGTGTTTAAAGTCTACTAATTATCTACAATTCTTAATTGATTACATACCTAACCTCCCTCTAATTTATCACTATAACCAACTTAGTTGATTATCTTCAATACTGTTACCATGGAGTTTCAAGTGATGTTATTATATCAAAGAAATCAATCAACAAAGATATTGAGAGTAAACATAAACAAATGCTTGGGCTCAACGACCTTCCATAGTAAAGCATAGTCAATTGTATTCCTAATGAATGAATTGTAAACAGAATACTTATTATAATTAGGTCGTGAATGAATAAATAGTTATTGAGTGTTAGTATGATTTAAAAAGATTCGTGTAACCAAAATTAGAGTTTCCTAATTTAAAATCATAATATCCTAATTTCCTAATCATTAAAATTTAATAAATGAATATGCATTCATTAAACTAGTTTAATGGTTCCAGGCCATCTTGAGCTGGAATATTTTCATAAGTCCTCTGAAGGCTCCATGAAAAAAAAAATTATTATAAACAATTAAAGAGCTAATGAGTAGAGTCATTATTTTCAAACGGCGTAAAATTCAGTTCAGTATATAATTTTTCTATAAATTAAAAGCTTTTAATAATCTGTGTTCAACAATAGTAAGAAACACTAATCTGACGCGAAAAAAATATTGCACATTATTTGTTTTGATTTACAACTTAAATTTTATGAACATACAATGCATGTTCAGCCTTCATTTAAGATTTATATAGTTTAATAAGTTTATCCAAGGTCATGTCCTTACAAGAATATTTTATATTGAATTGATTGTACCTACCTAGTTGACATTCAAAACAAGCTGTGTACATTCTTTTTCTTCGGACTGAAAATTAGAAAGTCAGAAGTAAAACGAGTATGGTAGAGTTTTGTTTATAAAAACCTCTAAATACATATCGAATAAGTATATGCCATCAAATTTCATGGGGTTTGCAGAAAAATGATAAAAAAACATTAGCCTCATTGATTTATATAACAAAAAAAAATAATTTGGAGGGGACTTTTAATAATTTCAATATTTGGATAACATTTATCATACTTTATTAAGTAAGATAACAGTACTCTACTAAACGAAAAAATAAGAGGTTTCTAATTCATATATCCTTTTATTAAAATAGATTCTCAAATCAATTTCAGTATAGCAATGAAATTACGACTCTCTTTCCACTGTTACATCACGATATGTCGCACCTGATTCTGAATCAATATAATAGCCCAATCAAGCTACATTCAGCTAACTCAGAGTGAATGCTGAATTTAGGTCTAAACTAGCAATTAAATATCTGAATATAACAGCTAAGTAGCAGTTTATGACACTTTTCAAACTAATCAATTCTTACACGCAGCGTGGAAATGATCGCCTCCTGCGTCATTAGCTATAGAAACAGTCGGCAATAATAATACCCTCCGTATACTGTTCTGTCTTACAAGAAGCGGGCCAAGATTTTGCCTATCATAAAAAGATAAGAAGCAGCAGCTCATAAGATACTCACTATTTATGATAACTTGGAACAGTAGCTCATAAGATACTCACTATTTATGATAACTTGGAACAGTAGCTCATAAGATACTCAGAATTTATGATTCACTTAAACAGAACATAATAAGATAATCTTTACAATGCACACAAACAACTGATCATGACAACTCAAGCTCAACCCAATCACAATAAATGCAACGACTTACAATATATCTACACTTATATCCTATCAATTATTTTTACAATAAATGAAATAAAATATTAATATTGGTAGAAAACCGGCTCTCTAACTATAACCATAATTTGACTTTTTGAAGTTTCAATTCATTCAGTGATTTTATTCAAACAGCAGTTCATAACGTCTCTCCGAGTTCCAAGTGTGAGTGGAAGAGTGCACCGGTCGCTAGAGGCCGAACACTCGCACGTGCCTCCCACAGGTATCTGATGGTCAATGACAGTCTAGAGTAAAGTGAGGGAATGGGACGCTTGAGAAATGACTCTTCAATGAATACATATCTATTATTGAACGCCAGTGTTGTTTTGACGGTGAAATATCGGTAACAAATGAGTATATTCCTGAATGCATTAGGAATAGCACTTCAATTTCATCATTTGAATGTAGTATTAAGAAACAATTTTTAGAACAGTTGAGTTGAGAAATATATCATCTACCTATCTTTACCATGTGAACTGCAAGAGGTAATATTGTTGTATTGCTTTATATGTGTTTTATATGAAAAAATGTAAGGATCAGGGAGGCTCGAGCCCTGTCTGTGTCCGTATGTAAATGGTTCTATATGTGCTTAAATAAATACAATATTTAACTTGTGTTCAATTTTAAGTGGACTTTGATGAGACCGTATGCAAATACTATCTTATTAACTAATAAAAATTTCCTTAATTGAGTGTCCTATAATTTTATAATTTATTTTATTAAAATGCACTTAAATAATAATTCCAAACGAAATTATATTCAATTTGGTATCTATAGTAGGTACGTACGTGTTCAATGTTCATATCTCATTCGGGCTTAATTATATTATACGATATTTATAAGTTAGTGATATGTAGTCCATGTTTACGCTCGATAATAAATTTTATTTATTTGTTTGAGAAAGTTATCGCATATTCTTGTGAAATGACATATTGATATCCTATAATGAATTTAATTTTCTGTTCGTATTCGTGTTTATTAATTCATCTTTTTGTGAAATAAAAGCTTTATTTGTAAAAGTTTTATTACAACAATAGAGAATGAATACGAAGAAAGACATTTTATTTACACGAATTAGTAAATTCCTATTTCGTGTCCCTGCTTCATTTGAGGACTTGACCTAGGAACCAATCCAAATACCCCCCTCCTAGTTAACATCACTAGTTAATACCCCCCTCCTAGTTAACATCCTTAATTGATTTAGAGATGGTAACTAGGAAAGGTTTTTTTTTAATTAATTTTTCTTAAATTCAATTACCAATTATTTATATCGTACTAAAAAATATTAATTTATAGAAAATCTAGAATCTTGACTACATATACAAAAATACAAGAAATGAATATTTGAAATTGAAATTCAGCAAATTTAAGAATATCGATTGAAAAAACAAATTTATATATACTTTAGTTTTATTTTAAATGTTTATCGTTGTAAGAAAAATATAAATTTACGATTATCTCCTTTCTAGTTCAAGTCCCTAAATCAATTAGGGACTTGAACTAGGAATTTACCAACGAATTACCCATTTCCTAATACATTTTGGTGGGGCTATAGATAATATTTAATGGATTCCTCCCTTTCTATTCAGTTAATACATAATCTCCCTCTCTAGGAAAAATGCGAATAAATAATCTATAAAGATACAATAATAAACATCTCTACCTTCATCCACACAAGTATAAAAACATTATACAATTAATAAAGTAGGTATGAAATCAGGATTACATCAAAAGTTATTTTTCATCTTTAATATTGATCCAAAATCGCACAATACTTCATTTGAATGTTACAAACAGTTTTATATTCTTCGATGATGAAAAAAGATTAAAACTGTTGCATAGATAAAAGTTGCAATGCCAAATTTGGTATTTTCCCAATTTCATTCACAACACAGTTACGAATTCAGAGGAATATCAGTGCCAGTAACTTTGCTGATATAGAGTAGATAATAATAATGACAGTAGAATTAACTTGATTAATATCTCACAAAATATTAAAAACAACGTACATGACTATTTAAAATATCAAGCCCCTATTAAACCATAAGGTTTTTAGGTTGTATTAATGTATACTTAGAATAGAAACGGCTGCAATGAGTAGAGTTGGTTGATGTGATCAGCTGTGATGTACACAAGTGTTTAAAGAACAACTTGGTACATGAGATATATGTTTACACAGAGAGACTAGTTATGAAAATTAGTCATCTTTCTATATCATATTAGGTGAATATTATAATAATTCAGTATTGTGATTTCAATTGCTGTCGATAAATTTCCGATCCTTCTTCTTAATTTCTATCATTTTACAATTATTATTCAAGACTGTTAAATATATGAAAGGTTTGAGGACAATAATTTTACCTTTACAATCGCTTTTACCGAATAATTTTCTAGAGGATGATTGTGTATTAAAACTGTATATAGATAAGCGGCTTTTTTACATATATTCACATCGAAACTGATACAACTCATTTTTAGTTACATGTTCGTGTTTTCAACTTCACAATATCATAAGAGCATAATTATCACTTTTTGATTACAACACTTTAGTAAAGTTTTTCTTGCCTAGCAAAGTTCTGTTCCATGTCTGTTCACTGCTGGTACACCAACACATAACGTAAGACTGACTGGTGTTTGAATTAACTCTCACAGGTGTTCTGTACCATTTACCTGCTCTCCCTCCACTCCCCCCTCCCTACCTCTCCCACCCCTCCCTATCTCCCCTGCCTTTGACAACTAAAATATAAACATTAATAATAACAAAGTATTGAAATATGATTAAATATTGTTATAGGATTTGTATTATTTTAATAACGATATTTTTTGTTGCAATTTTTATTACGTAGAATCAAAGGTAAATAAATAAATATTAGGTAAGGATGAACTTTGGACAATTGAATGTGGCTAGAAATATAATCTTGCAATATCAAATTCTGCTGTTTGAAATATTCCGATAACTCGGAATTTACCCTATTTAAATCATTTTTTTCTGAAAATAATTACTGCAGTCGATCAAATCACTATTTGTATAAATATCATCGTTCAATTAGATTTATTAATTTTATATGAAGAATAAATAATATTATCTTCTTCACAGTCGGATTTTCCTTCTAACCTGCAAAAGTTAGTCCACCTGTTGTTAGTAATTAGTTTCACCTCACTTGCTCTTGCACGTGTCTCCTTCTTTTCACCATAAAGGGCCGTACACACGCAGGGTGTTTTGAGTCTTTCTACCAGATTTTTTGCTAAGCTCCTCCTACTTTTTCCATAATACTTTTGAATCAACGATATAATTATTAATTATTTTAGTTAGTATCCATGATACCTGCAAGTATCATGGATACCAACTAAAATTGATAACAATTATCATATCGATTTTTCTTATATGATTCAAAAGACTCGTGGAAAAATTAGGAGGAGCTTACCAAAAAGTCTGGAGGAAAGACTTTGAAGACCCTGCGTTTGTACGGCCCTTTAGATTAGTTATGAGCATTTAAGTTGTGACAGAGTGAATGGAAGTATAGTGCCGGGTGACGCACTATTTGTTCCTCCGATAGTGCTAATCTAAACTGTTTGTGGTGACTATTTAAAGCGTTATGCTATACATCAATGTGTGACTTTCAGTAATATACCAACAGCTTTTCAATATACACTACACATCAATGTGTGACTTTCTGTAATATACTAACAGCTTTTCAATATACACTACACATCAATGTGTGATTTTCTTAAGAAAAGATTTTCATTATAGGTACACTATATACACTATACATCAATGTGTGATTTTCGGTAAAATATAAAAACAGGTTTTCAAAATTTTCATCAATTAGTTCATAAAATATAGAATGGTAGTTTTATTAATTGCAGATTTAATAAACTTTCATTATATTTATATTAAATATGATTTAAAAAAAAATTAATCAGGAAGTAGCAGTCGAACATCTCCTTCGATCAAAATTTCTGGTGTCATCTTGGAAATAATTCTGAAAAAAAGTCAAATTTTATTATAATGTTAAATATATGTTGAAGATTATTTTTACGTTAAATTGTAAATTCATAAATACCTTTTATTTTTCGATAGCTCCTCTATTATAATTTCTTTGATATAAACTTTCGGCTTAGAAAATCTCCAGAAAAAGAAGTTCACCAAATTATTTGGTGTCTCAAATTCGAACAAAAGATGTTTGATATTTTCTATTTCGAACGAAGAATAAACCCACGAGAAAGAAGATCCTTGGGTTACGTAGATGGTTCTGAAGAAAAGAGTAATAGTTGAAATTAACATTATAGCTTCTATTATTTTATACTAACTTAATAATTTATCATAATATATTTTAAAAAGCTATGGAATATCTCTCTTCGTTGCTAAAATAACGAAAGCGCTTGGGTAGGTACTCACGAAGCTTTGAAATTGGTTGGAGGTAGTTGAAAAGTTTCAGACTGTCCGTCTTTGCCCCTGGCTGTCAATCTGAATTTCGCCACATCTCCTCCGTGTGTCAAAGATTCGGAACTGTTGGAGCTGATTAAAGTTATTCGAATTTGGGTCCCTGCGGAGGGTTGTTTTTGTTTGATTATAACAAAGTGATGATTATTATTCCTTTACATAACTATTTGTATACTGAGCTACACTAATTTTCATGTAAATAAACAAGTTATTGAAAACTTTAGTTTTAATTAACGTTAAACTTTATACAGTTTAGATGTTGCAAAAAGAATGAATTGATTCATTTTGAAAATGATTTACCCATTCGAATAATATATAACATGTTCTGGAACCTTTACAACAAATATTTGTATTACCAAAATTCTCATTTTATAAATAAAACAGAATTCACCCAAAAAATATCGAAGGACCTATTTACCACATGTATGCGTCCAGCTGTCCACAGAATAGAATAACGAAATCTGTTGATCGCCTTCGTGTTTTGAATTATTAAAGTCTCTTTCTGAAAAGTAACCCATCGAAGAACAGAAGTCATCTTTGCAGCTCCAACACTTTCCTGACTTGTAGCTCTCCCAGGAATCACATTGAACGGATGTTTGGGGACATCTTGGGAGTTAGAGAAAAATAAGATTTCATGCAAATAAATTTCATTGTCCGAATACAGTTTTCAATAGGACGTCGAATATCTTTCCGTCATATTAAAAAAAAAATAATAATGATAGACTTTACTCTACATATTGTGGGTAAGGATAGTCAACCTACTGAGCAACCTAAAATAGGTTATATCTTAATCAAAATTCTTGTAATTTTTTTAAGTATTCGATTTAAAGTTTACTATAACAATTGAAATTAATAAGTAGAATTTTTATAATTTTATAGAAAATTCAATTTATACTTATAATTCGGTATCTATTAAATCATAGAATACCACTTTGCTATCAAAATGGGCCAGTACTATGTGAACATTACGTATCATTACTTTTTATCAGATATCGAGAGTATGAAGTAGTCCAGTGACCTCTGGTGGTGACATCCTAAGTATCGTATGATTCCCTTCGCCAGGTTATTTTCTTGGTACGTTACTTCCTCGCTCAGAGTCTCTGGACATCCTGGCTGTTCATTTCCACCATTTGGATAGAAATCAAAATGTCCGAGTCTCTCCGGATTACCTAAACCTGTAATTATTTATTAAAATTGTAAATATCAATTGACCATCAATGAAAAGAAATTTTATTTTCAAAATTGGTTCGCTACTTCACTGAAAAGAACGCCAGGCAGAATATCTTCACTGTCAGAATGAATGACGTCTACAAAGTCAGCATCGGAAGGATCCAACCTCACTACTGGTGGACTCTCTCTGAAATACGGGCCTGCTGGATCTAGCGCTGTGATGCGCCCTACTTTCTCTCCAATTTTTTCGTTCACATAATATCCAGCGTAGCCCATGAGATGAGAACCCAAACTGTGACCAATCAGATGAACCTTGTGCATCTCGATAATGGATGTTCTCTATTAAAGACACAAAAAGATTCACCTTATACTTTATTTCAACTATTTCAGTCTATATTGAGCTTGCATGTGTGAATGATTAATATTATCACAAAGCAATTTTTTGATTAACTGCTATAGCCCCAACTTCACTTCCCAAAAGCCAAAATTATTTTGAACTATTAAGTGCTTCTTTTCATCATAATTCTTCAAATTACTAAATACAAGAATGAGTTTTGTGCTAATTCCCCTTTACGAGATAACTTCTAAAATGATCAAAATGATCGAAAATATTCTAAAATTACATATTGATCACCATGCATACCTCGTAAAAAATATGATAAATGATAAACTCGTTGTTTTAATTGGCATCCATGACACTTCATCGTGTTACCAGTATGATTTTCATTCAAAATTCAAAGTAATATTTCAAATGGTAGACTTGCTTTGAGATGGACAATGAAGTGGCCTAAGATTGCCCCAATGAGTCGTATGTTTGCCACCGCCTGAGCGTAAGGAGGAAAGGCTGCTGTTGCCCAATCTACAGTCAGGATCACATAGCGCTCTCTCCTCTTCTCCATTAAATTCAGCAGAGATTCACTCATAATTCCTATGTAGTCTGATGAGGTGGATTCCATGTACCTGATCAAGTTGATAAATTAATTTATTTCATATTTAATAAAATAGTTAAGCTGTTCAAAAGTAATATTTTTTCCAACAGAGATATTCGTACCCGTGTGTAATAAGAATTAGTTTCTGGATATCTTGCGGACCAATGAGAATATCATTCACATTGGTCTCGTTAAGTATCTGGAAATGGAAAGGTAGATTAACAGAAGAATATGATAGCATTTTGTGAAGAAGACATTGGTTACCAAATTCAATGTTAAATGCGATATTTGGATATATATTTCGTTGCCTAAGAAATCAATTCAAGGGGGGATAGTACCAGACATGGTTGTGACTGAGAGGTGTACAGACATACGTCTGGCAGAGAGTCAAGAGGAGCTAAAGCTACGGGTCTCTCTGATGAAAGCCATGGTGAAGTGGTAGGGAAGCACCCGAATGGAGGCCTGCAATCTACAAACAAATTAAAGTTGTGTTAATTACTTTTCTATGAATAAGGGTAAATAATAACCATTAATTGATGATTCATGCCAACTGGGCTTAAATTGTAATAATAAGTTATAAATAGCGATGATTGTAGTGCGTGAGAAGATTATAAATTCATTAGAGTTTTTGGAAATCCACAATAGATAATCTGTGGATTTTGTTGATATTATTAAATACGATTTAAAAAGTCCAGTATGGAAGCACATTTATACTTGTATAATTTTTCCCCTTTAGTGTCATATACAGTAGCGGACAAAATATAAGGGTAGGTAAAAACAAGTCATCTAAATCTTTAATTTCATAAAAAGTACAAAACACACATTATTGAAATTTGCAAGTATATTAATATAGAACTCATATGTATTCGTATGAAATTTAAATGCATTTGGACAAATATTCTAGAAATAGTTCTTATTTTACTTCAAACACTAAATTTTGCTCTGGTCAAAAGTTAAGGGTAGCCATCATAAACTTTGAAATATTCGCGGATATTGGCAATTAACTTAATAATTTGTGAATAATTCATTGCTATATCACTCTAATACATCTTCTTCCACGAAATTCTAATAATTTTGCACAATATTAAGGAGTTATCCATCTTCTATTCATCCTCAAGAAATGTCCACAAGTTTCCCCTCTGATACAGTCTCTAATTGTCGTTGCAAGAGATTTCTATTGCCACATGAAGGTCCAAAACGATTGTACAACATATTGTGGCTCAACATAAGCTGTATGGAGTTGTTGATTCTAAACCGAAGAATGGTAGATTTCCCAAAGCATTGCTGAGAGAAGATCATGAAAGTCTTCAAAATAGCTTGCAAGGTAGTTTCAACACTTCTGCTAAAAAATTTCATAAGATAGATGTCATGTCTGGTGGTACGGTGTCCCAGTCTACTTTTTCGTTTCGACTTCAACAAGTTGGTTTGCAATAATTTGTCCCTGCATCGAAGCTTTCAATCTCAAAAAAGAAACGGAAAGTGATACTTGTGTTTTGTCATGAGTATGTCGTTTGGTCGATTGATCAGTGGTCGAAAGTACATTCTAGTGATGATGGAAGAAAAATAGAAGTCTTTGGTTCTTATAGGAAAGTACAAATTAAACGTAAAGTAGGGGAAATGTTAACTCTGAACTGCGTCAAGAAAAGATTTAATTTTGGAGGAGGTAGTGTGATGGTCTTGTGGGTCATTTTTTTCTGCTGGACCTGGTCCCATTGTTCGTCTACGAGGAGGAGTTATAGCAGAAGTATAAAACAGCTCTTTCGTCATCATACTCTCCCCTATCAACAAGCAGGTGACCCTCAACCACAGAGTTTCAAGCAGGACAATGTACCCTACTACTCAGATAAAAAAGTTACGACTCTATTAGAAGATGAAGAAATTGCTCTAATGAGCTGGCTTTCACAGAGTCATGACCTCAATCGAATTGGGATTGTTTGGATAGTAATTAGAGACTTTACTCAGAGAAGAAACTCAAGAAATGTGGAAGAATTGTGGACATTTCTCGAGGATGAATAGAAGATGGATAACTCCTTCATATTGTGCCAAATTTGTAGAATTTTGTGGTAGAAGATGTATTGAAGTAATATAGTAAAGAATCTTTCACAAATTATTTAGTTAATTGCCAATATCCGCGAATATTTCAAAGTTTATGATGGCTACCCTTAACTTTTGACAAGAGCAAAAGTTAGTGTTTGAAGTAAAATATGGAACTATTCCTAGAATATTTGTCCAAATACTTTGAAATTTCATACGAATACATATGAGCTCTATATGAAACTACATGCAAAATTTCAATAATGTGTGTATTATACTTTTTATGAAATTAAAGATTTAGATAACTTGTTTTTGTCCACCCTTATATTTTGTCCGCTACTGTATATGAACGAAATCTCGTATTTAGTTATTACCTGCACAATGCTACCTATACCTATATAATTACAATTCTATGTACTTTCAACCTAAATAAAGTTCAACTATTCAATCAATTTATCAGTAAAACCGCATAACAAACCTTGTTCTTCCGCATCAATTGTCAAAAAGATGCTTGATAAAATTACAATATATTTTGAGAGATAAAACATAGCAAATATTCTAATTTACGGGATTTATTCCATTTATATAAGGATTTACAAATATTTATTACAATCACTGTGATAATTTGCTATCTGAGAAAAGAGTAACAGTGATGATGTAAAATCAGATAAAAGAATCACTGTGATGATGTACTATCAGAGAAAAAAGTTACTGTGATGATGCACTATCAGAGAAAAGAGTCACTGTGATGATGTACTGTCAGAGAAAAGAGTCACTGTGATGATGTACTATCAGAGAAAAGAGTCACTGTGATGATGTAAAATCAGAGAAAAGAATCACTGTGATGATGTACTATCAGAGAAAAGAGTCACTGTGATGATGTAAAATCAGAGAAAAGAATCACTGTGATGATGTACTATCAGAGAAAAGAGTCACTGTGATGATGTAAAATCAGGGAAAAGAATCACTGTGATGATGTACTATCAGAGAAAAGAATCACTGTGATGATGTACTATCAGAGAAAAGAGTCACTGTGATGATGTACTATCAGAGAAAAGAGTCACTGTGATTATGTACTATCAGAGAAAAGAGTCCCAGTGATGATGTACTAACAGAGAAAAGAGTCACTGTGATGATGTATTATCAGAGAAAAGAGTCCCAGTGATGATGTACTAACAGAGAAAAGAGTCACTGTGATGATGTACTATCAGAGAAAAGAGTCACTGTGATGATGTACTATCAGAGAAAAGAGTCACATTGATGATATTCTATCAGAGAAAAGAGTCACTGTGATGATGTAATATCAGAGAAAAGAGTCACTGTGATGATGAACTATCAGAGAAAAGAGTCACTGTGATGATGTACTATCAGGGAAAAGGTTCACTGTGATGAAGTACTATCAAGGAAAAGAGTCACTGTGATGATGGACTATCAGGAGAAGAGTCACTGTGATGATGTACTATCAGAGAAAAGAGTCACTGTGATAATTTACTATCAGAGAAAAGAATTATTGTTATGAAGCACTATCAGAGAAAAGAGTCACTGTGATGATGTACTATCAGAGAAAAGAGTCACTGTGATGATTTACTATCAGAGAAAAGAGTCATTATGATGATGTACTATCAGAGAAAAGAGTCACTGTGATGATGTACTATCAGAGAAAAGAGTCACTGTGATGATGTACTATCTGAGAAAAGAGTTACTGTGATGTTGTACTATCAGAGAAAAGAGTCACTGTGATGATGTACTATCAGAGAAAAGAGTCACTGTAATGATGTACTATCAGATAAAAGAGTCACTATGATGATGTACTATCAGAGAAAAGAGTCACTATGATGATGTACTATCAGAGAAAAGAGTCACTGTGACTGTGTACTATCAGAGAAAAGAGTCACTGTGATGATGTACTATCAGAGAAAAGAGTCACTGTAATGATGTACTATCAGAGAAAAGAGTCACTGTGATGATGTACTATCAGAGAAAAGAGTCACTATGATGATGTACTATCAGAGAAAAGAGTCACTGTGACTGTGTACTATCAGAGAAAAGAGTCACTGTGATGATGTACTATCAGAGAAAAGACTCACTATGATGATGTACTATCAGAGAAAAGAGTCACTGTGACTGTGTACTATCAGAGAAAAGAGTCACTGTGATGATGTACTATCAGAGAAAAGAGTCACTATGATGATGTACTAACAGAGAAAAGAGTCACTGTGATGATGTACTATCAGAGAAAAGAGTCACTCTGATGATGTACTATCAGAGAAAAGAGTCACTGTGATGATGTACAATCAGAGAAAAGAGTCACTGTGATGATGTACTATCAGAGAAAAGAGTCACTGTGATGATGTACTATCAGAGAAAAGAGTCACTGTGATGATGTACTATCAGAGAAAAGAGTCACTGTGATGATGTACTATCAGAGAAAAGAGTCACTATGATGATGTACTAACAGAGAAAAGAGTCACTGTGATGATGTACTATCAGAGAAAAGAGTTACTGTGATGATGTAATATCAGAGAAAAGAGTCACTGTGATGATGTACTATCAGAGAAAAGAGTCACTGTGATGATGTACTATCAGAGAAAAGAGTCACTGTGATGATGTACTATCAGAGAAAAGAGTCACTGTGATGATGTACAATCAGAGAAAAGAGTCACTGTGATGATGTACTATCAGAGAAAAGAGTCACTGTGATGATGTACTATCAGAGAAAAGAGTCACTGTGATGATGTACAATCAGAGAAAAGAGTCACTGTGATGATGTACTATCAGAGAAAAGAGTCACTGTGATGTATATATTATTTTGAATGAATATAAATTGCCTCAGATACTTAAAGCCAATACAATACTTTGAATTCATAATAAACTGATATGCCGAGAACTTACACACACAAACTCACTACGCAAACTAGTGAAAATATAGTTTACCTGCGTATTAGCGTACATAGTAAGTCGTACATTATTTAGTCAATGAAAGCGGTTTCTTTATCTCATACCTCACTTGACCTGAATGATAACAGATATAAGGGCTCTTCAAACATGAAAAAAAAAACAATATCTTAGAATTCATCTATTTCATTATAAACTTCCAGGCAAATAAAAAGTTTGACATGTTGAAATGATTATGGAAAGAATGACAATACTGTATTCCATGTAGAAAATCCCCGATAACACATAGTTACATATTAGGACCGGGCCACACAGGGTGGACATTAAAATTGACCTTTTTATATCAGCAGTACAGTCATATGACTTCAATAAATACCTAATAATATTTTATACACCAATCGAAAGAGGAGAAAGTAATTTTCTGAAGAAACAATCTTATCTATGCTACAACTTTATTTAAATGCTCTATGATGAGAGCAGTAAATTCAAACCCTCTATCATTATGGCTGGATATTGGAACCAGAAATGAAGCTAGTAAAGATAACGGACCTGAAATGAAGCTAGTAAAGATAACGGACCTGAAATGAAGCTAGTAAAGATAACGGACCTGAAAACAACAAACTCTTTCCTTTAGTTTTTATGAATATTTTCTTTAGTTTTTAAAGATTAAACATTATTAATGTATATATCGGTTGTAGTTCTTCGCAGTAATATGAACGATCCAATTTAAGGTTGTGAAGAACAAGTACCTAATTACAAATTTTTTGCTTAAATCCTTTATTATGGTATATATGATTCAAAATACTATTCCAATTCCAAATATTGTTTAAATATTAAGAATTTAAGCAAGTGAAGATAATGGGCTAGAAATGAAGCTACTGAAGATAATGGAACATAATTTAATTAAGATAACGGACCCTGGTCCGTTATCTTCACTTGCTCCCAGTGTGGCTATAAGCTTACGCAACGTTCCAGTTAAACTGCTCGGTTTCCTATATTCTTGGACTATTTTTTATGACCAACGGCAAAAAAAAAGGATTTTTCCTCTTTCTTCTAAATAATGAACATAATCTTATTGGAATATGAAGGCTGATGTTGCATACATAATACAGAAAGGAACTGGTACGTGGTTCATTAATGAAAAGTTCAGATATCAGAAACTTTTGCTCCGTTGTTTAGAATCTGTTTATGAAATTGGTGTCGTGTCTGGCATCACTGACTGGGTGATTCGCAGTGGAAAGTTGGTTAAACGAAATTTTTAAGTGGGGTCAGTGGATCCGATAGTCAAAATGTAAGCCTTAGTATATTCCATGTAAATATTAGGTCAATAAATCAAATAAAAATGGTTGAATTAATTAAATCTGTTGAATCAGAAAACACATCTGACAAACTAAATGTAATTTGTATATCTGAAACCCATGAAAAATTTGATAGGGTGGAGGTTCCTCTTGGATATAGATGTGCAACTAGGAGGAGAGACATGCTTGACAAAAAAGGTGGAGGGTTAATGATTTTATGTGATGAACGAGTAGGTATTAATGAGGTACCTACTAGCAGTCCTGATTTACTGAGAGCAACCATTGAGGTGGAGAAACAGCCCATAGACTTGACACTGGTATATATGGATCATTGGATGTAACCTGTAATGAAAGAAATGCATTAATCAGACAGGAACTGGATCAGATAGTCTTGGATGCTGAAGATAATTGCAAGATGACTATTTTAGGAGATTTTAATGGGCATTTGGGTTATATTGGAAATCAGAGATCCAGTCTGCAGAATATGGGAGATATTTGGGATATTCTCTCCGAACAATTTTCAATTAATTGCTATATTTACATTAATTTTGCTATAAAAAAAATAAGAGATCTCTACGAACACTTTACCAGTTTCTGCAGACTGGTCAGAGATTAGATGTAAATGGGAGATATGTCATTAACTTAATGGAGAGAAATAATCTGATATTGCTAAACTCTGATGACAAGTGTACTGGAGAGGTCACTAGGGAGGAAAATGGAAATACTAGTTCAATCGATTTTATTATTGTAAATTGCCCTATGTATGACATGTTTGTTTCTATGAATATTGATGAAAATAAACGAGAGTTTGACCTCTCTGATCACTGTCTCATGAAGGCAGTATTTGAATTCCCTTCTAAAAATAATAAAAGCCGGATTAAAGATGTGAAACAAGTAGAATACTACAGCACAAATGAGCGTTTTAAGGGACTTTTTATTTCAGCCTTGGAGGATGAGATGGATGAAGTTGATGGTGAGTGGAACATGATAAAATTTGAGAAAGCTTTGAAAAAGACTGCAGATACTACCCTCAGGAGGCAGTATTTAGAGAGAGTGGATTTAAGGTCAAAGAAAGTAGACCCTCCGTGGTTTACCGGAGAAATAGAGGAGAACATTAAACTAAGGAAGAAATATAATAGACATAGAAGAAATGCACAAAATGGGGAGGTGATGCTTTTTTGGAGGAGGTGCTATTTAGAACAGAAAGAGATTGTAATGTCAATGGTTAAAACTGCTATAACAAATTATGAATTAAAAATTACTGATGAAATCAGGCAGAATGTTAACTCTAAAAAAAAATGGCAGTATATTAATAAGCTAAGAAAAAAGGATGATAATGATAATAATAGGAATGCATTGTATGATGAGGCCAGTCTGTATTTGGTGCACAAAATCCCACTGACCTTCTCAAAAAGCTGAAAAAATCCACCATAAATTTCCAGTATTTTTGCTGATCCACCAACATTTTCCCAATTTATCCACCGAAAATTAATGGTAACATAGGAATAAATAGCTAAAAATCCACCGACTTTGCCAGAATATTATATTCAAAGGTGAAAAAATTCCACCGACATGTCGGTGGAATTTACCACGAAATACAGACTGGTGATGAGGAGGGAGTTGAAGTTGTGGAAGAAGGTGAGATTGCCCGAAATCTAATGAGATACTGGATGGAAATCTATCAGCAGCATGAGCCATCAATTGAAGATTGCTGGAATCCACAATTAAGACAAGAATATATTGCCAGCTTGCTGGTGGACCCACCAAGTAGAAATGATTTCAACTGTTTTTCCCCTGTAAATAGAGATTTGCTAAATTGGGTTACAAACTTGTATGGGAGAATTGGAAATGATGGAAATAGGGTTAATAATGAGATGGGAACTAGAGATGGTAGTAGGATAGTGGGAATAGAAAAAATGGAGGTGGTGACTTTCACAATGGAAGAAGTTAGGAAACAAATAAAAAATATGAAAATGGGAAAACAAGCTGGTCTAGATGGGATTAAAACAGAAATATTTAGGTGGCTAAGTGAAAGTCAAATTTGTATGGAGAGGTTAACTAGAGGGTTGAATTCATTGATGCTTGGTGGAGTGGTGCCAGAACATTGGAAGGAGTCTAAGACTGTGCTCATACCTAAAAAGTCAAAACCTAAGTGTTCCGAATTCAGGCCAATTTCCTTAAACAGTACTTCCTACAAACTCTTCATGAGTCTACTGAAGGAGAAGATATACCAGCACATGAAATCACAGAGATGTATCTTGGAGCTTCAATCAGGATTTACAAAGGGGAAACGTATTGAAGACAACCTGTTAATTTTGAGATATTGCATCGTGGAGTCAAGAAGATTGAAAAAGCCACTCTATATAACTGCGATAGACTTTGCCAAAGCTTTTGACTCTATTGACAGGCAGCAGATAGTGAAAGTACTAATGAAATATAGATGTGAGCCTAAACTTATTGACATTATAGCCCAGATATACAGTCATGATAGATGTAGAATATTTTTTGGTAATCTGGAGATAGGTAATATCGAGGCTAGTAGTGGGATACGACAAGGGTGCACTGGCTCTCCTTGGCTATTTGTTATGGTGATGAATTTATTAATAGAAAAGATGATGCTTACAGGTTTGGGATTTAAAAATAGCAAATTCAAGATACCTCTGTTAATGTTTGCTGATGATGGTTTACTTCTCGCACACTCTGCTGGGGAGATGAGAAGTCTGATAAGGAGTGTGAATGAAGTATCTGCAGACTTGGGAATGAAGATAAATAAGGATAAGAGTGTGGTTTTAGCTATAAATACTGAAGTGAGAATTGATCAAATAGAAGGGATTAAAATTGAAGAAAGTATTAAATATTTGGGTATTAGAGTCAGTGTTCATAATGATAGTTTTAAGCTTCACAAAGAGAGTAAAATTAAGGAAAGCAAAAGATTCTCCAACTTAACTTATTCTGTTATCTCCAAAAGTTGCAATAAAGTGCTGGTTGGCAAAACTTACTGGGAGAGTATCATCGTACCTTCTATTATGTTTGGATCTTCTGTCATCTCCTGGAATAAAAATGAGCTCAAAGAATTGCAACGAGAAGAAAATAAGGTTTGGCGTTTTATTCTGGGGGGACCAGGTCATGTTGCAGTTGCATCTCTACGAGGAGAATTGGGAGTATCTAATGTAATAGTAAGAGATATGAAAATGAAATTGAAGTATGGAAGGCAGGTGATAAATGGAGAATCAGGTAATTTGGTGCAGGAAATCTATGAGGATATGTTTAATCAGGAAAGGGATAGTTTAATGAAGTGCATGAAAAATTATATGAGTGAAATTGCTATAGACAACTTGACTGAGTTGGCAAGTATTTCTGATTCAGAAATAAATGCAAGAGTAAATGACTATGATGAGGGAAACTGGAAGAGAGAGATGGAGGGACTGACGACTCTTGCTCTGTACAGACAGTTTAAGTCCAAGATTTGCAAGGAACCTTACTATGACAATACTTGGAATTCAGTCCTTATGTTCAGAGCAAGAAGTGACTCCATGAGTTTGGGATGGAGGAGACGTAGTTGGGGAGAAGATGGGGTATGTAGAGTGTGTGATCGAGGGGAAGAGGAAACACTTAACCATTTTCTTGTTGAATGTATAAATTACCAGCAGATCAGAATCGAATATAATGTGCAGGACTTTGAGTTGGCTGAGATTCTGTTGTTTGTTGGTGATGCTGATGCAGAGAAGTGTAAGAAATTTATTGGGGATATGTGGAGGAGGAGGCAATTCTACCTGAGATGAGACAGAAATGGATTGATACTTTTAAGATATTTCTAAAAAAAAAAAAATAAAAAAAAAAATATATATATGAACTGTGTAAGATAATGCGAACATTCCACTGACTAAGAGCAGTGGCCATGTTTCGCAATAGAAATGTTTGCTCGAATGAAGCAGCACTCTATCATATTAGAGTACTGACTGTCATTCGTAGCTGCTTGATATGTATTTCAGTGGGGATCTTGTCTGGGTGATTGAACGCGTTGGGTGGTTGTTTGACTAGATATATATACTTATGCCTCTTTTCTCCTCTCCGGTCTGACGGTTGGCTTCAATTTAGGATCCATTTTCTGGGTGTTAATGTTTTTAAAAAAAAAATAAAGATTTTAATTATTTTCTACATTTGACCATGTACGTATTACCTCGATTTTTTGGACTGGTAGTAGATATGATTTTATATCTGCTACTTGTTTTATTGGAGCTTAATGATGAGGTTACCTGAACGAGTTAGAGTGCCGTTGCCACTGGCCCTACTCTGTTTATAATAATCTGAAAAATCTGTCTGGAGTTTCTTTTTCATGTAAGATTTCTCTAACTACATATGTTCCTTTGTTAAAATATCACATTACTTTCCAGTTGAAGGTGATAAATAGCAGAATTATATTAAAAAGTGCTCTCAATGTTACAGAGCTATATTATATTTTAATGTATTGTTACTTTTTCTATTACTGAGTTTCTAGTGAAGAGTTCATTCAACAGTTATCAGATAATGCATTTTACCAAATTTATTTATTAATTAATACTTTCTTGGATACGTATCTAAAAGCTGAGCGGCGCACCACAGTACGGCACACCAGATTACGGCGCACCACTGTACATTCTATTAGATAGGTATTTTGAATACAGATCCAGTCTGCAGAATATGCCTATGGAACATTTTTCCAAGACTCACAGCGGGAGTTTTTGATTGAATTTATAGAAATTGGAGATCTCTTTCTCTGCGGGAGATCTTGAATTAATTCCTATGTTACCATTAATTTAGCTGCGGGAGATTCTGAATCTGCTGCTGACCTGAGAGTCAGAGAGTAACTCTCAATTCTCAAATTAATTTAATTAAAGTCTCTGCGGGCGGGAGAAGAGACACATTCTGCAGACTGGATAGAAAATAAAATTCATCATAGAAAACTGTTATTAAACTTTTATGGAGTAGATAACTATTGTAAACTTTCAGTCTGAGGCCAGAGTGGAATAATAACTCATTTCAGATTGACTAGTAACTCTGTTAGGAATTTAGAATGAACAAAAATTACTCATTTTAACCTTAAAAAATGCAGAAATCAGTAAATTATTTTATAAATTTCAACTCCGCAGTGAAAACTGATGTAAAATAAGTCATTTATGCTTCACAATTGGCCTTGTTGGGATGATAAACATCACTAATGGGAATGCATGTAGTTAGGAGTAACTCTGTTAGAATTTATGTTTTCCAGTCTGGGTCTGAGGTGTAAATAAAAACTTATTAGTTAGGGCTGTTTAGGCTAGCTGTTGGCCGTTGGGTAGATGTATCGGGGGCGTGCCGCCCCCCGAACCCCCCTGCCACAGTGCCAGGTCATTAAACAATCATGAAGTGTGCAGAAGTTAGAAGTATAGAACAACAAACTAGTGGATACAACAAACTTCATAACAGTTATTCACTTTGAGATCATTAATAGAAAGTACAGTGGTGCGCCGTATTGTAGTGCTCCGTAATGATGTGGTGCGCCGCTCAGCTTTTAGATACTGTTGCTTCTTTGTTCCTTTTGTAATTTTTAGTTTAGAAGTTTTCAGGTTTAACGGTTCACCCAGTCTGTATTTGGTGCACAAAATTCCACTCCAAGTAAAATAGTATGTCTCATAAACTCGCCATTTGTCTCTCCAGCTCTCTCCAAAATTCAACAAATTCTCTCCAAAATGATCAAATTATCATTAATTCTCTCCAAAATACCAAGTAAAATAGTATGTCTCATAAACTCGCCATTTGTCTCTCCAGCTCTCTCCAAAATTCAACAAATTCTATCCAAAATGATCAAATTTTCATAAATTCTCTCCAAAATAACATTGTAGCATAGGAGAAAAATAGAAAAAACTCACCATTTGCATTTGAAGGGCTCAAAATAACTGTCACAAACTCGCCATTAAAATGGCGAGTTTGGACATGCTTTATTACTTGGCCAAAATATTATTGTAGCATAGGAGAAAAATAGATAAAACTCGCCATTTGCAATTGAAGGGCTCAAAATAACTGTCACAAACTCACCATTAAAATGGCGAGTTTGGACATGCTTTATTACTTGGATTCCACTGACTTTTTCAAAAAGCTGAAAAAATCCACCATAAATTTCCAATAATTTGGCTGATCCACCAACATTTTACACATTTTTCCACCGAAAATTAATGGTAACATAGGAATAAATAGCTAAAAATCCACCGACTTTGCCAGAATATTATTATCAGTCGCAATGGGGGGAAAATTCCACCGACATGTCCCGAACAATTTTGAATTAATTCCTATATTTACATTAATTTTGATACAAACACTTCTGAATTAATCCAATAATCCCAATATTTTATAATATTTACATTGAATATTAACCAGTCTGCAGAAACTGATTTAGTGTTCGTAGAGATCTCTTAATCTGTTTCTAGCAAAATTAATGTAAATATAGGAATTAATTCAGAAATGTTCGACTGTTCGTAGCAAAATTAATGTAAATATAGGAATTAATTCAAAATTGTTCGGAGAGAATATTCCAAATATCTCGCATATTCTGCAGACTGGAATATTAATTTTGTTACGAATAGATGTCTGAGATCTCTACAAACACTTTACCAGTTTCTGCAGACTGGCCAGGCAGACTGCAAGAAGCCCAGTCTGTACTTCATGGTAAATTTCACCAACTGGTTGGTGGAACTTTTTTCCTTTGATAATGATATTCTAGCAAACTCAGTGGATTTTTAGCTATCTATTCCTATGTTACCATTAATTTTCAGTTGCTAAATGAGGAAAATGTTGGTGGATCAGCCAAAAATGTTTGTGGAATAGTATGTGTTAAATGGGTTAAATGTTAGTAGATCAGCCAAATTACTGGAAATTTATTGTGGATTTTTAAGTTTCTTCAAAAAGTCAATGGAATTATTTGCACCAAATACAGACTGGGTCGTAGCATCAAAAAAGAATCAATCATTTCTCCTGCAGTGGCGCAGCCTCTCTCTCTCTCTGGACCATGTTACAGAGTATGCTAGGTAATAAAGCATGTTCAGACTCCAAATTCGCCGTTTTAATGGCGAGTTTGTGACAGTTATTTTGAGCCCTTCAATTGCAAATGGCAAGAAAAGTTCTATTTTTCTCCTATACTACATTGCTATTTTGGAGAGAATTTATGATAATTTGATCATTTTGGAGAGAAATTTGGTTATTTTTGGAGGGAACTGGGGACACAAATGGAGAGTTTGTGGCCATACTTTTTTACTTGGAGAGTCTGTCAGTTTTAAAAGGTCGAAACTCAAATTGTCTAATTGGCTTAAAATTTTGTATTGATTTCTATGTTCCCATGTTAAATTTGACTTGAAATTTAGAAAAAATGTGCCAACTTGGCTTTGCTCATAATTTTTGTGGTATTTTGGCTCAAAAATTGGATTACAATTTTGAATTTTCCAGCCTCTGAAACATGGACTCTGTCCTCTGGAAAATACCTTAGGCTATAAGCTAACAGATGAATTTTAGAGGCTAAATGATACGAAATATACAGTTCTTATTAATTTATTACTGTATTTTAAGGTTTGATAAACTCTAACAGAGTAATTAATTCATCAGAAAAGACCACTTCATCCAGAGTGGTCCCGCTCAAGGCATTAACATTCATCAATTAAGTTTCTCCCATTTCTCCCTCAGGAACATTCATAAAGTTAAATAAACCTACTGCAGGAACATTCATCAATTACCAGTCTTCAGAAACTGGTAGAGTGTTCGTAGAGATCTATTATTCTGTTTAAAGTAATAATAATTTAAGTATAGGGATTAATTCGGAAGTGTTCGTAGCAAAATTAATGTAAACATAGGAATTAATTCACAATTGTTCGTAGAGAATATCCCAAATATTTCCCATATTTTTGCAAACTGGATCAATTGTGTAATGTTTAATAAACCATTTCTATTGCAGGATCATTTATTATTTAAGTTTAGTTCTCAAAAGTCTAAATTTCAATCAAATACTCCCACAGAGAGTCTTAGTAAAATGTTCCATGTTCTGCAGTCTGTTTGGAGAAAATTAAAGCCTAAGGCTTAATTTTTTGAACAAGTTGATGGTTTTTGGCGCACCAAATACAGACTGGATTGGGCACACTTTGCATACTATGATAATGCCCTGGCCTCCTCCTTGTTGGCTTGATTCAAAATGTGCACAAAGTCGCCAATATATTGGTGACTTTAGAGGGGTGAAATGAGTTGAAAATTTGAAAAAACGAATTAAGTAAATTTACTGTTAAATCACTAAAAATGGACATTAGGGTGGAGCGATTTTCAATTTTTTTGTTTTTAAAAGTTGCGAATGGATGTAAAAATGATGTGTGCAAAATTAAAAAAAAATTAGGGTGATTGCCGGTACTTAAAAATTACCCAAAAATCAATTATATTGCCTTTTTCCTAAAAAATCTTACACACAATAAAAATTGATATAGAAAGTTGCATTAATGATGAATATGATCCTCAGTGTTCTTACTACTTCAAAAAAAATTATAAAGAAAATATTTAGTAACATCTAGTCATCTACCATGGGTGCAACAACGGCAAAAAATCGAAAATAACACATATTATATTATTTTTATGTTATAATTATTCAGTATGTTATGCAGCTCTTTGCTATTTTCATTCATAAATGTATCAATACAAGTAATATATGCAGAATTCAATACATTTATAAATGAAATCACCAAGAACTCACCACGAGGAGGTGGCTGCATTACGAGTTCCACCATATCCATCCCCAACCGCCCGACCATGAATGGAAAATAATCTTTATTAGATTAATTTGACTCTTAGAGTCAAGTTTCAAGCAAGATTGCCGTGACTGAATTTTGCATTTTATTAGACCATCTTGAGATGATGTGCCAACTACTGCATTCCAGTTTTATGTGCCTCTCAACTGCTGGAGTGTGGCACGGAAACTGAAGGATCGTAGATGGATTTATCTGATTAGAAATGTTGTCAATCACATCTTCAGTTGAAGGATGTTTGGTAAGTGGCAGCTCTGACAGCTCACATAACTTCCAATCAATCAATTCATAATATGATTTAGTTGAAAAATTGATTTTTTGAACTTTGAAGGATCTTAATTCTCCAGCTAAAGCTCTAGCCTTAAGAATCCTTCTCCATCCCAATTCTTGAATTTTTTCATTGGCGTCATGTAGCATACTCAAAATAAGATTCTCAGGATGTGCAAAGTAAGAATTCCTCTCATAAACAGTGTCTACTACAGCCTTGCACCTATCAATGAGAAATCGTGATCTCTGGACCAAGGAGAATAAATGGTGAGCTCCATATACAATGGAGTCGTTCTTCTTTATGTCAAACCATGTCGGTATATATACTCTCATTATGAATTCAACAATTACCTTCAGATTATCCGATATGAGTGCTGTTGATATATACAGACGTAAGATTCTGTTTGCAGTTGTCAACCAACGTGAATGCGACATTTTCCCTGGGTTTTTCTTTGCTAAACATTCTGCACAATGACATGTTAAGACTGCCATGAATATTTCCGCCATGTACTTTTGTTCAGTACTTGAATCTGCTGTTTCTGAAGGGTTGATATGAATCCGGTTAACAACAATGGGCTCAAAATGAAGTACAGGAAAAATTTCAATCTTATCTAATTGTTTACCTATCGGCCCAGAGAATCCTTTAGGACTGCTGGTTTTACCATCCAATTCATTGATTAAGTGCCTCAAAGGTAATTCATTCCCATATAATAGACATATTGACCATTGTAATGGACAGTTCCATCACAACCGACTACAATGAGAGAAGATATATCAATTTCCTTCTCAGTCATGAATCTCCAAATAGAATCTGATATCCCTTTGGCTGATCCTGTTAACGGGGTAACGTGTCCTAAATATTTAGAGCTTGGCTCTTGTAATGAATAAATGTGTTCTTCTTGCTCAATTTTCTGATCATGCATCAAAGTTTTGTCTTTTCTTCCATAAAAGTACAAGGCTTTTATGTCTCGATTTGTCAAGTTTTCTTTCAATTGTTTCTCTTTTTTGTTCGTGCTCTTCTGATTTTTCTTCTATCAATAACATTTAAATCTTCCTCCTCTTCTATTAGTCAAATGTCATTCAATGCAGATGATACAATCAGTGATGCTGCTCTATCAGAAATACCTGTTCTATTGCATGCTAATGCAAGAGAATAGCACGGATGAAAATTACAAATTTTTTGAACTTTTGATGGTGGACTGTAACTTCGGATTCCGTTGATTCTGTTTCAGTCGACGACACTGCCTGTACCATTGGTGTTGCATCCATACTTGTTGACGGAGTAGGTTCATTCTTATTATCACGATTTCTTCTGTTATCTCTCAATATTTCCTAAAAACAACTGCCTTTCAGTTCTCTGGTCTTCTAGGAATTGTTGTTCTATTACAGGAACAGTTTACAAATGATTTACAGTTACAATAAGAAGTCAGTACTGCACTGAATTTTGTATGTGTCTATTGTCAAGTGTACATCCTTCTAGAGCGAGATGACCTTATGGTAGAGTTGTTTCAGTCTCTTCTGTTAACTCATTATTTAGGATAAATTACACATAATTTCTGTCAATTTTTTTTTATTATAGAGAGATGTAGCAGATGATTCTTGAAAGAGAAAAAAATGTTAATGTTCTTTATTCTGCAGACAGGATATTACAATCAGCCTTTTTTTGGATATTTGAATCAAGAAATGAAATTGAAGCCAAGATAATTTTAAAAACATGCAAAAAATTAAGTAAAAATGGGTTTCCTCTCCTTCCCATAAACAATTCTTTCAATTAGGTAGCTATATTTAACTTCTAAACAAAAATTTTAATTTAAGATATTTCTGAGTCTGTCACATCGAGGAATAACTCTTCCTGTTTCAAATGAATCCTGTCTCGTCTCTCTAAGTGAAAATGTGAAGCTGGATTTAGGTCTTGAAGTTACCCCTAAACTCGTATTTTAGTAATAAAAACTAACCACAAGAGATAGAAAGATGAAATTTGTTACATCATCATTGAGTGATATCTTTAGATGGTATAAGTATAAAAATCTTACTATGTTCATATGCTATATCAAAGTCTGTGGAAAGTGTGATGAATACCTCTGTTGATGCAACTGGTAAATTGTTCTTCAAGCAATCCTCGATAGAGGATTAATAGAGGAGGAAATATACTTGGTTAAGGATTGTTTACATTAAAAATGCTAGAAATGTTTCAAATTTTGCAGATTGGTCTGATGCATTTGCATCTTTTATCCATTAGCTAAGCTTTTATATTAGTGATTTACTTATTATTTATGTTTTAATTTTTCTTTCACCTCTCCAAAAATGCCAGGAGGAAGTCATGTAGACTATAGTCTACATCCGTCCTGGAATGGTTAAAGCCTAATGTATTTTGCCATAAAAAATCAATCCGTGATACCAATTATTTTCAGAACACAAATTTATTTATCATATTTAGTGGCTAGGTATCCTTTGTAAGACAAAATGGATCCAATTCTTGAGCTGGCTCTCATGTCCATAGCCATGTTTCTTGGCTGTTACCTGGCAGGAAAACTTCCACTGATATTACAAGTAAGAAAATTGATATTTGGTAGCTAATTAGCTATTAAATTTCAGCTAATAATCTTGATAAAGTTGATATTATTATGCTATAGCTAGCTAGCTTTCTATCCATATTTTCTAGCTAAAAATGTGTCCACTATTTGAAAGCATGCATAGCTATAAAAATTATAAAATATAATCAAATAATCCTTGCATATTGTAATTCTAATAGAAAAGAGAGAAAATAAATAGCTAATGATTGTTTTTTTTATATATGTTCGAAAGTGTGGAATTATCCGATAATTCTGAACTTCCCTAATATTTGTCCCTTCAATTTTGTTCCAGAAAAGAGAAAGTAAGGGTCATCTCATGAGTGTTTTTGGGGCCGGTATGTTAGTGGGGACAGCCTTTACAGTCATCATCCCTGAGGGAATCAGGACTCTTTACCAAGATTGTAAGAACTTCTACTAGCATCTCTGTGTTAATATCTCTATGTTAAAGGGAAATGAAATTTTGCCAACTCTGCTAATGGATTAGTTTGAGTAACCTACAAATTAATGAATATTAAACTTAATTTCTGTTGAATTTTTCATAACATTTGATTAGCTAATGCCGTATGGAATTCTACATTGAAAATCTAGTTAGCAAGCTATTTATCCATTAATAAATTCATATATCTAGAGCTAGGTAGTGGCTAATGGTGTATATAATAACTTTGTTGATATTCTAATTTTTTTGAAGGCGGACACCACAAGGCATCTTCTCCTGCAACCCCAGTAACTAAATCTGAAGATGCTCACAACCACTCAGAAGAATCTGACAATGAGTTTGTGATTGCACTCTCCCTTCTCTTTGGCTTCCTCTTCATGCTCATCATTGACAAGTGTGCCAGTTCACACCACACAGCTAAGGCAGATCCAGAGGTGGCCGTCACAGCCAACACTACTAAAGATAGCAGAAAAGTCTGCACAGCTACTTTAGGTTTGGTGGTCCATGCAGCTGCTGATGGCATAGCTCTGGGTGCTGCTGCAGCCTCCCATCACTCAGATGTCGAGTTTATTGTTTTCTTTGCTATTATGCTGCACAAAGCACCCACTGCCTTTGGTCTCACTTCATTCCTGGTGAAAGAGGGCAGTGACGTCAGGAGAATAAATAGGTTGTTGTTGATTTTCTCAGCTGCTGCACCTATTGGATCATTTGCTACTTACTTCATTATCAGTTTGGTGAGATTTAGCATTAATTTATTATGATTTTATTATCTCTAGAGGCTAATAAATTGCTACTGCTGTTAGCTATTTATATCCAGTTAATTTTTTTTTGTTTTATTGAATATTGATGGTTATTATAGAATTTACAATGATCTTATCGTAATACTATCTAATTTTAATTGTAAATTTTTTTTTCAGTCTGGTAACGAGTCCGTGTCGAGCTCCACTAACACCAGCATTGCAATGTTGTTCAGTGCTGGTACATTCCTTTATGTTGCCACAGTTCACATCATTCCAGAGTTGATGGTTAGTTCTGGGGAAGCAGAGGGAAGTTCTTCAGGAGGTACTCTGTCCTGGAAACAATTGGCTGTCATGGTCTTAGGAGCATTCATTCCCCTCCTTTTCTCTTACGGGCATCATCACTGATAATCTAGGTTGTTTCTATGGAGATTTTTCCTGTAAATAGATTTTGTTGATTTATTAGATAGAGGTTCTGATTGGGAGGTGTGTTAATGTTTGGATTGAGGTTTCCATTGTAAATAATATATTTATTTTTTATTACTCTGTTATAACTAGTTGTGTATATAATATTAATAAAAGATGTAACTCGAATTGGAAAGAAATATAGCTAGTGAATTTTAATTCACAAATGTGATCTTTCAGTTCAATTAATTACAAACATGTTCTGACTAATTAGCTACAATAAATTTATCTAAATAGGAAGATATTAGTTAGATGGGAAGCAACTGTTTTATAATATTTATTGCATTTAAAGAGATAGCTATATTGCCAAACTGAAACTGTAAAGTTCATATCATCCGATACTCTAGTTATAGCTATAACATGTCGGATTTATTAATGCTATTTAGCTACATTTGATTTCTATTTCATTGAATTGTTATTTCAATTTTTTGCTTTCACATGAATTATTATGCATTGGAGTGTGACCTGCAACTAAAATTTATATTTTACGTCAATGCAATGGTCACAAAAAAGAGAGTTTGAAGCATCATTAGCTACTTAATGTATTCCAATATGATTCTCCTTGTAGCTAGCATTTAGTCTCTCTTGACTTTCTCCAATCAGGAATTATGGCACTGATGGCATCACGTCGCAAAAAATATTGAATTAGTTATCTAGTAACTGTAGTGTTAAGGGCCGTACACACGTAGGGTTTTTTAAGTCTTTCCACTAGACTTTTTGCTAAGCTCCTCGGACCTACTTTTTCCACGAGAATATAAGAAAAAACGATATAATAATTATTTATTTTAGTTGGTATCCATGATGGATCAACTATAATACATTATTATTATATGGTTTTTTCTTATATTCTCGTGGAAAAAGTAGGAGGAGCCTAGCAAAAAGTCTGGTTGAAAGATTTAAAAAACCCTACGTGTGTACGACCCTTTAGTCTTGCACGCACATGGCACCTCTGTCCTCTGAATATAATATTGTGAGAGATGTTCTTTACGGCTCTAAGAAACGTGTGTGATTAAATAAATTCTCTCTGATGAATTAAAAAAAACTATTAAGAGAAGTTGAGGTTGATTAATTAAATATTAATGAAATCAATATCGTCCATTGTATATAGTTAGTGTTGTTTATGCCTTAAATTACTGGTCATGAGAAAGAGATTATTTCTCTATCTTTGACATAGGATAAATTTCAAGTTATCAGACGGTTTCACATTTTCGATCTTTTAAGAAAAAGTAGCTGAATTATAATGATTATTTAGCCAACTTTTACTTTAATTTATTCACCATATCTACAGATACAATCGCTAATAACTAGAATAAAGTCCATGCGCTCTACCGACACGGTTACCTGTGATAGCAGAGTAGTAGACCTAGTGCATGGAGTGTACTTTCACTGTCCCCTCTTCTACGAAGCCTTCTTCTCTTCATGTCTCTTTGGATCACCTCGTAGTGGATAGGGACACCTTTTAAACACATAAAATAATGATGATGGTGTTGACTTTTTAAGAACTATTAGACTAGTCTTTGTAAATTTCTCCTAAAATCTTTTCTATCTAGTCCTTATAAATACTGAAAAACATTCAGAACACAGAGTAGCTCTTCTACTAACATGAGCATCAATACAATAACCTCAGTGAATTAGTATAGCTTCACATGTTAATTTGAAAAGAAAATGGCTGTGAATTGTCAAATTTGTCTGTTTTGGTTATTTGTCCTTTTTTCGTGTGTCGATATATATTCTATTTTCATTTTATAATTAGATTATTTACTCCCACCAAATTCTTTTAGAATATTATTTTTTAAAAGTTTAATTTGTAATTATTTTAAATTAGAATATTTTATTACATTTTTTATGCATGTGTTCAATGACTAAATTCAAAATGTCATTGATTGTGTGGCTGTTTATTGTTACTTTTCATTCTATTTATTACTTTAGATTCATTTCACCTCTTTGTTATAGGCTAAAGCATGTCTTTTTTTATATTAAAAGTTGTTCATATTTTTCTGGCTCACGTATTTGATTAGCCAAATAAATTTAGCTATAATATGATAATGTAAGGCTACTTTTTACTTCAATTAAATGTTAATGTAAAATTATGGTCTTGTATGTATAACCTTTCAACCACGAGGTCTTAGATTTTGTGGTAGGTAGGCTCATGGGTGTTATGAACTATAATTTCAAATAAGAATAGCTATATATATTTCAATAACTCTGAAATAACCTTGTTTCTTTCTCAAAAGTATCGAATGATGTTAATTGCTTACTTCCTCTCTTTTAACCCTTATAATGAGCTGTTTGTAGTCCAATTCGAAAATAAGCCTAAAACTAAGACAGGAAAGCATCAGTTTAGTATCACCTCTTCATTTTCCTCTTCCACCCATGATTTCAGCCACTGGTGCTTGTGTCCCTTTTCGTCACATTCCTTGTTAAGTGACTGCACTCACTGAGTAGCTTTTCTGCATCCATGAGCTTGTCATAGACTGGTGTTAGGTTTTATTTTTCATCATGGAGTCACTTTCCTTTCTGACTGCTTCTTCCTGCCCCTTGTACTTAATTTCCTTTTGACGTCAGTGATATGGCCTTTGGTTCCGAAGCAGACGGGAAATTAATTAGAATTAATTTTTGCCTCTATGAATCTTTTCTTCCGACGTCATCAATATGGCGTTGTTTGATTTCAATGAAGATCTTCAGTCCCTCTACTAAACTATTTCACCCGATTGTTCAAGAGATAGTGAAAACTGTACATGCAAGTACAAAATCCTTTCACTTCTGCTGAGTCCCGGCCCATATAGATATCCTTTAAGTGAGAAAGCCGACGAAGCAACAAGAAATGCTATTACCCTGGATAATATACTCTATATGAAGCTACCTCTGAGTGATATAAAGGGAAGAATGAAGAAGAGAAGTAGGGACAGATGGAGTTTTGAATGTAACTCTCTCACTGTCCAAACAAATAAACTAAGGAATATTAAAGAATTTCCCACACCTTATCTACATGTATTCTTTGACGATAGATTTTGGGTATGAACTCTGTGCTGATTACGAATTCAACACCTCATGAGTGAGAAAGAGAGATCACTGTGTGACAATTACTTCGTCTACCTGACAGTATATCGTATCCTAATGGAGTGTCCTGACTATATAGATGAAAGAAGAGCATCAGGTCTGATAGACAAATCTTTTTCAATCGTCATGAACGACCTGAGTTATCTTGGTGGTCCATTGAACATTTTCCTCAGAAGTATTGGAATACTTGGAAAAGTTTATAGGGAAACTGAAAAATTAAAACAATCCAAAAGATATATAGATTATAGATGAACCTTCTTTTTTCACCAACACTCCACTCTTGAAAAGAATTTGTTTCTGCTATGGTGGTAAAACTCTATATATAATAATAACCAAACTATTTAATAAAAATTTATATATGACTTATTTAAATTAATAATCGCCTTTAATAACTAAAAAAATTCAGTGTGATAAATAAATAATAGAGTACATATTTTCAAATAATGTTTAATGATGAAGCCAAACAAGTTTCTAATTACATTAATATATAATTTCAAAATCCTTATGAATAGGTAGGATTTTAGTATATAGGTAGCTAGTTAATTATTCATCTAATAAGCAAGCCACAAAGGGCAGATATTAGAGTGGTCCCTTTTGTCCAAATTGTGTAAAACATTTTACCGGATGTTTCCAATAACGTGAATGTATCTAAGAATTGATGTAAAAAGAAAATTAAGTAAGTGGTCAGGATTGAGATTCTTGCTGAAAATCCTATTTATGAGACGAACTTCAAGCTCAAAATATTCAAAAAGTCGATTAGTTGTTAAAGAATACCGAAAAGATTTTTATTGTAAATATAGAAAAGAAAAGAAATTTCGCTGTCCAATTAGGTAAGCTCATTTTTTTACTTTAAAGGGTCGTACACACGTAGGGTTTTTTAAAGTTTTTCCACCAGACTTTTTACTAAGCTCCTCCTTTTTCTACGAGAATATAAGAAAAAAAACAGATAATTATTATTTAATTCAGTTGGTATCCATGATGAATAATTATTATATAGTTTTTTCTTATATTCTGGTGGAAAAAGTAAGAGGAGCTTAGCAAAAAGTCTGGTGGAAAGACTTAAAAAAAACCTACGTGTGTACGACCCTTAAATTAGTAACCCAGTTCTAAAATTTGGAAGGAAGTCCAAAGAAATCATTCTGCAATGAAAAAAACAGCGAAAATCAAATTAGTTACTATTTGACCGAAACTTCAATCAGCCTCACAAATAATAAATAAAAAACTGGTACTTTTTATCGATTGTTGTCGATCTTTCATTCCTTTGATATTAGTTCGGTATTTTCTATCTCCCATTGTTAGGTACAACATTGAGGCTAACTGTTGTGAAAAAGGTATTTTCAGCAGTGGAGATGTATGTATAGATTATAAATGAGATGAACGAAGGCATATCACAATGGTTTACTCAACTATTGGGAAAGATAAATAATAACATGATTGTATTTTTTTTTAAATAATTTAAAGGGAAGTATAGGGTACCTACGTTACGAATTATCGAACGGTTCCCCATTTCCTATCATGTAAGAAAAAATTATATGATAATTACTAGGGCTGGGACAATATTCTCTTATAATCATAGATCCTGAAGATATTATAGACGGAGAGAATTAAACACTATTGAATCGTACTAAACCAGCGGTATATAGTATTCTATACCGTTTCGTTTCGTCTGTGATATTCTTGGGATCTATGATTTTAAGAGCATATAGTCCCAGCCCTGATAATTACCATTTAACATTTTTCTAACATGATCGGAAATGTGAAGCCGTCTGATAAATCGAAATTTTAATCTAAAAGGAAGAACTAACACGTTAAATTGATGATGTGAAGAAAATATTAGTGGTAGATTAATTTACCAGACAGAATATTGTAATCTAAAGAAGAAAAGATGACCTACCTACTGCAGTTTTTAGTGTCCTACATCTCTGACCTCATTATAGCCTAAATAACCTACCTACCGTAGTCTTCAGTGTCTTACATCTTAGACTTCATTCTAGCCTAAAATCTAAAAGGCACAATTTTAGTGCAATGAACATTATTACATTTATGGCATGTTTTATGATCAAAATAACTAAACATTCAATAGATTTTGTTCCACGGCATCTTTTCGTGGTTCACATTCCGATCTGGTCGTTGTTGACGTATTTGGCCGTTTCTATCGCTCCGTCATCGTGCTGAAAAACAGGAACAACAATTAGTTATTTTACAAAGATTAGCACAACGTTTCAATTTTTGACGAATATAATATTGACTAATATTATGATGTGTTTCGATGGTGAATATTGATTGACATTGTTTTCAAGATTGCAAATCAATCTAAAATTCTTGCATTCATAATTCAATATTATTAATTTGAATTTATTCAATGAAAGAAAACGAATTCACATTTATCTGTAACATTTTTAACTCAATTTATCTTTCTGTAATTTTAGATTGATTTCTAGATGTACATAGCTTTGCCATTGTGATTTCTTACGTGTGAATTTAAACATAAAGTGCTATTTCTCCGATTCTAAATTATTAACAATTATTGAGCATTTGTAATTTTAATCATTGAAAGTAGGTATCACAAATATACCAAAATTAAGTACCTAAATAATAAAAAGGCACCAACCATTTCTGTAATCACATGAGTAAATATCTTTCCAATGTCAATTTATATTTAAAATTATATCGGTCTATTATATGTTCACTTCATTTTTTCAAATCATCAAATATTTCCATTCACTTTTACACTTTTCATTTCTCTAGATAGTTTTTATATACACTTTTATTTTGTCTTAGTTTCTGATTATTTTCACATTAGAATGGCTTCACTGTTGACCCTCTCTTCTTTCAACTGTTGGTACTCTTCATCGTACTTCTGCTGCAGATGTTGTTGGCGTGAGAGGTAGGTAGCGCTCTGGTTAGGAGAGACAATCACCCCAGTGTTGGAGGTGGAGCGAGTGGTGGTGGCGGAGGAGAGAGTGGAGTAGGAGTGGAGGGAGGAGGAGTCTTGGTCTTCACCACGGTGTTGGCGGTGGTGGTTGAAGTAGTTTGATGAGGGGTTGCGAAGGTTGGTTAGAGGTGGTAAGTCTTTGGTGGAGGCTGAGGACTCTAGTTCCTGTTCTTCAGCCATGATCAGCTGGTAGGGAGTTAGACGAGTATTATGGTTACTCTGGTTAATGTGGTTGAGTCATATTATGGTTACTTACTCTGGTTAGTGTGGTTGAGTCATATTATGGTTACTTACTCTGGTTAATGTGGTTGAGTCATATTATGGTTACTTACTCTGGTTAGTGTGGTAGAGTCATATTATGGTTACTCTGGTTAGTGTGGTAGAGTCATATTAAGGTTACTCTGGTTAGTGTGGTAGAGTCATATTATGGTTACTCTGGTTAGTGTGGTAGAGTCATATTATGGTTACTCTGGTTAGTGTGGTAGAGTCATATTATGGTTACTCTGGTTAGTGTGGTAGAGTCATATTATGGTTACTCTGGTTAGTGTGGTAGAGTCATATTATGGTTACTCTGGTTAGTGTGGTAGAGTCATATTAAGGTTACTCTGGTTAGTGTGGTAGAGTCATATTATGGTTACTCTGGTTAGTGTGGTTGAGTCATATTATGGTTAGTGTGGTAGAGTCATATTATGGTTGTTTTGGTTGAGTCAAATGTAACTCATTTATTGGAGAACATGCTAAAGAGAGTGGCATGCGAATATGGATTTGTCACTCAAAAGTGAATGAATATGACTTTGTGATAAATCAATCAATTGAAATCCTTTCACGAAAAAACTTGTAAAAATTCCTATCACAGACATGATTTAGATCGAATAATACATTTGAAAACAAATAAATTATCACAAGATAAATTTAACCACAATTTCAAAATTTATGAAAAAATTTGAGGTAGGTATTTTAATTCTAACAAGCAGAGCATACCATGCATCCTTTTCATTTCAAAAACCCTTAATTTAGTAAATAATTAATAAAATAGGTCCACAGAATTCCCTCATTGTCCATAGAATATAATATACTTTTTTACACAACTTATTTAGATAGAAATTGTGTCAAAATACATAACCAATTGTTAACATGAGTAGTAATTATGACATGAGGTAAATGATTTATTTAATTAACTAAATTAAAATCTAAAATGTTAGTCTTTGACCAAACTAAACATTTTACAACCTCCTCCATTTATAAAGTTTTACCTGTTTGTTATAATATTGTCATGATTATTCAATTAATAACTTTAACTAAATCTCGTTGAATCATATTTTTAAATCAGAAGTGGTGGAATAAATTAAATCTTATTAGTTAAAATTGATGCAATTAATGTTTTATAATGTACGTCATGTAATTTAATATTGGAAAATAAAACTGTAAAACTAGAAGTGAAATAAACATTTATGAAGTAAAAGGGCATTAAGGCCCGTTTACACGCTACGATAAATTGGAGCGATTTATCGTAATGAAGAGGTTGTTACAATTTGTGGTTAAGTGAAAACAGGAGATCGTAGTGATTAATTGGAGTTGGAATTGGATTGTGCTCAAATTTATACGAATCGTAACGATAAATTTGAACGTGTGAACAAGGCTCCAAGAAATCGTTACAATCTAACTCATTATAAAATACATAAATGCAGACCACATTAACATTTCTTCCATGACGGTTAGTGAAGACTAAAAATATTGGAGTAAAAATCGTTGCGTGTAAACACTGTCTCAATCATCCGATAAATTGTTACAATCTCTGAGTTCAATAAATCGCTCCAATTTATCGCAGCGTGTAAACAGGTCTTTACACACGTAGGGTTTTTTAAGTCTTTCCACCAGACTTTTTGCTAAGCTCCTCCTACTTCTTCCACGAGAATATAAGAAAAAAACGATGTAAGTATTATTTATTTTAGTTTGTATCCATGATACCAGCAGGTATCATGGATACCAACTATATCGTTTTTTCTTATATTCTCGTGGAAAAAGTAGGAGGAGCTTAGCAAAAAGTCTGGTGGAAAGACGTAAAAAACCCTACGTGTGTATGGCCCTTTAGGTTGATTTCCAAGTTATCAGACGGTTTCACGTATTCGATCATGTAAGGAAATTAAATATTAATATCTTTACTTACTTAATTGAAAAGGTGTACTCTAAAAGAATTTCAGTTTTAAAATTATCTTCATCAAACTGGCAAATTGATTCCAATTAAAGCATTGATTATTATAGTAACTACTTAGTATGTTAAATATTGAAAACCACTACTTTCTAAATTATTGAATTGATATTTTTAATAAGTGAATGTAAATAGGAAAAAAATAATCGTGTTTTTATTTTTTAATTCACAATTTTATACGTTAGGCTCCAATTCACAGTTTTTGACGTAAGACTCAAATTAATAAACAAACATCAAATTAGGTTTCCATTTTTCGTTTCAGTTGAGTAAGGTTACAATTGCAAGATGTGAATCGAATACCAGATATAAATTTATATAGGTTATTATTTAATTGTATTCAACTTTTGTTTTCAAACATTCTCATTTATCATAAAATTGACCCTATTGAAACTAAATGGTTTATCATAGAAATTTTCAAGACGTGCAATTATTATAAATCTAATTATTTTTAATTTACTTGCTTGATGACTTTCAATTCAATTTCTTATGTGGGTAAAACGCGAGGGAAATTACAGAGAGGGTGGGTAATTGGTAAGGTATAAGGCAAGGCTTCATTGATAAGCTAAAGTATTTTGGCATGTTAATATAATATATTTCTCTTACTTACAGATAGAATTTCACACTCTTTTTATACAGTTCGTTATTCCTTGCCCTTCAAACAAATAAATAAAATAATTTAGATATTGTAATAGCTCATTTCTTTGCTCAACCGTCACCCGTCATGCAAATCTCCATCGTAAGGTGATGAATTTAAAATGTCGTGGATATGTGCCATGCTTGCAATTTAAACAGTGATTTACTTGCAGTGAGTAACATTTGTCTAGTACCAAGTATTTTTTTAGTACCAAGCATTTGTCTAGTACCAAGCATTTGTCTAGTACCAAGCATTTGTCCAATACCAACCTTATCTACTTCCTTGCTTTGCGCAGCACGAGCCCTAGCTTGGGCACTCCTAGCGCTTGTGTTCTTAGCACTCTTTATGCGCTGGTTAAGCATCTGCAACAAATACCACAAGTGAGCACAAGCAACATGTTGGCTATTGTGAAGGTAAGTAAATTGCATTATTTAAGCTTTTATTAGCAATTTGTTATTTTAAGTTTTTTTTCTTACTCAGATTATCACGAATTGGCCCCTCTCATTCACACTTCATTGATAAATTAGTAAAATTACTGACTTAGGTACAGATTGAAGTCAATTGCAAATTTACCCCTATGGAGACTGTTATTTCAAACTGTCTTTTTAACAAACACGGAAATAACATTTTCCTATAGGGTAAGTTACGAATTATCGGTCAATTTCACATTTTCGGTCATCTAAGAAAAGGCGATACATGTAATAATTATTATATAATTTTTGATAATTATTATATCGTTCTTCCATATACGACCGATACTGACTGTTAATATCTAAATTGCATTCCCACACTCTAGGAATCTAAACTCCTCCTCTTATTTGCTTATATGCTCCTCCCATCAACCCACCTCTTTCCGTCTCCTCTCTGCCACTGCTTGTTTCTCCTCCAGGAGCTCCTGCGTCACCTGTTCACTGTGTTGCTGCTCCTCCAGCTTCTGAAACTTCTTCGGGGGGAACTTCTTGATGAGGGAGTCGCCACCCACCGCCTGTGCGTCAGTAGCTGCAACCTCGAAACTCAGATTCTCCTTGCGACCTGCTAACGTATCGGGTAATTGAGAAAAAAAATATTATAATATTTTGTCTTTAGGAAATTCTAATGGAATATCAGTCAAAAGTTAAGAAACATAAGCATATTAAAAAGAACTTTTATACAAAGTTTATAGGTCGTCGTGGAGGGAAATGATTTAAACATTTAAACAAAATTAAGAATTAAAAACCTGTTTTGTGTTAAGCAATCATATTTCTTATATTTGGATGTTCATGATTATTATATTAATATTGTATATTTAATGAAACGTTGCAAAGGTCAACAGTATTCAGTACTATTTCTTCAATTATATGAATTATATATAGTGTTTTAGAATATACTTAGACATGTTTTATTACAATATTACAGACGACACATATAATATGTCAGTTATAATTTACATATCTCCACATTGCCTGACTTTTCTTAACTGGAAATTTTGTTGACACCTGCGTCATACTTTCATAATTGTGTGATGCTCCTTTAAGAATTTCTCGTTAATAAATATTATTGTTTTGCAGTTATAATTATAGGCATTAGAATATATGTAGAATATGTTTATTTTATTATCGTTCTGTTCAAGTAGTGCTCTTCAGAACATTTATGTATGAAGTTATTAATAGGTTTTATTTTATTAACGTGTTTGTAGGTTTTCCCAATTTCTTCATAAAATATCATGAAATAGTCTACTGAAATTTAATAATGAAGAAAATTTGTAAGTGATATATCATTTAATAACCAATGACGTTAAATTTAGTCGTAATTACGCTAAATGTATGGTATTTATATCATCAATTATGATTTCTCAATTCGTTTCATCTTCTCACACTTCTACACGTTCAGCAAATGTAAAACAAATTTCAATAGCCAAACTCTTCTAGCTTTTGATGTTCACCTGATCCTGAACCTTTCCGCGGAGGACTGATTTCCTTCCTCCTTTGCTTCATCTTATCCTGTATCCCATTATACGCTCTTATCTTATTCAATCCTCCATTTTCCTCCACTCTCTCCACCGCCATTTGTCTTTCCTGGAAGGGCTGGCTAGTTTTTTCGGGGGTTAGCAGGTTGGGGTCTATGGTTACTTTGGGTTTAGATTTTACTATTGGAGAGTTACTTGGTTCTATCGGTGTCACAGGAACACTCTTAGAGGAACCGCAACCCATTCTATAAAATAGTCTTGTCCTTCTTAGCACGAAAAATGCCTCACATTATCACTATTCGTCAATTGAGGATTATCAGTTTTGTTCTGTAGATAATCATTTTCTTATCAAATGAGGCACGACACTTTTACTTGATTTTAATATTTCTCAGAAGTGAATATTGAATTTGAAGATTTAGGTAATTATCAAGGGAATAATAGCACCAATTTATAATCCTCGTAAATATTGTAATTCACCGTATGATCTTTCAAATCAAGGCCGAAGACATTCAGAATAACGTGGCAACCTTGATCTCAATAATGCGCAATTTTAATAACCAGAACTGTTTTGAATTAGTTTATTCATTACAAATCTCTCACATCCATTTTTTCTAATGATATTATCAAAGTTAATTCTATTATTATCAGATAAAGAAAGTTAATATATTTCACTAGAGGAGGAGAAGCAAGGCACACCTCTCACCACCACTAACAACACTACTCTACTTCAACGCCAGAAAATACTTGGAAAATAGCACTCACGAAAATTCCAAACCTTATTTACAACTAATTCTACCATCTTTTTTTAAAATAATTGGATTATGTCACATCATTTTAATTGTAAATTTTCCTTATGATGCCCAGTGATATTATATTCAGTTGGGTATTATTTCTCACTTTATTTAACTGATGTAGTTTGAGTTTTTGTTTTGACAGTGTGAATTTCTAGTTACCATGGCGACATAGCTGTCTGTAGGTGTATGTGTAATGTGGTCACATACTGTCTGTCACATTCCATGTGATCGATAATCACGAATACCAACAACCGATAATCAAATGATCTATAGGTTATCGTTGTATAGATACTTTAATTAGTTTGTATGGTAATTTTTGTTATTAAGTTTCCTGTTTTTTTTATTAAGTTTTCTAATTAGTAATTGAGTTTTCAAATTTTTTATTAAATTTTATAAAAAAAATTGTATTTATATTTTTTAAATTTTCCATTAAGTTTTCTAAATGTTTTAAAAGTTTTTTTTTTTATTAAGTTTTCAAATTTTTCGTTGTCAATCTATATCAGTATTTTAATGAACTGAAAATAAATGTTTACTGATTAATCTATCACATCAATGTTGGTTGATGGAAATATTATTAAATTATAATTATCATTTACTAAAAAATCTAATAATAATATTTTTGAAAATGATATAAATTCTTCAATTCTAATTATCATTTAATTGCAAAATAGATCGCAAATTATCAAAAAATCAATGTATTAACAAGTAAGTGATATTTAAATTACGTAACTAAAGTAACGGTAACCTTTTCATTTTCTCAGAACCAAAAAGTAATTCAGTGACTCATTTTCCAGGCTAGAACTCTCGGTTCTATTTAGTAATAAATATATCGATACCGAAAATATCATGGGACATATGGAAACTTTAAAATTAGATATGGATAGGTAATAGATAATAATTTTTTAATTACTCTGGATATAGATTCTAAGAATTTTTTTATAAACATTAGGAATGAAAGAACATTAAAATTAAGAAATTTTATAAATTTCTAATATAAAGGAATTTCGTCAACAGCTTTTTTAATGGGAAAACGTCGCATAAAAAGTACCAGAACCAACAGTGTCGTGGTTATTTCAATTAAAACTAGAACTACCAAGCAGTCATTTTGACTGGTTTTTACTTTTCAAACATTAGTATCTCATAAATTATTGTTGGTAAATTCTTTTCCCGATATATAAAAGGATTTTTCACCTTTACAATATATGTTATTTATTAATTTTCAGGTCTTTTTATTATTCATATTTATGAAGTTAATATTAATAAAATATCGTTATTTTGATACATACATCTTCCTCATTAATTTTTTTTAAATTTTAATTTGATTTGAGAGAAGAAAGAAAGTACGGAGTGAAGACTTAATAATTGTCCATACTTATTTCTATAGATTTTCTTTGGGTTAATTAGTGCAATGCGTAAATAAGGTCTATTGACCATATAGATAATTAATTTTCCTTATCAATGTGTATGCAGTATATACTTTAATTTATCTTATATTAATAGTACAAAAATGCAAAAAAGCTACTTCAAATCGAAACACATTATAATTTTAATTTGTAAAATTGTATAGGAAAAAAGGATTTAATATTTCCATGGTATGGACAATTGGGTTATTCCCTTCAAATCGTTAAAATCGAATGGTTAGGGTAGGTTCTGAGTTATCGGACGGTAACATATTGTCGACCATGTAAGAAAATTAAATAATAATTTAACTTTTATTATATTATATATTTTTTATATAATCGAAAAGGTAGAACCATCCAATGACTTGGATTTTTTTCAATTTAATTGATAGTTGCAAGATGGAGGTAATTTATTCTAATCATCCAATTAAATTTCAATTAAAATTAAGAGCGTCTAACAGAACGTCAATTACCAAAATATTTCAATTCAGTTGATAAATAAAATAGTAAACTATTGTTAATTGCAGAACATTTAATAAAATACATGCAAAATAGTTTGACTGAAATTATTGGTAAATTATGTTTTTCTAATTTTTACTGAAATTAATTTCAGACTTTATAACTTGAAGAATAGATAGATTAGCATTATAAAAATTATTACATTGCTATAAATACAAGAACTGACTCATTATTAATCATTTAATTTAAATAGAAATATTGTGACTCATGACTATGACTCACCTTCGTCTGCCATGTCAGTGAGTGAAATGAGAGGAATTTATAGAAAGAATTTAAACTCAGCCTGAAAATAAGAATTAAATGGTGCCTATAAACTTAGCTGAGGTGAGATATAATGACATTTATATATTAATATATAAACATTAAATGAATTGATAATAAATAAAACTTGATTGCGTGATAGGTAAGTTACGTATTATATCGGTCAGTTTCACGTTTTCAGTAATACAAGAGTAAAGATATAAAACTATATAATATATTCATGATACTTGCAGGTATCATGAATACCAATAATAATCATTAAATGTTTTTCCTTATATGACCGATGATGTGAAACCGATCGATAATTCGTAACTTAACCTATGTAATTGATGTATTTTAAACTGTTTAAGTTGAACATTCTTAAGTATAATCTACGGACTTCACTCTCAATATTTGAGTTAATCAAGGAGGTACTTAACAAATTCATTCATCATATTCATAAAATTAATGGCTATGATGATTTATCAGTATAAATATGATATGACGTCAAAATATGATATGACGGCCATTTTCTTCTATTTTATAAATGTCATCATGAAATGTCACTAAAGGTCCGTCCTTGTAATCAGGCTTTGGTTATAAAATAGATAAAATATAACATTAACTTCCTAGTTCTTAACTATTGGTAAATTCAATTATCTAATAATTAACATGTGAAAATAGTTTCCATCTATAAATCTTTTTATTGCCAAACTATTAGAACCATTAAATCAATAGCAGCGTATGAATAACATTACACACAAAAAGAGTGCTAACTAGTGGGGTCAGTGACCCAAGCACCGGACACACGCATCTGCTCTCCTCGACAGCGAGTCACTAACTGCTGGTTAGAACTATAGAAGGGTGTGAACGAGTGCCACAAAAACAAAAATGATAGCCATAAATCTATGACAACTTATTAAATAGTTCTTTGAGCTTATTATAATTATATTCTAGGAAACAAAATTGTTATTTAGAAAAAAATAACCGTTGGGTCTGCACTTACTTCGAGAATGAAATTAGGGAGGATCATTCCACTGGGGTACCAAAAAACTGAAATTAGGCATATCGAGCGGTAATTCATTGTCAAATCGATCGAAGATACTGAGGTAAGTTTCGAGTTATCGGACTCTTCCATATTTTCGATCATAAAAGAAAAATAATACAATCAATGTTAGATAAATATTTTTAATTATCATATACTTTTATCATATATGATTGAATACGTAGAACAATTCAAAATATTCGAATGTACCCTATAGGTGCCTCTTTTCTAAGTTTTTATTTAGTAAAATTTTTATTATGTTATCAAACTTTAATTTCAACCTCTTTCAATTCTTCAGTAAGCAAAGAAACATGCAATAGTAACAGATTTAGGAATATTTTATTGAGTCAATGTACAGAACATTGTCACAATAAAATTACAATATTGTGTTAATGCTGCCTGAAAACGTTGTCATCTGGGGCACATCTATATCCTAGAGTGAGGGGACCTAGACTCTAGAGTGTCCGGTAATTGGGTAGTGTATGGTGATTAGGTAGTGTCTGGTGATTAGGTAGTGTCTGGTGATTAGGTAGTGTCTGGTGATTAGGTAGTGTCTGGTGATTAGGTAGTGTCTGGTGATTGGGTAGTGTCTGGTGATTAGGTAGTGTCTGGTGATTAGGTAGTGTCTGGTGATTAGGTAGTGTCTGGTGATTAGGTACTGTCTGGTGATTGGGTAGTGTCTGGTGATTAGGTAGTGTCTGGTGAGTAGGTAGTGTCTGGTGATTAGGTAGTGTCTGGTGATTAGGTAGTGTCTGGTGATTAGGTAGTGTCTGGTGATTGGGTAGTGTCTGGTGATTAGGTAGTGTCTGGTGATTAGGTAGTGTCTGGTGATTAGGTAGTGTCTGGTGATTAGGTAGTGTCTGGTGATTAGGTAGTGTATGGTGATTGGGTAGTGTCTGGTGATTAGGTAGTGTCTGGTGATTAGGTAGTGTCCAGTGATTGGGTAGTGTCCAGTGATTGAGTAGTGTCCAGTGATTGGGTAGTGTCCAGTGATTGGATAGTGTCCAGTGATTGGGTAGTGTCCGGTGATTGGGTAGTGTCCAGTGATTGGGTAGTGTCTGGTGATTAGGTAGTGTCCAGTGATTGGGTAGTGTCCAGTGATTGGGTAGTGTCCGGTGATTGGGTAGTGTCCAGTGATTGGGTAGTGTCCAGTGATTGGGTAGTGTCCAGTGATTGGGTAGTGTCCGGTGATTGGGTAGTGTCCAGTGATTGGGTAGTGTCCAGTGATTGGGTAGTGTCCAGTGATTGGGTAGTGTCTGGTGATTAGGTAGTGTCCAGTGATTGGGTAGTGTCCAGTGATTGGGTAGTGTCCGGTGATTGGGTAGTGTCTAGTGATTGGGTAGTGTCCAGTGATTGGGTAGTGTCCAGTGATTGGGTAGTGTCCAGTGATTAGGCAGTGTCCAGTGATTAGGTAGTGTCTGGTGATTGGGTAGTGTCCAGTGATTGGGTAGTGTCCAGTGATTGGGTAGTGTCCAGTGATTGAGTAGTGTCCAGTGATTGGGTAGTGTCCAGTGATTGGGTAGTGTCCAGTGATTGGGTAGTGTCCAGTGATTGGGTAGTGTCCAGTGATTGGGTAGTGTCCAGTGATTGGGTAGTGTCCGGTGATTGGATAGTGTCCGGTGATTGGATAGTGTCCGGTGATTGGATAGTGTCCTGTGATTGGGTAGTGTCCGGTAATTAGGTAGTGTTCAATAATTGCGTAGTGTCCGGTGAAATTTCCTCAATACATCTTATAATATTTCTCAGTGTACACAATCCAGCAAACAACAAACAATGAACGAATAAATATCGATTAATTTCATTGTTAGAATAAATTTTAACTTTCTAATTCATATATTGGCTTCAATAATACAAAAATAGTTACTAGTGTATGCGTGCTATCAAAATAGACGGCTCTGTTAATATATTAATTTTGTATTACAATTAAAAGTTCAATTTATGTACCATTCAATGTCACTGCCCTCAACTCTATTTGAATATACAGGGTGGGGCAAATCGAATGCCCAAGCTTAGATTTTTTTGATGAATAAATCTATAGTTACTTTAATTATTTATTGCTTTATTCAAATCAATATACAATGCCGTTTGTGTGATCACTTTTTGAAGATTACTTTAGGAATATGGTGAGTGACCATCTGTAACAATGTACTGTTGAAGACGATTTCTGAAGTTTTCTGTGAGAATTGTACATCACAATGAGAATTGTAGCTATTTTCTTTCGAATTCGCATGTTCAATTCTTTCAAATTTTGTGGCCGATTTCGAATACTTTCTTCTTCAGATATCACCAAAGGAAAAAATTGCACATGCTCAAATTCGGTGAGCGTGAGGGCCAGTCGACATCATCTCTCCCGCGTACCGGGAACATCTATCGCAATATGACCATTGCATTGACCTTATGTACCTACTGTTTATATTTTATAGATTCTATAAGCTTTTAGACTTTTTTAGAATCAACTGTGTATACATTTTAGTTACAATTATTTTTTATGTCTCAGAAGTTTTTATATAAAAGTTTTTTTTAATTATGTAATATGTATATAACAGTTTCTCAATAAACAATAATAAATAAACACCATTTGCAGCGTCCCAAGCAACCATGACACATTGTGCCAACATGGGCACTAGATGGGTAGATGGGCAAGAGATGGCAGACTGAAAAGTAGCCTAGAAATTACACGGGGATGATGTGGTTTTCCATTCTCATGGAATGTTACCTTGGGAGAAAGTTGGTTCAATGTTCCAAATCCATCCCATTGAATTGTCATATTGGCCCAACCTGATTACTATATAGCGTATCAATATTATATGGGGAAAGCTTTATTAACATATTGGCAAGACTATTTCCTGGAATAGGGAAGATTCAATCAATCGCAATCTATAAAATGTCTTCAAATTAATATTAGATTATTAAATCGTTCAGCAAAACTATTTTTTTAATACTAAGTTTAAGTGACTAGACAAAGATGATCACAGGAACGATAAAGAATTAAAGTTTTTAGTTTCAAGGTTTAAAATTTATAGTTTTTAAATAACACAATTTTAATATAAAGTATAGGTAAATAAGCTATATGATGTGTAAAATGATGGCGAAGGGGGAGTGGCACTGAGTGATTTTATAGCGTGGTTGCCAGATGCTAGTTTCTATGAAGCTTGGCTATTTTTTTAATTAGCTACTGTTAGCTAATTGTGACCATCTTAATACATTTTCAAAATATTTGTATGATAAATTACGAATAGAGGATAATGTGCAATCCTAAACTGAACAAGTGAACATATTTGTTTCCGGTATGAACCTGGTTTGTATTTTCGGTTATACATAGTGAAATTTTTAAATTCAGGTAGTTTTGTTAGTGCTTTTCGTTGGAGGAGGTATTAGTGTTTTAATTCCCTTAATTAATTTAGGAAACTCTTCAAAGCTGCACTCTGCGGCCTATTTAAAGTTATAAAATGGTGAGTTGAAGTTTTTAAATATACTTATAGATATTTTAAAGTTATTTTATGTAGTGTATTCGATATAGTTATTGCCTGCTTCTATAGGTGCAGTACCTAAATAGGTACCGAGCTGAATAATATTTTCTTTTGCCTATGGCTAAATATATGTAGGTACCTAGGGTAATTTTCGAGTTATCAACTTATCTTACGGTGTCACTTTTTCTCGATCTTTATAGAAATAAAGTACTATATAGCTACCTGAAAATTAAATGATAATAATTTTTCAAACTTGATCGAAAACGTCCGATAACTCGGATCTTACCATGAAATATTAATTTAAATTTCTCTTTAAATATAATAATTTAAATTTGAAATGCGATTCGATTTCTGAAAGTATATAACCACTATCTAGGTATATAGGCACCTATTATTTAATTTAAAAATAGTTACAGAGATAACCTGTGAGTTACAACAATTTTGGATACACGTACATTTGTTCATTTCTGATAACTACAAAATTTGCTTGCAAATATAGTAAATATTTAAATATAGGTAATTTAATGTAACTGAAATAAATACAGTTACTGAACTCTGCAAGTGATATTGAGAATTGATTAAGTAATTAATATTTTCTTTTTCAGGGTAGAGGTCATTACCATCGCCATAAGAAAAGCTTTAAATTTTGAGAGGTATAGACGAGGCAGTTACTGCAATAACGGAAGGAGAGATAGGCACAGCAGAATGTGAACGAACCCATAGCCAAGGGTAAATTATTAGATCTCTCACTGAATTATTGTATGCTTGTCTTTCTTAGCTATGTAATTCGATTGAGTCGATTTCCATAGATAATAAGTTTTGTTTTGATCTCAAGAGTTATAGTCAGCTTTTTATTATAGTCATGTTAGTTGTAATATCATATCTAACTATTCTATACTATATTATAATCACTCTTTATACTTATGATATAAAGCTAGATGTATTGTTTAATGTTACTGTTGAATCACCTTTTTAATGGATAGGTTTTTTTAACTTCGTTCTACTCTTTTGTTGTAACGATCTACGAATAAATAAATGAAAATCTAGAATATGATTTTTATTTGTCCATATCATTATGATGTTCATTTTATTAATAACAATGCTCTATTATAAATCTATTCAAGGCTTCAAAGGTAATTTATTAAACCTTATGATTTATTTATTGTGACCTGATGGGTCCAATGTGGTAATGCCATATTTAGCACATGGAAACTACCTAGTACTAAAGTAATTTCAATATTGGTTGCCAGTGCTTTTTCGACCCTGGCCCCATCATCCTCGGCATCATCTTATACCAAGATGGTTTCAACATTAGCCACCCATGCTGTCACCATGTGGGCCCAGTTTGTAAATAACCACACAGTACCAATGTGGTAGTGTCATATGTCACATGGAAACCACCTAGTACCAAGTTGATTTCAATACAGCTTGCCAGTACTTTTACGACCTTGGCCCCATCAACCTCGACAACATCTTGGGCCAAGATAGTTTCAACATTAGTAGCCCATACAGTCACCATGTTGGCCCATTTTGCAAATAACCACACAGTACCAATACGATTTGTCATCAGATTACGGGCTTGAATGGCACCTAGTGCCCACATTGGCCCCATTAACTGTGGTTGCTTGGGGTGGGCTGGGGCTCCATCTAGTTGAAAACAAATATCTCCTGGATTTAATTCCTCACTTAATTTTTTCATTGATGTTCAAAACGTCTTCTAACATCGAAAGATAACGTTGAGAGTTGACGGTGACGGATCTCCTCGAAGAAATAAGACCAGGCTACTCCACCCAACAGATGATGTCGAGAGGCCCTCACGCTCACCCGATTAGAGATTTGCAACTTTTTTCCTGTTGGGATATCTGAAGAAGAAAGTGTTCGAAAGTCTGCCACAAAATTTGTGAAGAATTGAAAATGCAAATTCAGGAGGAAATCGCTGCAATACCCAATGTGATGTGCAGAAGAGAAACATAAAACTTCAGAAATCGTTTTCAACAGTGCATCGACACAGATGGCCACCATTTCCTGGTGTCATCTTCAAAAAGTGATCACACAAACGGCATTGTATACTAATTTGGATAAAACGATAAATAGTTATGTAAGTGTTGTTTTACTCATCCAAAATTTTTTTTTCAAATGAAGGCAATTGATTTGCCCCACCCTGTATTCACTTTCAGTAACAAAATTTAATTTAGTTATTGAAACCTTCTATTTGCATCCAGACTACCAGCTGCTTGTCAGTCAAGCGTTTTGTTAGGTTTATTGTTACGAACAGAAGACTCTCTTTTAATATTATTAATTAATGTTTTCACGTTTGTTTTAACACGAAACTGATGAGGTGGACCATTTTTATTACCTCACATTCGATAGTATTGTATGAATGTTCTTCACTGTAAAAGTTCATTCTTAGCGGAAAATTATTTGTATTGACTGTAAGTATATACTGTATAAAATACCATCAATGTTGAAATTTTAGTAACCCTTTGACAATGTGGAATTTCCATTGAGTATAATTCTTTTCAATCCAATATTTTGTCAGGGTTTCTCCATACAATATTTTATCTAACTTGAAAACGATCCAATAGAACTGATCGAAATCGTGAATTGTTAAACTATAGAAGAAAGCCGTTATTTATTCTTCACAATATTATGATTACTCTTTTTAATGTTCATTCTTAGGTTTAACTTCTTACAAGTTTCTTGCAATTGGTGATTTCCAATGAAGGTTAAGAATAAGCAGGACAAACATACAAATATATTTAGACAATCTCTTCATGTAGCTTCAAGTCAAAGTTAGTTGTCAATTCAACTACAAACAAAATGCTCTTTGCTACAAACGACCAAAATTTATTTATTTATTTTCTTAAGAGTAAATAAATCTTTAAAAATCTCTGCCAATGGTTATATTATATTAATTTTTTCAGCAGGCACACTATTGAAAGCGAAGTGGGTGACTCGAGAGTTTATATAGCTAGGGAACGATCATTAAGCTTGCACTTCTATTTCTAGTATTTAGTTAATTTTCGTCGAAAATTGATATTTTTATAAATTTGAAAAAAATATATATAATGTTGAAAAGAAAAAAAATTGCTTCGTCAGATTTAATATTCGATTTAAATCAATTTCCTTAATGTGAAGAAAATAAAAAAGAATAAAAATAAAACACATAAAATGATTTTGAATATTTACTTTTATTTAAATAATTCTAATATACGTTGGTCTATTTCTATTAATAGTATGTAAAAATAAAGTAATGTTATCATAGCTAGATCTCACTTCAATTTACTAAGATTTTCATTTAAAAAAATACTATAAATAGCAGTTATAGTAATAAATATATATAGTTTAAAAGGCTTCAGCTCAAGAGCTGCGTATCAATTTTCAGAAAAATAAACCTAGTTACTCTTTAGGTAAAATATTCATAAATGTTTCCAGTGACAAGGAAGATATTCTAACATCAGTCGACACATTTAATCTAAACACCTACTATTCCATTGAGCTTGAAGTTGGGCTTACACTGATTAAAAATAGAGACATTCAATAGCCAAATAGCCATATCAATAGCCAATAGCCTGGGACATTGATCCGGTACAACAGTGTTTGGGTTCATCCAAATATTGATAATAGAATAATTTACTAATGATTTACAAAAGATTTGGGTTGAATGCCTAAATAGTCTTCGATTTAGGTGTTTGTCCAAAATAATATTTCAATTAATATGTAATTAATATTCATCATACAAATTCATATTTTCTATAAAATATTATTTGAACAGACAAACACTATCGAGACAATGACTAAGTTCTCTAGAAGCAAGACACAGGGAAGTATTCTAGTCCTTAGCTTTTCAAGCTTTTTATATCTCACTATCGGTCACTACTTTTTGAAAGAGAAAAATTAAGACACAGAGTTAGTTTCATGAGGCATACAGTCTTTAAAATAACCTACCTAGTAAATGCGAAGCGAAATCGGGGTAATTCGACTCCGACGGCTTAAATTTATCGAGTTATAAGAGAGAAAAGATCACTCTCTCACACAGCCAATCCTTTCAAAAATTATTATCCAATTTCTAGTGGAGGGCTGAAACTCAGAAAATATATACAGAGAATTTGCACCGAACGGCAGACCAAACTAATATACAAATAATACTAATAAAATAGATTTCATTAACAAATAACGTAGTACTCTTTTATAAATACAATTAGTCATCATTTGAGTCTGATGAATAAACATTAGAAGCAGTTTCTGCAAAGTAAGTCTAAGCCGTTAACTAGTCCTACCTACGTTATTCCTATGTACAACAATTATACACGTGCATGCTACAGTAGCATAAGCTGCTTACAAATAATATGATACACCACAATGAGCTAGCTTTGTGCCCGAGACAAATTTACCGCAAGAACATCTAAGTCCAGGGTAAATTTCACGCCTAGGTTGAAATATTTTCATTGAGAGGAGGGTCTGATTTAGAGGAAAATTTGACTATTTGTACCTTTAGAGTTAAAAAAAGTGCATCAAAATCATACACAGGGTTGAACAGTGATTAGTGGTCCAACCTAGCAAAAACAACACAATCATTATTGCTACACTAACCAACAGTATATGAATAAATTGCACAAATTCCCTATGAAAAAAGTTCGACAAATCAACTAATCTGATAATTTTCTCCACTGTTCAGAAATACATTATTTACATATCAATTTGTGACACAAGTAATCATAAGTGGGTGCTGAAAGCAAAATAATCTAAAGTGTGGAACAGAAATGGAAGAAAATAATTAAAATCTACTTAATTAAGTAAATACATTTCTATAAAGCAAGACTGATCATTTTTGCAAATTGAAGAAAGTGAACTTAAATTGATTTAGGTACCTGAGAGCACATTCCGAAAACAAGAAGCATTGATTTAAATGTACTGAACGAAAAGAATTTCTGAATGATTAAATACCGGAAAAATACTATGTTGTTATACAAAATCTAAGTTACTAGTACATAAAAGACAATAATTAAACTATTATTGTATACTCGTATTGCTAGTTTTACATTTCAAATGATACTTTTAAGTTAAACAGTCGTAGAATCGTAGAACCATTGGATTGATTAGGTTTACATATTCAATATAACCAGACAAAACTAACGAGACATCACTTCAAAGTTCATTACCGTTGGTTTTTAAAACTCAAAAGAGTTTCTTAAACCTTGATACAAGAAATAAAATAAACCAGAGGAAAAATGTTCAAATATGAGATTCTGGTATTTAATTTCACGTCACATATTTTAGAACTCAAGGAAAAGTAGTGAATTTATAAATAAATACATAAAAGATAACATTTCACAAATTGGTTTATGTTAGTAAAATAAATAAGAAATTAAATTATTAATATTAGAATGAGATTGAAAGTTTCCTAAAAATCTCAGTTAGAATACGAAATCACGCTGGTTGGAGTATTCTCATCAGCTTTATACTTTATAGAAGGTAAATATTCCCCTATTAATTTTTGAACACATGAGTACGGGCACAAGCTCCAGAAGAACTAAGTAAAACAACATCCAAGTCACTCGCAGTCGTCCACGTGAAAACACGATATGGTAGATTTTGATGTCATCCATGAACGATTGTGAGTGTTTTTCGAGGTTGAAATATTAAGTAGATGATTGTCTGAGACATTCAAAGATAGGTGTTCAATTAGGCACCGGAACAGTCTATCTCGACGATATCTTTGGGCACATCAACGAATTGGTACACCAGACGCTGTCCGTCTACCTTCGCCAAGATACCTCTCTGGTAGTAGTACCTGAAATAGAAAATGGTATGTCAGTCAATGGGAAAAGATTTTAAATACTATTACAATAATATTAAAAACTAAGTATTCAATTCATTTATATTATAAAATTGAACATTCAAACTACTGTTGAAAAACTTAACCGTATTACAAAAAAAAAATAATGTAAAACGAATATAAACATCTAAAAATTGGTCACCACAGCTTTACTGTGAAGCAATTAGAATATATTTTCTCACCTTAAAGCTCTGCCCATGGTTTCGTAGTTCATATCAGGCTTGTTTTTGTGTTGGCCCCACAGTTTAGACACGGTCTTGGAATCTACCAATTTGAAAACCCCTTTCTCTCGATTCGTCCATTTGATGTACTTGGGACAGCATTCGGAGTCCTGTAAGAGTTTCAGAAGAAACTCCCATAAGTACGTGGTCGAGCCTGAAAAAAAATAAGAGAAGTTAGTTTACATTTCATAGGTATCGATTTATTTTAAATTCCAGGGCTTTAGAAAATATTGTCCAACGTTTAAAATATAAACCAAAAGCATCCAATTAATAGTTTAGCAGTTTTGGTATTTAGAATATAGTGTAAATTACCTTCTCTGCTTTTCCTCTTAGCAGGTTGCTGAGGATTGGCACCGCCGTCAATGTTCTTAGGCTTCCTCCCCTTCTTCTTCATGCGTTGTGGCATGTACGGGTCCATCATGTAGAAGTCTTCGGCTGAGGAAGGACTTGACGGCGATCCAGTAATAGGGTTGTGGGTCAATCCAAGGTGGTGTCCCATATGTGGGTTCTGTCCCATTAACAGAGAGGACAACTCTGTGTTGGAATGAGTCATGTTGTTGTAGTGGGGCGATGAGGAGATGTGTGAAGACTGGGAAGTGATGTGAGGGGATTGGGTGTTCATACCGGAGGAAAAGGGAGAACTGGCACTAGAAATAGGGTCGATAAAACTGGATGAGGAGAGAGACATGCCAGAGAATCCCCCATTGTTATTGGCTCCAATTGATGAAGAATCTGGTGGAAGAAAGTGTACCGTTAGCATGGGTAGAAAAACTCTTAAGAATTATAACAAATTGTTGAAACAATATAAGTAATGATAATACAAATTTGATAATCACCCTAACGTTACCATTAAACTAAAATAGTTTTTATATAAAGTTATTATACGACTCGACATATTTCAAGACTAACCTCTTGAAAAGTTGAGATGCTGATTGTGTTGCTGATTAAGCATAGGGTGCTGCTGATGGTGCTGAGGCTGCATCAGCAGTGGCTGGTGATGCTGCTGCATCCCATGCACTGACGACTGGTGCATCTGGTGTCCATGAGGGTGACGAGACTGACTGCTGGAGTAGCCATTGGGCAATGAAGCTGGTGAGTCGGGATTGTTTCCGATGCACACTACGGGAGAAAATAATATTTAGCAATTGTAACTATATCTTATTCCACATTAAATCCAACTGAATTGAACTTTATCATATAATATGATTGGATATTCTAATGATTAGGGTATCACATGAAGTAAAAATAGCGGTTATCTTAATTTAATAGAAAAATAAATGTAATTTCTATCATCATGTACTAGATCAAGTGAATAATTGTTGCAATGATGCATGACTTCTCTTTAGTTTTTTGGTGATTAGAAAACAAGTTAGAGTTTGGTATAAGATCTACGTTTGTGCAATTACATTAGGTAATTATAGGTAATAAACGATAGAGAATTTCTTACGATAGAATTACTTACTTTCGCTAACATTCTGACCAGAAGAAGAGTCAACATCTGATACTCCTGAGTCAGCGGGAGAAGGAGGTAGAGATCCTGGAAAGAAAAAAAGAAAATGTTAATAAAATGAATTATTGTAAGGTTTCACCTATGCAAAGTATACAACTTTTGTTGATCCTCTTTATCTGTGTTTAAATATTTTAATACTGGGTAATTTAAATTAGGATTTTAGATTGGAGTTTGGAAAATTCAACTACTAAATTAGAGTCTTATAGATTAACTTAAAATAAAAAAAATATATATGATACGATACATGAGAAGAATACTATTTCACCAAAATTTCAAAGCAAAATTTTCTGCCGCCATGAATTCGAGCTCAGAAAAGGAAAATGATGTTTAAAATGGGTGTTCCATTATTAAGAGAAATGGTGAAATAACGATGTAAGGTCATATAACTGACTAAAAGCAGTGACTGATTAGGTCAATTAAGTCATTGAGAAGGTCAAGGCAGGTCAAATACACACAGTGACAGTACGATACGAGTTGAACAAAGCTTGCGTATTTTCTGGAGATTTTCGGTACCGCTGCCACAGACACTAGATTTATTGTTTCATTTGAATTTTCTTCACAATAATAAACAGTGGCTTAAGACATTCGATAATGAAAAGGAAGTGAACTTTGACAAAGCTCTACAGTTACGCCATTGTGCCAGATAATAATGTCATTTGATCTTTTCGAAAACCTAAAAAATTACTGTTACCTTTTTAGATGTAAATGGAAAAAATCTTGTTTTAATGGATTCATATCCTGCTTTTGAATTTGTTTTATGATGCTACGGATAAGAAATCGAAATAAAGATTTTTTTTAAGATAAAGAGAAGTAACAATGATGGAAATATAAATAAAGTACTGCTAGAAGGAACTATTTCACGTTATTCAAAATGACCAGTTTTTTTCTAATGTGAGAACAAAACGAAGATTTTTTTGATAATTCTATGATAGTAGTGGAATTAACAGAAAAAATTATACAACTTTTTGAATGAATCTAGTGATTAAAATAGATTTATTTTTTATTTTTTGTTTTCAAAAATAATTATATTACTTAATTTATACTTTTATTTTTAGAAACTTCAATCAATTAAAAAAAATATGCGTCAGTATATTGACTATAATGGATGTACATAGAAAGGCTAGTTATTTTTAGACCATAGGCTTATTATTTTCGAGTCCTCTCATATTATCTTCCGGCAAAAAGAAAACAGGAAACCTGGGTTTAACCGGTTTTTTTCGGTAAAGGAACCTAGCGCTTTATGAATGGTTCTTAAGGATCAAATTTTAATTGTGACCTTTGACATGTGGCCGAGGAAATGAGCTACGAGGTCAAACTGAGATAATTGACCTGGCACAATGGTTAAATTTGAAGTAGTTTATTTTTTAGGTACCAATTGTATATGTTCATAATGTAAAACCTAAATATCGGAATAAATATGTTTGAAAAACAGTGTAAAGTTAGGCACATTAGTGTGTGATTCAAGCAAAATATATCAATGTAAGTTTAGATTTCAAGTCACGCATGTAACCATGATTCCCATTCCTAATATAGATTATAGGCGGAAATTCCAGTTAGAGTTTTCTATTCATAGCTTAGTCATGCACAGCAATCATATATCACTCACGCAAATGGTTTCTAAAATTGATTGAATCACACCTATAGTGACAATATTTTATTAATAGTAGATTTAGCGTATAGTGAGTACCGAAATTGATTTAGTGAGTACCGAATTTAATTCAGTGAGTACCGAATTTAATTTAGCGAGTACCGAATTTAATTTAGTGAGTACCGAATTTAATTTTCAGTTTGCAAACAAGCAAAACAAATTCGGTAAGGCCGTACACACGAAAGGTTTTTTAAGTCTTTCTAGCAGACTTTTTACTAAGTTCCACCTACTTTTCCCCACAAGATTTTTGAAAAAAAAACCTGCGTGTGTACTACCCATTACTCTATCCCCGTAAAACAGCCCCAACTCCTCCCCAATTCCCCGTGACGTCATGAGCAAACACGTGAAAGGCGAGAGAGGGAGTATCGTAAGTAACCCGTGCGTCGTTACTTCCAACACAATCGATACTGACCTCTAGCCTCAAATTCAGTAAATTATTTCTTTAGAATGTTGATATTGAAACTTTAAATAATGACAAATTATTGGTCAGGATTATTATAATTTAATCAATATAAAACTATTTATTATATACTTTTCATGATTATTATTAATCATTTTCTCTGAAGCATTGATACAAACTAAAATTTAAAATCATCATTACAATTAAATTCAACGTTTTTCAAATTATTTACCTAATTATCTATTGAGATATTAATTAACTTTTCAAACTAACTAACTTTTCGAACAATCCACAGTTTGTAGAAGAGCTTGACATTTTTTTATTTTTTAATCAAATAGAAAGCTAATCGAATAATAAACTCATTAATACATCCGATATCGCACACCGCAGTAACATTCCTTGATTTCATAATAATTATCTCATTTCTCCGATAGCTTCTCATTCTCCAGACTATTTTAGTCACCATCTCCTCAATAATTAATGCAATCAATGGCAGGTAGAATGATTTAACGAGTAAAAAGGTAGGTAGTTGCTTCTAGAGATTATATAATAGAGATAAACTAAAGATTCATTCAGAAATAGGTTCACTAACCGACTAACAATTAAGTGAATTATTATTCGGTTATTGTATAATATAAATCCCAATATATGGAGACTATATCGAATTCCAACAAAAGAAGCTTCTAAGTTTTCGAACACAATACGCGATACCTGACCTTAACCTTCAAATTACAGGCGCTGGTTCGAAACATGTGCATCCCCACTTTAAAACCCGGAGACCGAAATTCACCTCATACACCTACATAATGACGTCAGAGGAACCATGACAACCGACCAATCCAATAACCGTGACGTCATGCCTTTGCTACGCAACAAAATCGTCTCGACCAATAAGAGGCCTGGACTCTAGTTCTTCCTCTTTGTAGTCAATTATTGAAGAAACGAAGGGTGTGACGTCAGCATGGTACTCCTACACAATACATCAGGTCGATAGAAATAGCGGTGATGGGCTTGAGAGGTCACGCTACCGGCTATATTTGGAATGTCATGCTTTGCCCCCATTAGACTTGCTTAAAAACAAAAAGGGATCTTCGATGTCTTTTTTATGCAAAGAGTAAGATATTTTATCGCCGGGTTGCCAATTATCTCCAGAAAAAGATGAATGGTAATGACTGTATTTTGTGAAAAGATGAAAACTATTCATTTTTTGAAGGGATCGTCTTGATTTTTTTTAAATTGGGGAGCACATAGTAAATTTCTTAGATTAAAAGTATTTTAACAATAGAAAAATTCATAAGAGATCTACATGACTCATTCATTTTACTTTAAAAGATCGTACATAATAACGAACATGTTTTTTTAATAATTCAAGTAGATCACTTATGAGTTTTCCATTTATTAGTTCTGATATAAACTCACCATTGGAATTGTGATAGACTGTTCGATGTCCGTTGTGCGAGGCAGGGTTGAGACCGTAGTAACCGTTGCTTTGACCGTTAATAAAGCCTGCGATTGGACTGCTGCTATTAGAGGAGCTTGAAGAACGCCCGTTGCTTGGTCTCAGGATGTCCTGAAGGTTGCTGGTGGCCATAGGGTTGCTGGGGAGATGGTTTGCTCGCATGAAGTGCTGGGGGTGTTGTGAATGGAGTTGGTGGTGAGGGTTGGAGGAGTTGAGGGGAGATGAATGGAGGGAGAGACGGCCATCTGGAAGGGGTTGACCCGTGGAGGAGACCCGACTGTTATCCGAGGTGTGAACTGAAAAGAACAAAAGTAGAAGTTAGGTAGGAGTTACAAATGACACCATTGTTAAATAATTGAGATAATGAATAGTGATTGTGAAGCAGGTGAGGTGTTGCACTATCTAGTCAGGTAATTTGTGATATTTTAGGAAGAGATTTGCATGCTTCTGTCCATTGTCACGGGGGGTCTTTATTCTTGGCACTAAGTAGGTTGATTTGAGATAGTGACATTATCTTACGAGTGATCAGGCTTAGAAAGTGCACCAAAGAATGGCCTTGTCGCAGTGAAGGTCAAATGATGCTAAGAAGAATCCGTAAACAAATGATAACGCGGGCACAGTGGTGACTACTAGAGCGATGTCATTAAAGAATTACAACTTAGATAGGATATTTATTTAACATCCACTTGATTATTCGTGTTTATCCTGGTGAAATTAATTGGAAAAATGTGCGATGAATAGAGTCAAGCCATTATCTCAGGTTTGATATGCAGAGTGATAAGATGCCAGTATTTGTCGTACGACTGGGTAATAATACAAAGATTAGGGTATTGGTAACATGATGTAGATAGCAATAGGTAATAATAGTGTCTAGCTTGGAGGTTGCATCTTGTGTTATGTCTACAAATGTTATCTTATTTACCAGTTACATGATTGAAAATAAGAAAAAATGTAAAGGAGTACCCAATAGAGAAAAACTTGCAATCTATACTGCAGTGTAATCAGTACTTCATTGTGCATAATATATATATATATATATATATATATATTTATAAATTGAATGGAGTATTACTCTAGTGATTACAGAATTAACTGATATATATAAGTACAATATAAAAATGGTTATATAATAAAATATAATAATATAATTCTATTGCTCAAAATATATAATATTTTATTTTTACTATTGTAAATATAATGATTAAGTTCTGATGTTCAGAATATCTTTTTATGTTTTAAAGGACATCAAAAGGACAATTTAAGCCCATAAATTAGCTTCAAAATCTACCTTAATTGACCTTAAAGGAAGCTCTCACTTTCACTGGAAAATTCCCCGTTGCTATTTTTTAAATCTCCACTTCCGTCTATCATACAGACAGTCACAATTAGCTGTTTATGGCCATAGCTGTCCATAGTATTGCTATGCAGTACGCTGCTCATAAAATCCTTTTCAACTGACGATGAAGCGAGTCAGGCTCACAGAGTGTTTCACTGATGAAGCTTTGCTGTGCTATTCCTACCAAGGAGAACTCACTCTACTTTAGTCACTGATGGTACTTCAGTGCTTGTAGGTGACCTCGTATACTATGACACACGCACGAACGAACGAACAAACTTACAACGAAAACGTAGTAAATTAATGTGTCTATTAATTATTTTCAATTCATTAAGTTTGAATATACTGAAATATTAGATAAAATGGTTATATGATTAAATATAATTCAATTAAGAATTGATGTCAATCGAACGTTATTACTTAATATTGTTATAATGCAGGAACAACGTGTCACAATGAAACAATAATCATATTTAAAAAAGTTAATTTAAAAAAGGAATATATTGAGTCAATAGATGAAATGGTAAATGGTAGAGTCATCTCCTACAAAAATAGTAAATAGGCCATATAGGTATAACAAGTGTGGAATGACAAATTATTGAACACATGTGTATTTTCCAGAAAAATGAAACGTGTTTTCAGAGCACTCTTTTGAAATTTGATATTACTAAAATAAAATAGGGTTCAGTATTCAAATGGGACAGTCTTCTTAGATGTCTTTGCTCTTTTGACCTTAATTAAGATCTTGTGCCTTATTTTGTAATTAGGAGAATAACAGTCAGGTAAAAAGAATGATCTAACACTATTTAATACTCGTGATAACTTCCTTAATAGCATTGGGTGATGTTTCACCATATTATAATTATAACTGATTTTCATCCACAGCAAGGTAGGTTAAATATTTTTCTTTGAATTTTGTTCCTATGGTGCTAGAACAGGTTTGAATTAACAGGTAACATGTTTATGCTCTAAGTTGAACTGTTACCACACTGTGTGTTACTTGGCATTACTAGTAATGCTTTATTGTAGCAAGAGAATAAGGACTATTAGTAACAGCAGAAATAGGATAATTATCATTATTCGTTTTATTTTAATTGGTACCATGATACCTGCAGCTATCATCATAATAATGATTATACTATACTTTTTATTAAATGATCGGAGATGTGGAATCTTCCAATAAATCGGAACTTACCCTATAAATGTATATATAGTATAACACTAAATAATGCAACTTCTGTAAGATTTTGTTTATTTTAAAATAACCACAAACGTCTGAATTTTCCCCGAATTTACTCGCTCACGTCAGGCTATTGTTGTTGTTCTTTTTTCCCAGGTACAGTGATTCATTGCAGATCCGAGAGAGGAAAGTAAAAGTAATTTAAAGAACAACTCCAGTAGTGTGGATACAAGGTCACTAGTCCATTGTCTGCAGCTACTGGCCCTAAGAAAAGAACATGACTGCCTCGCGTAGGAATAGCACGGGCAGAGATATTTCCTTGCCGACTGTACTACTTTATGAATGGAAATAGCTGATAAGGGTGATGCGTATTTGAATATTTTTTCAACGTAATTTGATCTATTCTCTCTACTCACGTTATTAGTGAGTAAATGTTTCTATTTTGAAGAGACATGCTTGATCCATTATCATCAGATCACGTGCATTTTAGGCAAGGTTAGATCTTCAATCAGCTGATCGTGTAGATCAATATGCACTGGAGATTGCACTCGGGACAATGCAGTGCACTTTGCAGTGATATTTAGGATACTTAAACTTGCATTATTGGTCAATAATATATCGATAGTAATGATCTAAACTGTGTTTTTGAGTTAGAAACAGAAACATATTATCTTTGAAATGCCAAAAAAAACTTTTTCAGCGATTATAATAAAACTTTGAATTTTTTTTACGCTGTATACATATCATATTTCATAACACATACATATCTATCCATATTAAAGTGATACAGACGAGAATAATTCAAGATACAGAATTATAATTATCCATGATACATCTCCACATCATAAAGATGCATATGATACACACAGACACATGCTAAGTATGTTTTGAAACATGCTCTTCTATTTGATAACACAGACTGTGTGTAATAGCGTTGGTAAACATTGCCAAATATATTCATGGAGCTTTACCAGGAGAATATTATGAACAATAGTCTTCAATATTTATGGTAATTAGAAAATATCTCCAATAGCTAGTATACAAGAACAAAAAGTGCTAATATCTTTTTTGAGATCATTTTGAATGCATATATGTAGGTCATTCAGCCATGGGTACGTGGATGGTGCTTTGCGACTTGGTGCTTATTCCTTAGTACTATTTCTAGCTAATTGGGTGGTAGAGGGTTAAACATCAATATCATGAGAGCTACTCTTCCATTAAAATATAATTGAATATAATTATATAACTTGAACTGAAGGCAATGATTTGATATTATTATATATCTAATTTTCCTAATTAAATACAGTGTATATTAGAATGTTAATTATTCAAATTTATCTCAAATGATTATGAATAGCATTAACACTATTTTCGATGAAATTATCATGTGCAAGTACTGATCAGATAAGATCAGTACTTTAAAATACTCCCTTGCTTTTGACATAATGAGCCACCAGGAAGAGTAAATATACTACCTACAATCAATTCCCCCAAACAGGAACACACTCTGAGTGACGTCACAACTTTCTCTTTCCATATTGGGTTCACTCATAGGATTTTTATGGTATTCCTATCGCGCACACGATATTATTACATTGTCACACGGAAATCGTAGTAATATAGGTTATTCGAGTTCAAGTTATGATGGCATCGGAAGCAACTACTCACTTGAACTCTTGATATTAAAACAATTCAAAATGATTGAACATTTATTATACACATGCTATAAAATATTGATGGTTAGAATTTCCTTTAGAAAATTAGCTTCTAACAGCTTGCATAAGAAATTTTATTAAAGTGAAGTTGAATTGTATTAATAATGAAGTTTGTATCTCTGATTTAAATAGCATAAAAGAACGCTTGTCAGAGTGCGTTGAGCCCGACATATTATGCGTGCATTTGTCGCCGACGACCATGGAACGCGCGAAGTGAAAACAGCCTCGTCGAGGCTAGACCAGGAGGGTCATGGTAGTTCGTTGGTCCAGGAAATAAACGATATTCCTATGCACTCTGCATTCCGGATAATAGATGAGGAAAAACTAGCATATGAACTGACGTGCTGGAGTCAAGGAGGAACATCTCTGCTAGAGGAGCACTGCAGTTTTGATTTGCAGGCAGCAATGCAATCGTCATCACCGAGGCAAAATGAAGTCGATTTAGAAACCAAATAGAAGAAGAGTAGAAAAAAGAAACAAGAGCAGAGCTTTTTCTTGCATTAAAATCACTGTAAATAATTGAAAGCAGATTTGAATGAATCATTTGGAAGGAAGTCACGTCGCTGAAAAAGGTTTGGATGTCCAAGCAACCAGGATGTAAACAACGGTGGAAGAATTCCGGTGTGGCTTTCACTTTTAAAATCAATCCGACGATGCATGAAAAACAAGAATTTAATCAATTTCTTTTTCACTTGGCAGGTAAAATTCGAAATGGTGATATTGCGTAATTGCAGGAAATTCTCATCACAAGTTTCACTTCTAACAATCGTTAGTGATGAATATTTAAATCTGCTGCCACAGAATATGTTAGTTTTAACATATGTCAGGCAAATGAGAGTGAAACTGTTATCTATGAATAAATTCATTAATAGTTTCTATTGAGTTTAAGATGCATTTACTGATGCAGCAGAATATACTAGTGAAAACACGGATTGGAGAAAGAGAAAACGTAGCCGGTAATACTTGGCTCGTCTCTTCGATACCGGAGAGAGTAAGAAAGTTAAGCGCTACGGTGAGATCTGCTAATTCGATAACACTTTTACACAAAAACTATAAATAATCCAGTCTTAGATGTCCTGCTTATTTGGATTAAGGTGAATGAAAACTAGTTGGACATAGAGCGCATACTACTCCTCCATAGTCAATAAAACATAAAATGGAAAATGTTACTAAACAGATTATATAAATATGAAAAAAATACTATTCCTTGACATCAGTTTAGATGCAGTAATCCCTTTTCATCACACCTGTTTAATTCGCTAAATGGTTAGAATTGTGATGTTCATCACGTAGATTTCACTTTCGTATTTTCTAGCCACTCTCACTAGTGTTATGAATCAATGCATCACGTGCTACCGGAATTAATACATGCATGCGTAGATTATCAAAACGGAAATGTCATTAAACCCATTAAATATCACATGAAAGTATCAATTAACTCTTCATTTTTAACATACATAATGTCTTTTTTTTCATTATTTACCATGGACAACCAACGATAAAGTTTTAGGATTTAACATTTTACCAAAATTAGAAAATTCTTTCAGGTATAGAAAGCATGGTGACTTTATATTTGAATGATCGACTAGACAAGGTACAGAGATCACACTAGGTAGCGAAAGTTAGTCCCATGAGAGAAAGCTGGAGTTGTCGGCAGAAGAGATATCTTCTCTTCCTCTCTTATAAATATCTATTTCAATCATATGATACTTTTAATGAAACCTTTGGAAAATGTAATTATTAGATCATCACTAAGAAAAACAATCATAAAATGTTAAAACTCAGTAATGTGAGAACTCTACACTATAAACCTTGATGCTCATTTGTCTGAATTTTCCAGGAAAAGAAAACATAAGATTCTTGTTATGAAAGTTCAATATATATAATTTCTCCCAATCTCCACTTTACTGATGTCATAAAACATATTCAAACATTATTGTATTGATACAAATTCAACAGCTTTAGACATCAATTTCTAATTTACCCGAACAAAAAAAGTGTTCGAGGAAGAAGAATATGGAGCCATTACGTATACTTGTTTAGATAAGGAATTAGAAATTTAGCTGTTAGTCTTCTCACAATATTGACTGGGAGGCACAAGGTCAGCCCAAAGAGTTGTCTAGGAAGTAGCGACATGACCCATTGTCACTGATATACATTATTATAATAGTCACTGCAATCAATGACCAACCTATTGCCACATGCACCAATATATGAAAGTTTATGAAATACCTATTAACAGGGAAGTGAATTAGAGTGTTGCCATATGAACTGGTGGCAGCGGTGGGATTGCCTTTGAATGGTAATATTGAGAAGTGGGTTAGCGGAGATTAGGCAACACTAGTTGGTGTGTGGTTGGGAACTTGCGACACAATCAAGGTTTTTTGTTCAGTGGCTTAATGAAGTTCATATAGAAACCTTCTCAAACTAGTTAGGAAATAGTGGTGTGATTATAACTACCATATAAAAAAAATATACCTTGTTTGATTGATTGAACTCTAGCAGAGGTTCTTAAATATTAATAGTTTCTTATTGCAAGCATGATAAAATCAGAAATAGTCTAATAGTCAATCAAATTTATTCAGATAGTTATTCTCGCAGCTTGCATTGCGTAACAACATCAATAACAATAATGTGTGGGAGAGGAAGAGACTAATTACAATAACATTGAAAGGTAGAGGATGACACAAATTAAGCACACTGACGCACTGGGTCACAAGCAGCAAACAGTGCTATTCTTACGAGGGAAAAGTCATCAAATGTAGAAACTGCGAGAGGTAGGGTTTAAACTAGTGGGGTGAGGGGAGGGGGTTCTTGACCCTCATAGGAAACACATAGGGAAGTATCAGGTGGAGGAGGGGGGGGGGGAGAGTCACTAATAGTATATATTGAGAGTTCAAGGGAGTACATCTGAATATGTATGAACAGTCATGCAATAGAGTTTATGTACTGGTGATGTGGTAATAGTGTAAGGTCAGAGTGTAGATGACTGTACAGAACTAGTGAAGGGAAGTTGTAAGTTTATTTCCATGTAATAGGAACAGTTGAGCGTGGCTCTTTAAACTTATTTCTGAGACAGGGAACGTTTTAGCACATTAAATCACAATGTTGTGAACTACATGACACTACACTCAGTACATTACACTTCATGTGAACTAGAGTCAGATGGTACAACAGCTACAAATGTAACTAGTGTATGAATTATTCTTGTTAATCATTACTTCTAGTGAGAGTAATTATGTAAAGCGATTTTTCGTCGAGAAATATTTTTGGAAAATGTTTCTCAGAGTAGAGTTTTTTACTATCATGACGTACTGAGAGCAAGTGAAATTTAATATAACCAAGGTTGAAGTTTCATTGTACGAGAAGTGCAACATCACGTGTGCACATAGAGTGCAATATGCACTAAAAGGTGCACCTTTGACAGTACTATGTAAGAGATAAATAGCTACTTTGAGCGACATTCTAAATGCACTTATTGTATCTCATTAATTCGCTTCAAATTAATGAAAGGAGGTTTGTAAGTGACACTACCTAATGAGTTACTTATTTACGCCCATTCAACTATATTTAGAAGGGTTACTGAATAGAACTGATTTCATTCATCGATATATATACATGTAGAGGTTGGCGTAGGCCCTTCAACATACATTATAATGTATGGCAATGAGGAAATATCTATATACTATTTTAACTCATCAACTGTTTCTTGGTAATGAGATTTAAAATAATTCGGTTTCACAGAAAAGTTTAAAATGAAATAAAATAAAGATCTTTTATTTATAGTAAGAAAAAATATTGAGATAGAAGAACTCTGACGGAAAATCTTAATGTTTGCGTTCTTTTTCTTCGCAGTCATTTCCTTTTCTAGAGTTATGTGTGTGCATTAAAGTGATATAACAATAACCAACATCACATTGGCAAGAAAAGCTTCTACACATCTAGAACAACCAACGTGCAAACATTATGTCTGTGCGACCAGGAAACGAGAGGCAACTATTATTGCACTAGAACTAGCAAGCAGTCATTTTGACTTCTTTTTACTTTATAAACATTTGTATCTCATAAATTATCATTGGTAAATACTTATTTTTTTTATGTATCTCGTTATATTAACAATTAAAAAAATTCAAGTATCTACCAATAATAATCTATGAGATACAAATGTTTGAAAAAAATAAAAAGCAGTCAAATTGACTGCTTTGTTGTTCTAGTGCTAAATTGCCATAGAATAATATTAATATAAAAACATTTGGCTTCTATTTAGTCGATCTCGAGTGAATCTAATTGAATCTAATAAAATAAACGTTGATAAAAAGTACACGTGGTAATAAAAAAAGTGAACAGGATAAAATGTATTAAAAGTGATAGTAATAAATAATCTTCTTAATCTTCAGAAGATAGTTAACACAAATCAGGTAAAATGAAGGTAGACAAACAATGTCACGTCGAATAATTTACCTTTAATTAGCAGATACAGTGTCAGGTGTCTCAAAAAATACCGCTTGTATTTCAATAATTTGCAATATTTTGTTACTCGTGTATTTCTATTTACTTAGGCGAAAGAAATAAATGTAGGACAAAGTAAATTTAATCATGTTAAAACTTTTTATAAAATGTATTTAATTTCATTTTAAAAGTAAATCTTTACAGAAAAAACTAATAAAACTCTTAAAAACTATAAAAGTGTTATATTTCAATAATCTATGTATCTTTAAATCAATTGATAAATTGTGAGTGCTATTTTCTTAGGTTTCTGTAACGGGTCTCTGACAATAAAGTGTTGTTTAGAATTTAATGCTATTTAGGTCATTTCCTAAGCAGACAGTAATTATTACATCAAAACAAACGAACATCGGGGAGATATATCCTGGTGTGTGTATGTTTGTGTACACCGTGACGTCACGATAAGCACCAATAGCCATTAAGGGCCGTACACACGCGGGTTTTTTTAAGTCTTTCCACCAGAGTTTTAGCTAAGATCCTCCTACTGTTTCCACGAGAATATAAGAAAAAATGATATAATAATTATATATTTTAGTTGGTATCCATGATACCTGCAGGTATCATGGATACCAACTGAAATAAATATCAATTATATCTTTTTTTCTTTTATTCTCGTGGAAAAAGTAGGAGGAGCTTAGCAAAAACACTGGTGGAAAGACTTAAAAAAACCCGCGTGTGTACGGCCCTTTAGGAAGGAGGTATATGTAAACAAGGTAGTCAGAGGTTGCTACAAGGATAATACGAACTGGGTCACATTCATACCATTTCCTATAACACTCGGAAAGGAAATCTAAAAGTGAAGGAAATAACCATTAAAAACATAATGTTTCCAGTTTGGACAAACCACAGAAATATCAACATGGACTGCAGAGATTGGCCTCATTTTCGAAAACCGAAATAAAACCAAAATCCGAATGAGAGAAAAAATCAAAAGTTGGTCATAAAAAATTAATGGAAGTGAAATTGAGAACCGGTTTGCATGCGGTTAAACTGTTAGGGTCCCACCAAGTCATGAGAATATTCGCCAGTTATGGCTAATATGCATAGCAATACTGGATAGGCAACTAAAAAAAGCTGAAACAAAAGTAGAGCATCTTGCGTGTTTCCGACACTAAAAAGCAGTCGATTGGTTATAGCCGTTATATAGGATCACATTCCAATGAATAAATTGGTTAAATAACATTGAATATCTATAGGCTATATTTGTTATTTAGCTATTTAAGAAGTTTTAGAAGCAAGGAAGCCTTTCTTTAGGTAGTCATAATGACTCTAAGTACATCAGTACGGTTTGTGGTGTAGTCCGTTACAACAACAACACGAGGCTGTGGTTAAGACGGTAATTTAATGGGAAAGATTAATAAATTGTCATAAATGAGCATTAATTTTATGAATAAAACTTATCTGATTATTTGTAAATGAATGAATTTTAGTTTTGACATTAAAGTGCGGAAATAATTTATTGTAAAGATAATTCATCATTGGAATCAAACTCCTCAACATAGTAAACTGAAGAGAATTTAATACCTTATTTTTTAAAATGTGATCTTGTACTATGAATTTCAATCTTAACTTGTATCGTAATGGAATAAAAATATTTGTTATGGAAGTACTGAATTTGATAATGTAATACATACATATATTATTATGTTAACTGTACCATTAAACACCGGGCACAGGTGTTAACGAAGAGAGTGCACCTGCAATTTATTTTATAATAAGCACTTGGTCTAAATACACTTTTATGACCACACAATGGTACACACCAAACACACGCAATGGTTCACACCACAAACACACACTGTACACACCACACACGCAATGGTACACACCACACATTTCCACACACCACACATTTGTATACACCACACACACATTCATACAAACTATTCATATAAAATGTTACAAGTCATTTTAAATACACAAAATATACATATTCATACACAAAATCATACACAAATTCAAATTACTACAAACAAAAGAGTTGTGTGTAGCAATCACAATTGTGTGTACTCGAAGTACACACAATTGTGGTGTGTAGCGAGGAAATGATTGTGTGTAGGAATCCCTGTGTGTGTATGTGTACTATGAGTAGAAAGAGAAAAGTGGGACAAGGTTAGCTACATACACTTTGCAGCATTTACTTCCATCCTACAATATGTGTATCTAGATGAGTGTATCCATACACATGTATACAGATACACTCTATACACCTGTAATAGCAATATACCTCAGTGGCATGGAGAGCCATATTTGTAATGTATCGATTAGGTACATTATACCATTAAATAATATGGAGCAATGAACTCTATGGCACTATCCAGACTATCATTTAGTAGATAATTAAATCACAAGGTTTAATAGAATTTTGCAACTGAAAGTGAATTCTTATTTAATTACCTGCTGTTTAACAGGTAACTTTAAAAAACAGGTAATGTTATAATAACTTAAACAATGCTAATCTTGTATTCGATTTGTCAATAACAACAATTAATAAAGTTAAAATGTCAGAAAGATATTTGATATTAGGGTGAGTTACGAATTATAGGTCGATTTCAAATTTTCGGTCATATAAGAAAAAAAGAGATATAATCATTAAAATGAAAAGCGAATAATAATAATTATATCTCATATTTCTTAAATGATCGAAGATGTGAAACCGACCGTTCATTCGTAACTTCCCTAGTATGTATTGTATATAGGTTAGGTACATGTATCTCAATGCTACGAAATTGTCATGCTATTTCCCGTAGATTTAAGCTAACATTTGGTAACTGTTATGCAATGGCACGGGGTTAAGCTAACAAGGAAAATAGCTTAAAGAATAAGATTACACTCACAGAATCGCTCGAGCATATCTTTCTTGGGATTTTTCCTATTCTTTGGAGCTCTGGAAGACTCATTTCCATCTGATTCAGGAGAGCTACTGGACTCTCTCAATATTTCGGGGGAGGTGGAGCTTGACTTGGAGTAATCTTCACTGCTTTCTACTCCAGAAGAAGATCCACTGCTGTTTGTAGGACTTAGAGATGTCGGATTGCAATCAGAATCTGACTGGTGGGGGTATTCGGGTGACAAGGGGCTAATACGTTCATCTTGGAAGGGTTGTGGGGATATACGGATTTTGGGAGTTATCTGGTGGTCGCTGGACGTATCCATGTTAACAGGACTAGGATTTTGACGAGGAATAGCGCTAGTTAGGTAGTTAGGACTTAGGGCTCTATTGTACCGAAGATCTTTTAAATAAGAAGTAGGACTAGATCTCCGACTAATGCTAGGTTCTTTTGTATATGAATAAGGACTACGGTTACGAATATAGACTCTATCTGTTGATATAGAAGGACTTCGAGATCTACCTCTTGAATTTCTATACTCTAATCTGTTCTTCGAAACACCTTGCAGAGATTCAGAAGTGCTTGGCACTTCATTGTAGAAGAAACTCGTGGCAAGACGCGATTGAGGGGCCATGCCCCGGATATGATAAGGTTCTCCTTTCAGAGACAAGTTCTCGAAGTGTGGAGGAGTGAAGAGAGAAGTGGCATTGGGGGAACAACTTCTTCGTTGGGAAAAGGTCCTTTTGTGGTGTCGTACAGGACTTCTGGATCTGTTAAGTTGTTCATGGATAATACTCGAAGAATGGTTTGGGTATGTAGATAACATATCTTCAGCAGGTCGTACCCTAATGATTTGCTTATTCTTCATCTTCTTATAATAGTCTAGTACCATTTCAGAAGAATTTCCATATCCGTCAGGAGATATTCTGTCTAGTAAAGCTACATTGTAAGGTTTTGTTTCCTCTTCAGCTTCTGCTATTTCGTTAGTTTCTATGTAGCTCTCCAGATTCTCTTGGTACTGTTGCTGTTGGAATGGTTCCGGGGTGGATGTGGTCTTTCTAGAAGGGACACTAAGGTCCAGAGGAACCAAAGGGTCCTCATCATAATGCAAGAGAGCTGTCGACTCTCTGTATTCACTTTGTAGAACCATTTTGTACTATTTAATGGAATGATATCCTTTCTCACTCTTGTCGAACTGTTTTTTTGCACTAAATCACCTAATTTTATAAACTGTTTTTGCACTAAATCACCTAGTTTGTTAAATTACTTCACAAGAGTTCAAAGAAATGCGCCTCATTAACAACACTGTCGATATTTAATGCAAGCAAACACATAGTTCCGTAAAGCGTGGGAGTGACATACGCTTCTCTGGCAGTGTTCAGTTGCGCACTGAGCAGCCTAGTGGTTAGCACAGTATGAAGGTCTAGCTCAAACTGAACTGTGTTCGCAAGACGCAAGGGTAACCTGATTCATAGATAGTGGGGCGGGGACAGCAGGGGGATGGGGTGAGAGGGAGGGACTGCATAGAAGGTAGGTAAGATATGAGAGAGGATATGGTTATGTAGTTACCTAGAAGGTAAGTAATCACAGAGGTTACGGAGCTAGTGGGTGTCTCTAACGTTACTTTATACGCTTCTTTACGCGGCTATCGAGAATGAAAGAGTTATGTGAGTGCATTCACTGTGCCATGTAAGTGCATACTGTGCCATGTGAGTGCATACTGTGCCATGTGAGTGCATACTGTGCCATGTGAGTGCATTCACTGTGCCAAGTAAGTGCATTACACTGTGCCATGTAAGTGCATTCACTGTGCCATGTGAGTGCATTCACTGTGCCATGTGAGTGCATTACACTGTGCCATGTGAGTGCATTCACTGTGCCATGTGAGTGCATTACACTGTGCCATGTGAGTGCATTACACTGTGCCATGTGAGTGCATTCACTGTGCCATGTGAGTGCATTACACTGTGCCATGTGAGTGCATTCACTGTGCCATGTGAGTGCACTTCACTGTGCCATGTGAGTGCATTACACTGTGCCATGTGAGTGCACTTCACTGTGCCATGTGAGTGCATTACACTGTGCCATGTGAGTGCACTTCACTGTGCCATGTGAGTGCATTGTATTTAGATGTTTACGCAATGCAGACATTTTAATATAACATTAGAATTTATTTCCATTGAATGTTTTAACACTCTTTTTCAATTATAATATTAAAAAATTCAAACTTGCATATTTCAGTACATAGTCAATAAGAGTGAACATAATAAATATCAAATAGAGTAAGTTACGAATTATGGGGCAGCTTCGCATCTTCGGTCATATTAGAAACAACGATAAAATAATTAGAATTATTATACGATATTTGTCCCACAGAGAGTACAGTATTTGTCCCACAGAGAGTACAGTATTTGTCCCACAGAGAGTACAGTATTTGTCCCACAGAGAGTACAGTATTTGTCCCACAGAGAGTACAGTATTTGTCCCACAGAGAGTACAGTATTTGTCCCACAGAGAGTACAGTATTTGTCCCACAGAGAGTACAGTATTTGTCCCACAGAGAGTACAGTATTTGTCCCATAGAGAGTACAGTATTTGTCCAACAGAGAGTACAGTATTTGTCCCACAGAGAGTACAGTATTTGTCCCACAGAGAGTACAGTATTTGTCCCACAGAGAGTACAGTATTTGTCCCACAGAGAGTACAGTATTTGTCCCACAGAGAGTACAGTATTTCTCCCATAGAGAGTACAGTATTTGTCCCACTGAGAGTACAGTATTTGTCCCACAGAGAGTACAGTATTTGTCCCACAGAGAGTACAGTATTTGTCCCACAGAGAGTACAGTATTTGTCCCACAGAGAATACAGTATTTGTCCCACAGAGAGTACAGTATTTGTCCCACAGAGAGTACAGTATTTGTCCCACAGAGAGTACAGTATTTGTCCCACAGAGAGTACAGTATTTGTCCCACAGAGAGTACAGTATTTGTCCCACAGAGAGTACAGTATTTGTCCCACAGAGAGTACAGTATTTGTCCCACAGAGAGTACAGTATTTGTCCCACAGAGAGTACAGTATTTGTCCCACAGAGAGTACAGTATTTGTCCCACAGAGAGTACAGTATTTGTCCCACAGAGAGTACAGTATTTGTCCCACAGAGGGTACACTATTTGTCCCACAGAGAGTACAGTATTTGTCCCTCAGAGAGTACAGTATTTGTCCCACAGAGAGTACAGTATTTGTCCCACAGAGGGTACAGTATTTGTCCCACAGAGGGTACAGTATTTGTACAACAGAGAGTACAGTATTTGTCCCACAGAGGGTACAGTATTTGTCCCACAGAGAGTACAGTATTTGTCCCACAGAGAGTACAGTATTTGTCCCTTAGAGACTGTAGCGGCTTGACAGGACACCTTTAAGGGTATCCTTCATTCATAAGGAAGGGTGGGGGAGATGCATACAACTCCTACGCAATGGGGGAAAAGGTGTGTGGTGGATTGGGGCATGGGGGGAGTAATGTTTACCCGGGGGAAGAAGTTATTCGTGGGAGTTTCAACTCTTTACATTAATACGACAATTCACTTTAAGAATTCATTGAATAAAATCTACGGTGTTTCACATACCATTTGTACAATACTATTTAAAAGCTTCTATATTATATTCATACACATAAATATATATTATAAATATATAAGTACACAAATAATGTCTATCAAATTTTCAATAAATTCTTTGGTTATTTTGTTAAGAAAATAATTCAGGAAGTAAAACAAATAAACTTAGTTTCATTCGTGTAATATTTTAAAAGGAAATTTCAATTAATAATTTAAAAGGAAATCCTGAAATTTAGCCTGTGGGAATATATCTAGGAATCATAAAAAAGTTGCCGCGAAATTCCTCCTCAACAGTTGGGAATTTTTATCCCCCAATAAATTCCTTCGGTTAGAAATATTAATAAAAAATGAAAATTAAACTGGATTTAAATGTACATTTAAAAATTTAAAAGAATGAAAACTGCATATTTTTTTATCATTCTATTTTTAATATAATATAAATTTTACTCATAAAAGAAATTTTTAATTAAAGATCACATATTTTCAGATGTGATGCTCATTAAAGCTCAATAATTAATATTCAACATTGATATTAATTCAAATGCCCAATAAATAGCTAGGAAATTGGTTTATCATGTAAGTACCACCCGTTGCTCCATATTCAATACCAGAACCTATCCAGTAACTGTCTCTAACCACAACTCTGTGAACTAACAGAAAGGCAATCTCTAACAGGACATTGCTAACTGTAATCCTTTATTGCTCATTTGGTAGATCTTTCAGGTTATTATATTGCCCGATATTGGGGTTGAAAAAAAACAACCCGCAGATCTTCTAATTTTTCTGAGTTAATTGTCTCTGTACTACTTTAACTGGGCGACTTTTTATTAGTTTATTGCATAGCGGAGGTAGGTATTGTCAGACAGTGTCTGTTGAGCGACTTTAAGAAGCTATAGGAATGTACATACACTCTTCCGAGTAAATCAGTTATTATCTTCCGGTCATAGATATATCAGAATACTAAATTCTTTTCTATGGAGTTGCAATAAATTTATTCATCCAGATGTGCCTAGATTTTGAAAATTAAAACTTTGCATGATTCGGACACTAACTCAATTTCATAGCAGTCGAAAAGTTGGTTTTAACATAGTTCATGTTCAAATCTAACATTTCCAACGTAGACATCCACTATCCGAATACTGTGAGTGTTCAGAGTAGTTAGACATTTAATAGAATATTTTTATCAAATAATCGAAAATTATTAATTAATATAAATCATATCAATGTATCTATATTGATTTAAAGTGAAAGAATGCTACACTTCTATAATCTTTTCTTGAAGCTAATTCGAAGTGATTAAAAGCAGTGTGAAAAGATTAAAATGATCTGATAAATCACGGTATGTGAATATAATGCATCACTCTATGTACATGTGGTGACAGCTTCAATATAAACATACTCAGTCACAGTGAGACTTAAAAAATCATAAAATGTATAGCAGATTTAATAAGGCAACTTCCGAATTATCGAACTTTGCCACATCTTCGATCATCTAATAATTTTTTTTAAATTTTTATTATACATTTTCTATATGATCGAAGATGTGAACCGTTCGATAAGTAAAAACTTACCCTAGTCGAAAAGTTTAAATTAACATATGGCTGATATTTTCATTAATTCAATCAGTATTTTTTATATGTCAGTACGACAGATAAAGGTAGAACCTATTTTTCAATGTAGACATTAAGGTGAGAAGTTAATTACGTTCCGAGGTGATAAAAGGTGAATAATTACTCGTAGAGTGTAGGGGCCCTTTCGAAATACCTAATAAATATCACTTTGAATATAAAGTCATAATAATTAACAGTAATTATTCCCATTAAACCCGGTAGATAATAATGAGCAGAAATTAAATAATAGAACTCTTGTACGTGCTTATCATATAAAAAAGATAAGTTTATATCTGTCGACAAGTGACATTTAAATATGCGAAAAATCACAGAATATCTTACACATTTCATAGAATATTCTTAGCTTTTAATAATGGTGTCTGTTAGAAATGGTGTACGAGGTCTTATAATGGCAATCTAAAAATAGGCAGCACAATCGATCTAGACCTTAAAATATCTTAAGCCGCGTACACACGAAATACTAACTGTTTTTGAGTGAAGTGCCCATGAGGGTAGTAGAGACAATAGAAAACGGCACAGAATGTTATTATAACTATATTGATAGGGAAAACTATCCGGTATAGCACTTTTCTTTTAATTTATACAAACACCATGCTTCAAACAACTTACCATAATAACTTATTAATTCATATGAATTCCTTATATACAGTTATACACATGTAAAATCAATAACACTAATTTGAACTTAATAGTGTCATTATATAGGTATGTCATGATGACGTCATTCACTCTATTATCTCTACTATCCCTATTGCTCTGTGGGCACTTCACTCTATTGTCTCTACTATCCCTATTGCTCTGTGGGCACTTCACTCTATTGTCTCTACTATCCCTATTGCTCTGTGGACACTTCACTCTATTGTCTCTACTATCCCTATTGCTTTGTGGGCACTTCGCTCTATTGTCTCTACTATCCCTATTGCTTTGTGGGCACTTCGCTCTATTGTCTCTCTACTATCCCTATTGCTCTGTGGGCACTTCGCTCTATTGTCTCTACTATCCCTATTGCTCTGTGGGCACTTCACTCTAATGTCTCTACTATCCCTATTGCTATGTGGGCACTTCATTCTATTGTCTCTACTATCCCTATTGCTCTGTGGGCACTTCGCTCTATTGTCTCTACTATCCCTATTGCTTTGTGGGCACTTCGCTCTATTGTCTCTACTATCCCTATTGCTCTGTGGGCACTTCGCTCTATTGTCTCTACTATCCCTATTGCTATGTGGGCACTTCATTCTATTGTCTCTACTATCCCTATTGCTTTGTGGGCACTTCGCTCTATTGTCTCTCTACTATCCCTATTGCTCTGTGGGCACTTCGCTCTATTGTCTCTACTATCCCTATTGCTTTGTGGGCACTTCGCTCTATTGTCTCTCTACTATCCCTATTGCTCTGTGGGCACTTCGCTCTATTGTCTCTACTATCCCTATTGCTATGTGGGCACTTCATTCTATTGTCTCTACTATCCCTATTGCTCTGTGGGCACTTCGCTCTATTGTCTCTACTATCCCTATTGCTATGTGGGCACTTCATTCTATTGTCTCTACTATCCCTATTGCTCTGTAGGCACTTCGCTCTATTGTCTCTACTGTCCCTATTGCTCTGAGGGCACTCAAAGCCTTAAAAATAACTTCACCATTTGTACGTAGTTGCTAAAAAATGACACATCATATCATAAGGCAGTTGATTGGGACTTAATTAATGAGGAGGGACTTAATTAACGATGAGGTACTTAATTAATATATCTTAAATAATATATCTCGAGTTTGATGCTCTGAAAACATTAACGGGAGAGAAAGCCTCTTGATTGATCATATGATTTGAATACATTTATACTACAACACTTCATAATGATTTATCATTTAATATTGTCTAAAATGGAATTATATTGAATATCTGTATTGTTTAAATAATGAATTTAAAGTTCGAATAATTGAAGTCGAATAAAAGCTTCTTATATTTCATCATTTTTTTATGCAACATTCATTAGGAAAAATGAATTTCTGTTGAACTTCCGGGTGAATTCTCAATAGTTTTCTATATTATAAAATGTTTCTATATCGGTTAAGGTCTTTGTTAACAATGGGTATGAACTATTTTTAAACACTAGATACGTCAGTGTGCATATTAGTTCTACAGTGTCAGTGTAGCTATAGTTATTACAGGTAATTAATCACCTGAGTGATGCACTTGCTGAGCTACAAACCCTATACTGTACAAACATGAAGATGACTATATTCTAGGTATTGAAAATGAACAAACATGAAGATGCATGAATATGACTACTAAACTCAAATATGAAGATTAAATATGAGTTCATTTAAATATGTAGATACTTAAATATGAAGGTACTTGAATGTGAGTTTACTTAAATATAAGTTTTGGTACTTTAATATGAAAATACCTCAATATAAACATTGTTCTCTGTGTATATTATATTAAAATACAAATCAAAGCAAGTCACCGGAAACGTAGAAATTAGGCCACATTTCACGTCATCGGTTACAGTTCTATTCTCACAAGTCATGGGGCAGGTTTTTCCAGATAAAATGAATAGAAAAATTATCAATGTTAAAAAGTAAAAGTACATTTTTTTGGCAATAATTGATTTATTTCTTCTCATGAATTAATGTAAGAACCAACTAATTGATGAATTCAAGAACCAACTAATTGATGATAATTTTAAAAACGTGATACATTGTAAATTTAAAAAAATATATTAATTTTCACATATTAATTTGATAAAATTATAATTTATTATTATCACTGTAGTTCTGGTTGAGTTTATAATAAACCTATTGGGGTAAGTTACGAATTATCGATCGGTTTCATATTTTGGGTCATATAAGAAAACACGGTATAATAATAAATATTAAATAATTATTATTATATAGTTTTTTCTTATTTGACCGAAGATGTGAAACTGACCGATAATTCGTAACCTACCCTAACAGAATTTCTAAGGAAACAACAGTTGGGTGGTGGGTGGAAGAGTTAGGATTATTAAGGAAGCTGAGATGGAAGGAGTCGCCCCGAAGGATACGACTTCCTCTCTCCCACACTAACGTAGGATACGAAGGAGTCGCTACGGGAAGCACTTATCCTGATCATGTCTAAAAATAAGACACCAGAAAAACAAAATAGTAGTGAAAAAATGATAAAATATTAAAATGAATATTAAAAAAGGATATATATTTTTTTTGAATGAATATTAGAAAAATATAATAAATTTTTAAACTTTTAAATCTTTCTAAGTTATAATTCCTGTTTAAATGAGAATTATTTAGAGTTACACTACTTATTTGTTTTTCTATCACTGTTTGACCCAAAGAACTACCACACTGTAGCGTAAACTATCACTCGTATGCGTACACTCAAGGCGTAGATTCCTATTCTCTTCCTGCCTCGTTTTTCCAGACGTTCGTCCGCCGCCAATTTGGTTCCCATGCGGTAACCACCTGCACTCACACACAAACACACACACAAACAGTGCGTATGTACGACATGTGCACCTGTAGTTAACTCATGACTGTACCAGTGACACAAATGGAGTCCAGAAAATGATATTAAAAAGCACTGAAATTAAATACAGTAATTCGAACAATATTATCAATAACTGTAATTATTATTTGTTAAATATACTAGTTTCGAATGTTAGGTAGGTTTAGCGTTACCTCTCAAACTGTTTGGTAGACTTATATAAATATCTAATATATAATCATGTCACTGGAAAAATAATAGTTATTATTGAGCTAACAATTATTCTCTATTGGTAGTAATCTAACATATCATTATTTTTATTGGAACATAAATTTTTAAATTAATCAATAATTGTCAGAAAATATCAATTTAATACATAATATTTGTTTCAATCACAATAAATAAAAAGAGAAATATGATACTGTTAAATGTTATGTTTTTAATTGCACAATAACAAGAGGCTAGAATCACTCCATTAACTGTAACGAGTAAATGTTTCCTCTGAAATAGGAAGCACAGTTGGTAGCCCTGGAAAAGTCCTTAAAAATAGGACACAAGAAGATGTGTCCCAGGATGTCTTGGACTGGACTTCCCTTCTACCTAATTGTGTTTGTGTCCTGTACTTGGGCCTTGGTATGTAAATAGGAGTTGTTATGATGTACTATAGTGTAAATGTACTATAGTGTAAATATAAATTGTTACAATTTACTATAGCGTAAATACACTATAGTGCAAATAGGAGTTGTTACAATGTACTATAGCGTAAATGTACTATAGCGTAAATGTACTATAGTGTAAATGTACTATAGCGTAAATGTACTATAGTGTAAATAGGAGTTGTTACAATTTACTATAGCAAGCATACATATTTTTAATATATTTTGAAATATTGTAATATATTGTAATATATTTTAGCTGATCAGGAAATATTCAGTTGAGAAACTTTGAACTTTAAAAAAAAACTTTTTATAACAAATAGATTATATAGAGCAAGTTCAGAGTTATTGAACGGTTCCTCATTGCCGATCATAAATGAAAAAGTATATAGTATGAGTTAAATAATAATTACTATATTTTTCTTACATGATCGAAAATGTGGAACTGTCCTTTATCTCGGTACTTCCCCCATTTCACCTGAAATATCCTAATATTATGCATAATTCGAATAAATTAGTGTACCAATGCTGTCATTGTGACGTCACAGTGAAGGAGTTCTCTGGAAAGAAAGTACGAGTCAAATTGACTCAAACATTTGAGCTTTCAGTTTGACCCCAAAACCGGCTCAAAAATGTGAGTCAATTTGACTCATCCTAAAATTCTACTCAAAAAAAGAGTCACATTGACTCCTAATTTATAGTCACATTGACTCAGGTAGAGTCCATGAATAAAAAAGATTCCAATATTGGTGTTTTGCCAGCCTTGGCTCAAACGATGAGTCAGGGTGACTCGCAAATTTTTCAGTGTAGAAATTAGTACTGTTTTACCTCCTCATCACAAATAATATGAACAATAATAATATGAAAAATATTGCACTCAGAGTGTACATTCATGTCCTCCTCACTACATAGTAAAAATGGCGGCAACTGTACGTAATATTTGTCGTTTCCGTCATCTATCACCGTAATTCGAAGAAGGAGCAGGAAAGTAATTAATAAACCATGGGAAAGAGCAACTAAATGCGTAACAGTTGAAAACTTTGCTTCGTATAATATCATGTGACACTAACTTAATGTTATTATTATTAAATTTATAGATACGACATATACTCCTTCAATGCTTGTGTAACCAGCATGATTATAGAAAAAGGAAAACAATAAGGAGACACCACTAGCGATAATATTTCAATAACCATATTTTTTGGCAGGTTACTTCGTTCGTTTTCAAGTACTTGAACATTTTTTAAATATTATTATAAGGATACAAAGTCTTCTCATATTAACAATCAAAATAAATAGAAAACGAGCTAAGAAACCTGCTTGAAATATTGTTTATTAAAAAATAATCACCAGTGGAGTCTCAATTACCCATTTACATATAAATACTGGCCGTGAAACTGTTAATTTAGGATTGAAAACATAAAGCTAAACACTCAACTACCAGTAAACACTAAAAAGAACTCCTCCCAATTCATTCCGTCACTCCCATTCAGCACCAAAGTCTTTAGAGTCAAGATACGCTGAAACAAAAACCATTCACACAATCGGGAGGAAACATTTAGCCTGACCTTGAATTTTACTCCATTAGTCGGTGATAGCGCAGAGTGACGTACTACCACGCAAAGATATTTCGGTACTACTGCTATTTACATGGATATCGAACAGCTTATTTATATAGTGTAATGTCCGAGTTATCGATCAGTTCCACATTTTGGATCATATAAGATATAACTATATAATTTAAAATTAACGAATTATAATGTTAAATTAGGTATCATATTCTTATATGATCAAATGTATTGTAATAATTAAGAACTGTTGTAATATATTGATTTTGTGAAAAGAAAACCAACTCAAACGATGAAAAAGTTTCTCTTTACGAGTGATTTTTAGTTCAAGTGATTAATTGGTAATAAATAACTCGTTGATTCAATACTTATGAACTTTATCTTGGTGACAGAAATCAAAGAAAAGTATTCAGAAGTTTCTGAAGTATAATATATACAGATTTAATTTCTACTCCTTACAGTGATTTAATGCTTTCAAGGTTAGAGAGAATAGAGATTTCCAGTAGTTCCCCCAGTAGTTTCCCCTGGTATGAACTGGTTCTACAATGCAATCCACTGCAGGATATATGCATCCTTCATTGATGTTCCTAGAAGATGATACTGCAGGACATTTATACATTGTGTGACCATTAAAAAGTACAGATTGTATTACTTTGTTTAAAATCAATTATTCTTTATGTACAATATATATAAAGTGAAAGATGACTCGGGATATACATTTATTACCCTAACTCTATAGCTATATCATTATCATGCACAACTCCAATTATATGTAACTAAATTAGTTTCTAAAATTTCTCACATGGCAACAGAGAAGAGTTATAGCTTTATGTTTTTTCCACACATTTCAAAGAAGAATTAAGAATGAAACCGCCACGAAGTTCTGGAAATGGACGGCAAAGGAAGACAGTTTATCATTTCCTGGCGAGCAAAAACTACTTACGTCTTTTTCCGCAAAGGCAGCGAAGCGACCCAAAGGAAGACGACATGACTGAATTCGAGACATTTCCTCTGAAACCGCGGGAACGGTCATTCATACGCTCTGATTCATAGTATTGGGTCATTCATAGACTCTGATTCATAGTATTGGGTCATTCATACGCTCTTATTCATAGTATTGGGTCATTCATACGCTCTGATTCATAGTATTGGGTCATTCATACGCTCTTATATTCATAGTATTGGGTCATTCATACGCTCTGATTCATAGTATTGGGTCATTCATACGCTCTATTCATAGTATTGGGTCATTCATACGCTCTTATATTCATAGTATTGGGTCATTCATACGCTCTGATTCATAGTATTGGGTCATTCATACGCTCTGATTCATAGTATTGGGTCATTCATACGCTCTATTTCATAGTATTGGGTCATTCATACGCTCTTATATTCATAGTATTGGGTCTTTCATACGCTTTAATTCATAGTATTGGGTCATTCATACGCTCTGATTCATAGTATTGGGTCATTCATACGCTCTGATTCATAGTATTGGGTCATTCATACGCTCTGATTCATAGTATTGGGTCATTCATACGCTCTTATATTCATAGTATTGGGTCATTCATACGCTCTGATTCATAGTATTGGGTCTTTCATACACTCTGATTCATAGTATTGGGTCATTCATACGCTCTGATTCATAGTATTGGGTCATTCATACGCTCTTATATTCATAGTATTATGTCATTCATACGCTCTGATTTATAATATTTTTAATATAAATAAGAAATTCATTTATCAGAGCTAAAAAATCCCATTATAAAATATTTAAATTTGATAACATTTATCACAACAAAATAATGAATATAGTAGTTAAATATTTACCATATTTATTTTAGTAGATGGAAAGACTTAGAGTTTACCTCGTTACTGTTAGTAGAAGAACGAGAATTCAATGTCATTATTTCTATAAATAAACCACAAGTCTATCATTAACGAATAATGAAATCCAAGCCTATCGTATTCACATAGTAATTACTGTGGAGTGACCTAGCAAGACGCTTTAAATCATATGTTGATACTAGAGGAACAGATTTAATGGTGAGGAAAATTAAACCTGTCGGCAACAGGTTCTGTAGAATATAAAGTATTATGCTATAACAAAGTAATATGTTTACTTGAATTAACCTGTGAATATATTAGACTTTGACAAGTGTTCACATTTTATTTTACGTTGCTAGAGTTGAAGTCAAAGAATTAGTTCATGAAACCTATTTTGTTATTATTTTTAAACGTGGACTACGTAGAAGTGTAAATAAAACCACGTGGTACAAACTCCTTTTACATTTCGGGAAAATCTAGTTTTTTGACCTTATTTTCCGTCATAGTCGAAATAGATTAGTGTCTTGGAAACGTAGTCTAATTATAAAAAGGAGAACGATCATAGGTAAAAAAAACTTTTTAATTAAAATTATTTACTTTTAATTGCAAAAAGTTTTTACCTACCTTCGTTCTATTTTTTAGAATTTGATTTGCCGACATATTTATCTTTAACATCTGAAGCTGTTTTTTTTTACCATAGATTGAATTTGAATAATTTGCATAACAAATGGTGTAGACGTTAAAAAAATTGTTGACGATTAAAATTAGAGAATATGAGTTAGTGGAGTTAGTATTTGCAAGAAGATACAAATAATATTCCAACTCTCACGGTGAATAGCATTCATAGAATATCTATTTTTAATGGGTAGAAAATTATTGAAATATAATTGGTATTGAAAATTTAAATTTAATTTCATTAAATGAGTGTTAACAGTGTGAGTTTCGATTTATTGGATCGTTCCACATTTTCGGACACGTGAGAAAAAAAGTATTGTATAATAATTGTTATTAAACTCCATGATACCTACATGATAATAAATAGAATAAAATAATAATTGTTATAGTATTAGTGATATTAAAATTGTGGCTAAACAATAATGAAAAATTTAAATCAAGATACTCACAAATTTTTTTCACCTCGTTTTACCGTATAGTTAATATACCATCTATTAATTAAGGTGTATCTTACCTGGAAAGAGAATAACAGAAATTAGTAATTATAAATTTAATCTATAAGACTATATTATAGGTTTTAAAATTCTTAATAGAAATAAAAATAGGTTCAGTTTGCCACATAATTAATATTACTGTTCATAGAAAACGTAAAGCCTACTTAAATTTTGAGGTCAGACGCAACTAAACCATTTAAATCGACAAATATAGATTGATATTGTGTTCAATAATAGATACATATTTTAATTATCTAATTAATCAAAATGTATATCAACATATTTTCACGTTAAATAATTTTCTTTTCAGTATATACACTATTGTGTATAGAATGTTTATGTGTGAATTTTGTGTATGACCAAGTTCATGTATACATTCTGTGTGTAGTCATGTACTATCATCTTCATGTAGATCTACTGTACAGTGTACTATCTTTTGCATGTACATCTAGAATGTACTATCATCTCTATGTATACATCTACAGTGTACAGTTATCTTCATGTTTCTACAGTGTACAGTTATCTTCATGTTTCTACAGTGTACAGTTATCTTCATGTTTCTACAGTGTACAGTTACCTTCATGTTTCTACAGTGTACAGTTATCTTCATGTTTCTACAGTGTACAGTTATCTTCATGTTTCTACAGTGTACAGTTATCTTCATGTTTCTACAGTGTACAGTTACCTTCATGTTTCTACAGTGTACAGTTATCTTCATGTTTCTACAGTGTACAGTTACCTTCATGTTTCTACAGTGTACAGTTATCTTCATGTTTCTACAGTGTACAGTTATCTTCATGTTTCTACAGTGTACAGTTATCTTCATGTTTCTACAGTGTACAGTTATCTTCATGTTTCTACAGTGTACAGTTATCTTCATGTTTCTACAGTGTACAGTTATCTTCATGTTTCTACAGTGTACAGTTATCTTCATGTTTCTACAGTGTACAGTTATATTCATGTTTCTACAGTGTACAGTTATCTTCATGTTTCTACAGTGTACAGTTATATTCATGTTTCTACAGTGTACAGTTATCTTCATGTTTCTACAGTGTACAGTTATATTCATGTTTCTACAGTGTACAGTTATCTTCATGTTTCTACAGTGTACAGTTATCTTCATGTTTCTACAGTGTACAGTTATCTTCATGTTTCTACAGTGTACAGTCCTGTCATCTTTTGTTTCCAATCTATCCCGAATTTCAATTTAATTCAAAATCCCAAAGGGTTGACCGTTTCATATCTTCAATAATTGATTCAGTTGAATTATATAGCGATGGAATGGTAGCAAAAACTATCTAACGGAATATGTTTGGACATTAAAAATTAAAGCAGTGCGATAGTTTGGAATATATCGAAATGTTATGCATTTAGGGATAGTAAAACTGCCTTAATATATAATACTGATGTCTATAACAATAGATAGATTTTATTTCATGATATACATAATAATGAAAATAATAATATTCATCTTAGAAAATAACTGATTAAGTTAATTCTTACTGACATGTTGATAAAATAAATGTTCTTCTTTTTCTATTCTGTGTTATACTTTAGAACACACGATAGCTTTCCTGCCTCCTCGAGCAGTGTATTTTTTTACCTGTAGCGACATGCTTGCGAACATTCATTGCGTAACTGTCGATCGACTCGTACCGCACAGAGCGTGCAGTGTGCATATCAAGGTTAAGCTCAACGGCGATGAAGTAATACGTCACTAACTAATCTTTACGCTGATACGCTTTGTGTTGCACAGCGGTGGAAAATTATTAGCGCTACTACTAAAAAATCAGCGGTGGAAAATTATTAGCGCTACTACTAAAAAATCAGCGGTGGAAAATTATTAGCGCTACTACTAATAAATCAGCGGTGGAAAATTATTAGCGCTACTACTAATAAATCAGCGGTGGAAAATTATTAGCGCTACTACTAAAAAATCAGCGGTGGAAAAATTATTAGCGCTACTAGAAGAAAATCAGCAGTGAAAAATTTGAGACGCAAATATTCGTAGTATTGCTCAGCGGTAGAAAAAGGTTAGGCGCTAATTAAGCGCTTAATGTCATTCAGTGTTGAAATTAATAGACGCTGAAACGCTGAATACATAGTTCAGCGGTAGAATTTATAGACGCTGTTACGTTTAATTTATGTGAAAATGAACAGTTAATTTTTTTTGTAATTTCGTTGATAATAAAATAGGGCAATCTTCGGAAAAATAGCATTATAAGATTATTTTAGGCGGAATTCATTGCATGATGACATATTAAAGGCTATCATAATGATAGGTTCAGAACTTAGTCCTATGAATAGAATAAAGAGTTAGGAAACCAGTAAGTAAAATGACCTCCAACGCTTCATTGCTTTCACAGGTCAATAAGTTCAGGCCTATGCAGTTTTAACATTAAAATGCATGTTAGAAGTACTACAGGCCTATGCAGTTATAACATTGAAATGCATGTTAGAAATACTAACTAATGGAAGTTGCATATTTATCTTTTTATTAAAGTGTTATATTGGTAAGTTACGAATTATCGGTCGGTTTCACGTCTTCGGTCATAAAAGGAAAAACGATATGATTAAATTTAATTAAATCTTTTTATATGACCAAAGATGTGAAACTGACCGCTAATTCATAACTTACCCTAATTACGAAATAAAAACAGATATACAGAGATGTAGAGTCAATAGATACAGTGATGTAGAGTCAATAGATACAGTGAAGTAGAGTCAAAAGATACAGTGATGTAGAGTCAATAGATACAGTGATGTAGAGTCAATAGATACAGTGATGTAGAGTCAATAGATACAGTGATGTAGAGTCAATAGATACAGTGAAGTAGAGTCAACAGATACAGTGATGTAGAGTCAATAGATACAGTGATGTAGAGTCAATAGATACATTGATGTAAAGTCAATAGATACAGTGATGTAGAGTTAGTAGATACAGTGATGTAGAGTTAGTAGATACAGTGAAGTAGAGTCAAAAGATACAGTGATGTAGAGTCAATAGATACAGTGATGTAGAGTCAATAGATACAGTGAAGTAGAGTCAAAAGATATAGTGATGTAGAGTCAATAGATACAGTGATGTAGAGTCAATAGATACAGTGATGTAGAGTCAATAGATACAGTGAAGTAGAGTCAATAGATACAGTGATGTAGAGTCAATAGATACAGTGATGTAGAGTCAATAGATACATTGATGTAAAGTCAATAGATACAGTGATGTAGAGTTAGTAGATACATTTCCCCAGTAGTTCCTAGATGTAAAAGTTCACAAGAAAAGTAATTAGTGTCAGGTAAAGAATTGATTACGCAGCAAACATTGGATAAAAGTGCTAATACTTCATAAAATAGAGATATTGCATGAAGCAATTTTATTATTGATTTTCTAGTGTTGTTATTTCATAAATGTTGACATTTGTAAGTGCGATGAACTTGTGTAATATCAAACAAAGTGAGCTGTACATGCTGTGTAGTGAGCTGTACACTGTACATGCTGTATATTGAGCTGTGCACACTGTATAGTGAGCTGTACAATCTGTATAGTGAGCTGTACACACTGTATATTGAGCTGTGCATGCTGTATAGTGAACTGTACACACTGTATAGTGTATAATAAATGTCAACCTTTATAAGAAGAATTCATTCTCCAGTTCGAGATAATAAATAAATTCACAGGTGAAAACTGACTCAAAATATATAGACACACGGTAAATAAAAGTCAAATTTGTAATTTCGCTCTTTAAAGATAAGCAAAGATGTTTTTAAAACAAAAAACTTACAAAAATATAATGCTTTTCTTACGAATAATATGGAATTGCTATCAACCACAACTCCTATATGCTATTCTTACCAAACACAATTAGTACACTTTCATGAGCAAGATACACATGGGCGTTATAGTCCCAATGTTATTCATATATAATGACGCGTAATGGTATTCCTACCATTCTATAGCACCCCCAATGCTATTCGTACGAGTTCACCGCTGAGTGGTTGCTTTTGCTACTCGAGCGTTGAAAGCGCTAAGTTTTTCCTTACTACCAAGGTCAGTGAAGTAGTATGTCAATGCCCTCAGAAATCTCTTGATTAGTTCACAGTCACAAGCAACTCAAATAACACATACTGCAATAGTGAACTTTTTGTTAGAGATTTAGTAATGGGGATTAGAGTAATTAGAGTGAAGGATGCAAGATTGATTGTTGGTGTGTGAAGATGAAACTAATCACCATACACCTTCTCACCACTCACCATACTACCTCTCAGTTCTTTCACCTCTCCTTCTCACCACTCTCCCTCTCACCACTCTCATCACTCTCCCTCTCAGTTCATTCACCACTCACCACTCTCCCTCTCACCACTCTCACCACTCTCCCTCTCAGTTCATTCACCACTCACCACTCTCCCTCTCAGTTCATTCACCACTCACCACTCTCCCTCTCAGTTCATTCACCACTCTCCCTCTCACCACTCTCCCTCTCAGTTCATAACCACTCACCACTCTCCCTCTCACCACTCTCCCTCTCAGTTCATTCACCACTCACCACTCTCCCTCTCACCACTCTCCCTCTCACCACTCACCACTCTCCCTCTCACCACTCACCACTCTCCCCCTCACCACTCTCCCTCTCAGTTCATTCACCACTCACCACTCTCCCTCTCTCCACTCACCACTCTCCCACTCACCACTCTCCCTCTCACCACTCACCACTCTCCCTCTCACCACTCTCCCTCTCAGTTCATTCACCTCTTCCCTCACTAGTAGATGACCTCGACATTCTATTGCAGTTTCTGTGTATATCCTCTTTGTCATAGCTAGTAACTAGTGAACCAGCATGCTGGTGCACCAACATACTAGTGAACCATCATGCTAGTTAGCTAGTGAACCAGCATGCTAGTGAACCAACATGCTAGTGAACCATCATGCTAGTTAGCTAGTGAACCAGCGTACTAGTTAGCTAGTGAACCAGCATACTAGTTAGCTAGTGAACCAGTATGCTAGTGAACCAACATGCTAGTGAACCATCATGCTAGTTAGCTAGTGAACCAGCGTACTAGTTAGCTAGTGAACCAGCATACTAGTTAGCTAGTGAACCAGCATGCTAGTTAGCTAGTGAACCAGCATACTAGTTAGCTAGTGAACAAGCATGCTAGGGAATCAACCTACTAGTTAGCTAGTGAACTAGTATGTTAGTGAACCAGTGAACTAAAGTACTAGTGAACCAACATACCAGTTAACTAGTGAAGAAACATGCAAGATACTAGTGAGCCAACGCACTTACAGACTCAATTCATTATTCCAAAATATATTCATATCTATGGATATTATTTTTGAAATTTTTCAATTTGATAAAAATATAAATTCTATTAAAATTATTAACTTCTTCATTTTATTTTTCAATAGAGTTAAATTTTTATTCAATTTATTAACGTACTAGATTTCTATGTAGTTTTTATACCTCGTATCTAGACTATACAAAGTCAAAGAATTTTTTGTGAAAGGCGTAACGTACGTACGAAACACAAACAGAATTAAAATATGGATATGAATGACAACTGCAAGTACTAGGTCAAATTCAAGCTGTGTTATACATTTTCAAAATAACATAGTAAGTTCTAACACAACTGAGGTACGTACTAGGGCATGGAAATGCTAATTATGCACATAAATTTTATGTAGGTACATAGTGAAAATATTCACTCGTTAATTATGTTAATATATATTAAAGAATAAATAGCTCAATCATATGGAAAATTCACTGATCTACCAGATACAGATTATGAATTAAATTACTTTAGTTAGCATATAATAATAACTTTAATGATAAATATACAGAAAACTTGGTGTTTATAAATTGCATTCATTGAGAAATTCTTCATAGTTTCTCTTTTACGATGTTCCAAATCAATTGATAGATTATTACAAGGAAAATAATTCTTTGTGCAAATGCCAACCAAAGTCAGTGTGATATTGCAAGCTTTTCTGCAGAAGAACTGCGTAACTAAATTAGAAAGATTGAGCAATGGAAGCCTTGAAAAGAACAAAGTTACTCCATTTGTGATGACAATGGAAGTCTGAACACGCATGATCTATCGAGTGAGAGTTATGCAATCTAAAAACAGAATTACAAACAACATCCAAACAATAACTTACTTAATGTATTCTCAAAATGTGTACTCGGAGAAGAACTTATGGTGGGCATATAGAAGATTAAGATTTCAGTAGCCCCACTAAAATTGGATAACCTATTCAGATTAGCTATGTTTCTTAGAATGTATGTATCTTCATGAAAAAGGAGTGAATTTACTTGATGTTTACGTTGATAAATTTGCAAATTTTTTTGAATGAAATTTATGCATTTTATCTACTTCGATATTCATTTTATGATTAAATAGCTTTTATTCTACAAAGTATCAAAAACCCTGTGAACCAGTTTTTTATATTTTCAATTCAAACTAGAAAATATGCAATATTTCTTCAAGTAAACTCTTCAGAAAAGCTTATTTAGATGGTAACGAACCCAATGAATTACCGAAGCATTTGGCTCTGTAGATGATGACCTCTATTTTGATGAGTAAGATGATCTAAAGAGAAGACATTAATGGTTACGTTTCCTCAATAGAAGTATGTGTCTTTCTTCAGTCATCAACATATGAATATGAACATGAAATATGTTTTTTTCAAAGATCGAAAATGGAATCCGTTCAATAACACGGAACTTACCCTAGTGTATATTGATATACTAAATGCAAAGATATTTCTAATATTTCTCCTCTTTATTTCTATCGATTTATTATATTCTTTAACGTGGAAATACTAATTACGGTAAATGAAAAAAATGCCTGTATAAAATTCAGATTTTGACAAAAAAAAAATGTTAATCAGAAATCATCTCGAACAAGTGATAATAATGATAATTAACCAAGTTAATATTTAAGAAGAAATAACACGTGCAAATTACGTAACAAAGCAATATATAAAAGGTAATTGAAATTCAAACCATGAAAACCCTTGTAAATTTAATCTCGCATTTCATATTCCTCGCGTACATATTTTATTATTGAAACTAAAGAAATTTACGTAACAGACTAATATTTAAAAATTAATTGAAATATAAGCCATGACGATCTTTAGAAATTATTTAATTTTCATTACATGATGAAAATGATATTGAATGTCAAGAAATTAGAGTCAGGTCGCATTGAGAAAAACCTGAGATTAAATTTACTAATTCTGATGAAGACTTTTCAGAACTACGTAAAAAATAAAATAATGAAAAGGCCTTTTTCTTTTTTTTAGACAAATTGAAGTAGTTGAGAGTTACATTCATTAGTTACTGTACTCACTATCAGTGAGTTACATTCATTATGTACTGTACTCACTATACAGTGAGTTACATTCATCAGGTACTTTACTCACTCTACAGTGAGTAACTATGAATGGTGAGTACAGTGAACAACATTAAACGCTTCATATTATAAACACTCCCACCACCTCCATTCATTTCCTCTCACCCCCCCCCCCATAACCCCCCATTAACTTCCCCTAACTATTTCCCATCCGTTCTGCCGCCCTTGAAGAACAATCGGTAGTTGCATAAGACGTAAAGTACTGCCATCTACTAAAGTAAGAGTACTGCCACCTACTAAAGTAAGAGTACTGCCACCTACTAAAGTAAGAGTACTGCCACCTATTAAAGTAAGAGTACTGTCATCTACTAAAGTAAGAGTACTGCCACCTACTAAAGTAAGAGTACTGCCACCTATTAAAGTAAGAGTACTGCTACCTACTAAAGTAAGAGTACTACCACCTACTAAAGTAAGAGTAAGTACTGCCACCTACTAAAGTAAGAGTACTCTCAGAGTACAATTACAGTAAGAGTACTATCATCTATTAGAGTAAGAGCTCATCACTCTTTCAATGTTACATCTCACTCTTTACGCTAAGAGTAGGTTTTTGACGAGATGTTAAATGTCATTTTTGTGGCTTCTTCTTTTCCCAGTATTATAGTTCCAGTAAGTGAAGGTTGTAGCTATTTATAATATGCACTTTCTATTGACTATAGTAATAGGTTTCCATTAATGTAGACAAACTATTTCACTCCATTAGAGTATATTAACAAGTATATTTGCTTACATTGCTCTTGGGTGAAGAAAAGCTACTCAGTGTAGTAAACCGTAATATAACTTTTGATATCTGGCTTCAATTTTGGTAATGTATTTATTCAGAAAAGGCTCATCTTGACCAATTTTGAATTAGGATAAACTAATTCATTAATGACAAATTATAAATTAAATTGCTATAGAAACTTAAATAAGGTAAGTTACGAATTATCGGTCAGTACTACATCTTCGGTTATATAAGAAAAACGATATAAACATTATTATTAGATAGCACTTTGTAATAATATCAATTTTTATATTGTTTTTTCTTATATGACCGAAGATGTAGTACTGAGCGATAATTCGTAAATTACCCTAGTAAGCGAAGAGAGTATTGTAATTTCTATAGGTTTTTCTATGGTAGGACTGTTCTTACGTAAGGAAGTATATGGCATTAATCTTCCTGGTAGGAAAAAGTAAAATTTATTCTTCATGGGGCTTTGAATTATTAAATAAAGGTTCCTTTATCCATCAACTTTAATTTTAAGAAGAGATTTTATGGACTCCTAAAAAATTTGTTTCATTTTTTGTCTATTAATCCTCCGGAAAAAATTGTATCATATTTTTGTTGTTCCTAAATTTGTTATAAGACTTTCTTCATCTTTTAAACTATAAGAAAGAAAATAGTTAGGGTGATAATAATTATGCTATGAGTAAGTTATCTACGGTAAGTTACGAATTATTAGGTAATTCTAATTTTAATTGGTATTCGTGATAACATTATTATTATATCGCTTTTCTTATATAACCGAAGATGTGAAACTAACCGGTAATTCGTAACTTAGCCTAATATTAAATTCCAATTTTCCAATTCTAAGACTATTATCAATTTATTTTATATATTTCACAGCTAAGGTCATATGATCCACAATATATTCGACATACTGCAAGATATTTATGTTCATATCATGTAAAGCTACACCGCGAATTATTTCAATTAATAACCTTTGGTACCTACTAATTGGTACAGGCTTTACAAACTGCAGCAATGTGATGCTTGCTCTGTGACGATTTTGCTATTGAATTGCTATTGGCTGCAGGAATAATTAATTAATGCTAATTACTTCATTAATATTCTATGAGATTCACTAATGATGTCATACATTCCGAAAAATATTCTACGATAAGTGTTTATAAAAGATATTAATGACACAGTCTCGCATCATTTTGACATAGGATAATGATTAACTGTTTCTGAGACAGTAGACTGCTGTGCTTCAAGTTCAATGTATTGCTGTGCACAGGGTGTGCATAGAGTGCATTACTATCGCACAGACAGATGAGTGCACAGTCAAGTAACGGTAGTACAGGGCAAAGCATTTGCAACTAACGGGTATAAGCGGCGTAACGGAGTCTTGCGGTTACATAAAACCAATCAATCACAAACTTCACAGATACCATTTGATGAATCAATGAATTTCACTAATTTACAGAATTAATAAGTTAAAGGCAACAACTAAACAATGAGGAGCTTTTCAGAGCGCATTAAAAGTATTTAAATGACACAGGGCAAGAAAAGTAAACAAATGCACTCCTTCTTACACAGATGTGTTGCAAAGTGAATATAAGGATATGAAGCAAGCAGTAAGGCGAAATTCCTTTGCTGTTACATAGCACATTGAGCCTTAAGGGCCTAGCCACACATGGTCACTCTGTGATGACATAATATAGCAATAGAGTCCCGTATGACATCACTCGTAACTAGGGGGAAAACGTACTGCTTTGATTCTCTGGATTCGCTTGGAGAATATTAAATTTGAATATTAAATACAGGTGAATTGAATAATTTAAATCAGACTTATCATATGTATGTTGGTGAAAATGTTAGCTATAGCTTTCCTAGAGGGAGTACTAACCTAATACTAAAGGGTTGTTGTACGTAGCATACTAATGAAGGTGTTACAAGGAACCTCTGTCTCTGCACTCATTAATTAATATATATATATGTATTAGCAGGACTTAATTAAGGTGTGGGACACTTTCTATCAGGAATTAAAAGGGTGCACATAAATGTGTAGTTTCTATATGTACATAGTAACCATACACCGTGTGTATCTTTCAATAAAGTTAAAGAGTGCATCATTGTACGTCATGTAGATGGGGAGGAGGGGGGCTATTCTCCCTAGCAACCGACACCCCCATCCCCCTGCCCCCTACGTGGGGTGCAATACCCGCCGCCCCTCGGCATCCCGGAAGTGAATCCGCGAAAGCCTCTTACGCCCACACATGATTGAAGGGGGGGGGGGGGGCTTGGTGGGGGTGAGCGCCCCCTTTTGACGGGAAAAAAGTTTTATCCGAAAGAGGATGCTGAAAGTGAGGGGGGGGAGTGGGGGGGGGGGGGGGGTTATGTAGATATGTGGGAGTGATTACTTTCAGATTATTGAATGTTGAGGAATTGGTCACCAAATTAATAGGATCGGTGGAAAATTAATGATATCAGACTTCATTATTGAGATCGTTCAAATAATCCAAAATGTACATTAATTATAATTTATATTAAAGAGTGGGCGGCACATTTATGTAATATGTAAGAAAATATTATTGAAGTAATAAACTTAGTTAATTAAATAGGTTTCATTTTTAAAATGATGTATAATATTGCGGACTAGAATGAGTTATGAACATAATGATTATTTCTGCAATTGGAAAGGTTGAGTCATTTCAATTCTATTATTATAATATGTACAAACTCGAGGTCCGCTATCTAAATTATTGAAATTATACAACGACGGCAGATATAGTGACGGCCTGCTCTTACACTGCTGTTATTTCAGTCAGTGATAGTATATATACTGTTTCAATTAAATACAACTCGATTCTTTTTTTCAATATAACTTATTCTTTGCTATAATAACGTGACACTTTCTGGTCATTGATAACTACAGTATATTATTTTGGTACAATTTTAATCTTTTCTTCATCTTAGCTTACAGTTAACTTTCGGTGGTGCTTCAGTGTGGGGGTGTGAGTGGCTTTAAAAATCCATATCAATTCTACGCCCTTTAAGCAATTGGAATAACATAAAATTTAATATTAATTCAATTGATATATTGGGTATGACATATAAAGCATTAGTTCGAATTTAGCTCGTTGGCTGCCTCTTTTGCAAGATAAAATATAATTCCAATTAAAAGCAATACAACAGCTAATAAAATACAACATCAGGTAAACATGTATCCTCAGCCCTATAAAAATAACTTTCAAGTATATGTAGATGTAACCGGAATATTCAACATTAAAACTTACAACATCTACCACGAGAAAATATCAAGGTGGGACCATACCAGATAATAAGGGACCAAATTTAATTTCCATACACCCCCATATTTTTTACCGTATAGCACCCATATTTTTTTTTACCGTATAGCACCCATATTTTTTACCGTATAGCACCCTATTTTTTTACCGTATAGCACCCTATTTTTTACCGTATAGCACCCTATTTTTTACCGTATAGCACCCTATTTTTTTACCGTATAGCACCCTATTTTTTTACCGTATAGCACCCTATTTTTTACCGTATAGCACCCTATTTTTTTTTACCGTATAGCCCCTTATATTTATGGCAACCTATATTTATACCCTATTGCAACCTATATTTTTACTCTATTGCACCTATGTGTTTACCAAATTGTCCCCTATATTTCTATCCTATAGCCCCTATAATTTCATCTCAGGGTAACTGATAGGAAGCGGAAGTTTTTGAGCAGCTTCAAAAGTGTACAGTAGTTATTCAGTTTCAGCTCACAAGTGTACGTACACTTGTGACTATAGCTATAGTCACTGCATAGTTGGTGGTGGAATAGAGGCTATAGCAGTGCTATAGTGCAGGTATAGCAATGTATATCAGTGCTATAGTGCAGGTATAGCAATGTATATCAGTGCTATAGTGCAGGTATAGCAATGTATATCAGTGCTATAGTGCAGGTATAGCAATGTATATCAGTGCTATAGTGCAGGTATAGCAATGTATATCAGTGCTATAGTGCAGGTATAACAATGTATATCAGTGCTATAGTTCAGGTATAGCAATGTATAGCAGTGCTATAGTGCAGGTATAGCAATGTATAGCAGTGCTATAGTGCAGGTATAGCAATGTATATCAGTGCTATAGTGCAGGTATAACAATGTATATCAGTGCTATAGTTCAGGTATAGCAATGTATAGCAGTGCTATAGTGCAGGTATAGCAATGTATAGCAGTGCTATAGTGCAGGTATAGCAATATATAGCAGTGCTATAGTTCAGGTATAGCAATGTATAGCAGTGCTATAGTTCAGGTATAGCAATGTATATCTGACCTATATTGTAACAATATTGGGGCAATGATATTACAAGGAAAATTGTTATCTGGGATTAATTCTAAAATGCTGTTTTTTATTAAGAGTAAATAAATGAGTATAAGCCATGTTTACCCAGCGTTATCACTATACACATGGTAAGGTTAAAATATGTATACTATTGTTATATATTATTATTATTTAATGAGAGTTTGCTCAAAGGAGCAGATTAATAATTTAATTTAATTCAACGAAATTTAAAAAATCTGATCATCAGATTAAATTTTTTTATATTAATATGTATAAATATGTACTATTTAACGTGTATTTATTTCAGTTTACAATAACCTCGATAGCGCAGATCATCTCATTTAGAAGCAAATGATCGCAAGTGATCCCTAACCTTCGGATACAAGGACAACAGACTCACCTATTGGCTTCAAAAATTATAGACATTTTTTAAACACCTCATCTCCCCAAAAAAGACAACAAACACTGAATAGTCTGAAGACTAAGCTACAATATTCAATTAAATTCGAGTCAACATGTCAATCAGAGCTGCTCACAACATATTACAATATTCATTTGAATAGAATCTTTATTTTTAATTTGAATGGAATCAAATTTGTTATTTGAATTTCTGAATCCTTAACAAAGTATACGACGATGGAATAATTATTGCTTTCTATCTTGTAGATTGTTTTTATCTCTTATATATTTCATCAATTCGATTATGAATAAGAAATTGGTTTGTTTAGTTTTAAAATATGTTATCATGATACTCAAGTATTGCTTAGTTATTCTTCGGTTCGTAAAATGAAGTTCTTTGATTTTACCACTTAATGGCCGTACACACGCAGCGTTTTTTAAGTCTTTCCACCAGACTTTTTGCTAAGCTCCTCCTACTTTTTCCACGAGACTTTAAATCGTATAAGAAAAAACGATATAATTAAAGTTGGTATCCAAGCTACCTGCAGGTATTATAGATACCAACTAAAATAAATAATAATTAAATAATTTTTTCTTATATAATTCAAAAATCTCGTGGAAAAAGTAGGAGGAGCTTAGTAAAGAGTCTGGTGAAAAGACTTGAAAAACCCTGCGTGTGTACGGCCCTTTAGAAGAAGGATGCTGAATAAATAGGTATGAGAAGATATTCAAAAAAAGGGGAATTAGTTAACCTTGATCTTTAAAGCGAATTTGCAGATTTATAGTAACACCACTGAATGTACGTACCAATTGAAATACTAAAAGACTATTTTGCGGATATCTGAAGGGAAGGATTCAGCGTTAACACTTTCCTTTTTAGGAATTAAAAACCTTACACAAATAATTATCTAAGAAATAAATTATTTAAGAAAAGATTCAAAATACAAATAACATTTTCAAATACCAAAACTTGAAATGAATAATAATAAATGCGAATATATCGATTAGTTTTCCCTTTCAGTAATTCAGAAGATATTCTTTTTGAATGCATAATAATCAGGTAAATAATGCATTAAAATCCTTAAGAGGTTTAACGAAGGCCCTCAGGTTTTCAAGAGCAAAAAGTTGCACATTAACCCATACTTCGACTAATTAGATTCAATATGATCTAGATTGAGTGTAAATGCATACATTTGAGATATTTTTTAAACGAGAATTATTATATAAACAAGAATTAAAATTCAAACGAGAATTAGCAAATCAATAACCAAGTCCAAATTTATAGATTTTTTATTTCGCCACATCAATGCAAGAACCTATTTGAATTAATTTATGTGGTAAATAAGATATGTCCTACTATAAATAATCATTCAATATGTTCACTTAATAAAAAGATTTTAGACTGAAAAGATTTATTTAGGGTCACCATATTTGTTGAGATATCCACTTACAAACCTATCGTTAAACAATTAGGACTTAAAGGTTCCCTCCACTTTAAATTATAATTTCTCTGGAAATGCTTTAATTTGTAGAGCTAAGGTTATATAACATATCACAGTTACCAGGAAAGGAATTCTTCAAGTATTGGCTTCGTAAATAATTAATTAAGAAACATTAGCATTCAACCGTCACTGTCCGACATTTATAGATTCAATAGAAGAACAAGAAAGGGGTACGAACTGTATCTCATACTTTCGTAAATTTAGAGGTAATTAGGTATCTAGGTACACTTTTAGGTACCTATTTTTTAGGGTAATTGTGTGTAGGTAACGTTATGGGTAGCCATTTATAATAGGTCTAAAAGTTTTATTATGGTTTTGAAAAATTCAGAGGTATTTTGATCTTTTTCTTCACTTGAAATTCAGAGGGTAGAAGAAAATAAAAAAATATACATATTGTAATAAATATATAGAACCTAATTTGAAATGGTTTGCAGTTTTACAACCAGTAACCTTAAATTTAATGAATATAGAAATGAAAATACAGTGGAGGGGCCCTTTAATAGTGTATAGAAACGAAAATGACTGGAAGAATTCACGGATACGCTAAGGAGGAAAAGGAAGAGTTGCTTTTAGATCAGGATCCAAAGGATGATGACTGTCATATTTAGCATTAGTTACGTTATTGCGCAGTATTCGGTATTTATAAGCACAATGAATTAAGATATCTTATACCAAATATCAATATCAACTTCAATATCAGTTTCTAAATTATATTGTAAAATGATTTGTTGAAAATATTTTTTCTGAATTGAAAATATTGATTCATCATTCAACTTATTCCATAAACCTTTTATTGAAAATCAATCTATCTATCGAATTATTTTAACAAATTTTAGATTTTACGCATAGTTTATGAATATTACCATACAAATACTGAAAAGGCAACTTCGAAATTATTATCCCATTCTGGGTATCCTACCTATGGTGCTATAGGACAACTTCTGGATATCCTTGGGTTGTCCTTCATAGAAACCACAAGTTCAATGAGAAGGTTGGACGGGTGCAAAAAGCGTGTCCTTGAAAATCAAAGGTCTGCAGTGTGACTACATTGAGTTCTGTACGCATTTCCTTTCAATGGACATCTTACAAACCAGATTTGAAGGTCAACACAAGGAAACATACACACGCACTTCATACATGTGAGGCCCAGGAAGAGATTGCGAATTTAACATCTAGGGTGAGTTACGAATTATCGGTCGCTTCCACATCTTCGATATATAAGAAAAAAAGATATAATAATGCTATTTTATTTTATTTTAATTGGTATCCATGATTTCTGCAGGTATCATGGATACCAATTAAAATTTAATAATCAGATCGTTTTTTCTTATATGACCTAAGATGTGAAACCGCCTGATAATTCGTAACTTACCCTAGTTATAAGAGAGTTTAAGCCTAGGGTAAGTTCCAAGTTATCGAACAGTCCCACTTTTCCGATCATGCAAAACAACAACTATATTCTATAATATTTTAACTGGTTATTTTAATCGGTATCCATGATACTTGTAAATGCAGGTATCATGGATACCAATAAATATAACGAGTTAAATTGTAAGATCATTTAGTTTTTCCTTGTATGATCGAAAACGTGGGACTGTTCGACAACTGTGAACCTACCCAATAGTGTATATGAACTGCTAGTACCTACTTTGCAAGACTCGTGATCTATGAACTATCTTTGGAAATTATTGCAAAGTCACGATTTTATTTGGCATTACAGAATAACATGTCATCATAACAATTGGGATGAATCAAACTATCGATATGATTATTTACAGAGTTTGTTAATTAGTTCTTTATTGTAAACTTTATTCTATTCATTTAAAATATTATCGCTTTAGACGGAATGTGAACTTCAAAAATTTGTATAATTTGTTTCAAATTTTCACAATGAATATCAGTATAGATTTACTTTGTTTTGGAAAGGCAAATTAATTTTTCACAGAGTTGAATATGTATTTTCTGGTGTAACTAGCAAAGGGTAACTAGCACACTAGCTCTGTGTTCGTTGCACCTGTCTAGCAGATGTGCAAACTAGCATAGCAGATGTTTGAAACTAGCAGTGCATTTGAAGGACATTGAGAGTGAATGAAATAAAATGAATAAAAATATTTAAATGTTAGAAGAATCTTTGTAAGAGTTATTTTATTCCTGTAAAAATATTTCAAAATATTTTATTCCTGTAAAAATATCGATCTAAGTTGTTTAACACATGTTAATTTATAAGTTGAAATGGAATAATTAATAGCAACAACAAAACATATGTTGAATTGAAATAAATAATATAAATAAAGCAGAAGGTTATATTTCTCTTAATTCGTCATCTTCTTAATCCGTGTTTTTTTTTACTTTTCCCCTCTCAATTCGTGGATTTTCTCTCCACTCATAAATATTATAAAATAAAAACACTAACATACAGTGCTTTTATAAACTTGAAAGACATTAAAATAAAAGCGATCAGGTAAATTTTCATAACTTAGGGGACATATTAAAAAGGATTGCATTCGTAAAAGAGGAACTGCTGATATCTATCCTTCTTAATTCATGACCGCAAATTAGGAGGTTCTACTGTGCTTAAAAATTTTAGAGAAATTATTTCAAGAATACATCCAATTTTTAATCATGGAAAACATCGATACATTTTTTCGAGGTAATTTTAATAGACTAAATTGAATTTATAAAATGGAAACTATAATTAATTAATAGTTAGTTTTCTTAATTTCGGAATTACCATAATTTATTACACTATCTAAAATTTAGATAGTGTAATGGTATTAGAAGAGTATTAATTTCTTCCAGTTACTTCTAACACAAGCAATCTAGTAAAATAGTGACTGCCTTCATAAACTCTACCTGCCAAATAAAAACAAATGAACTGTTTTTGCTCCAAATGAAGCTATCATTTCCAGGTTATTTCATTCAATCCATTCACCATTAAAACTTTGCTCCATCCGAAGATATTTCGGTAATATTCTCTTTAATATGTGTGGGAGTGTAAATCCTTAACATTATTCCCTGTTATACTTTGAATGTAGGACATGTGTTTCCGAAGCACCCTTTCATAGCTTTAACTAATTCATAGAATTCATAGAATCTTTAACTGATTTATAAGGTAGTGAAGAAAGATGTCATGGTGAAATTTAAAGAATCCTTGGATATTCTGGATACTAAAAATTACATTCATTTTAAATTATCTTGAAAGATCAAACTCATCTTTCATTAAAGAAGTAGAGGTGTTCAGACAAATTATAGAATTAACTGAAGAAAAACGTAATAATTTAGCTATAATTTTTTTTTTATTTCAAGTAGAGACTGAGTAGGGATCTACGATACAAATTATTCGAATCAATTTTTCCAAGGTATGAGAGAAAGAGTCCTTACTCTTATAGGTAAGAGAAAAGAGTCATCTTCCTACTTATAATTATGAAGTAACTTTTCCAATATTGATGATAGTTTGATACACTCCCACACAAGTTTGGAAGAGAGGAAGCGTGGGTGTACCACAGGTGGATGGTAGGAAGGGGTAATTAAACACACCGGTAAGTTTAAAGGGGACCACGGACTTGGATGTACCTTCAGTACAATCATGGATATTCATATTCAGGTCAATACACTGACACATATTTTATATTATATTGCGCATTGTTATTTTGGTATTTGTTTCGTTATTTGCAAATTATTATGCAGAATCGTGGCCGAAGGACATTTGGCCGATCGTAAATTTGGCGTAAATTTTACCGAACGGACATTCGGACGAAAGACTTTTATTTAATGTGTATTCATATTACGAACTGCAAAGTCCTTTTAATTAAATCATTATTTTGTATATCCATTGAATTGAAAGCTATTATATAAAATTGAAAATACAATATCCATATTACGAACTGCAAGCAAATATTGCTGACAATTTGAATTTATTCACAATTATGGATTTTATTGCAATTAGCTACGTGGGAAGAAAAAAAGAGGGAGATGAAGAGGAAAATACTCTTCAATGGCTACGTCTGAATCGTGGACAAATAAATTGGTCATTATATTTCATATTTAATTCCTAGTTATTGAGTATAAAAATCTCTAAATAACCATCATTTAAATAAAAATACTTCAGCCGAATATCTTTGGGCACAATGTCATTTGGCGAAGTCTCCGTATACCGTGTTTTCCCAGTATAATTTAGGAAATATGAAAATAATGAAAAAAAATTACAGAATAATACTTAGAGATATAAAAATTAGAATACCATACTACTATCCTCAAACTTTAAATATCAGCAACCATAAGTTTTAAAATTACAATTAAAAAAAAGGCAAAATTAGATTTTATTTTAGCAAATCATTTTTTTTCTCTACATTTTTTTTGTACAGCTAAAAAAAGAACATTCTTTATTTATCTAATAACTTTTATACATCATTTGAATTTAAAAAGTTGTCATTAAATTTTCCTTTACAACCTCAAACAATTCCGTATATTAATTTTCTTAGGATCTACATTTACAGAGAAAGAATTCTCAACTAATGTTACTTTAATTTTCCAGTCATCAGAGTGGTAAAATGTTGAGAATTACTCAACTGTTAAGGTTAGTATAATCACACAGGAATAATGAGACCTAATGTAGAGTCTAAAAAGTGGACTTATTATTCTTTTGGGGTAGTGAGTTGATAATGGCTTGAGAATCCTTATAATGGTGATATTTTACAACTTTATTTTGGGTAAGTTATGAATTACCGGTCAGTTTCATATCCTCAGACATATAAGAAATAGATATTATGATTATTATTTAATTTATAATTTTATTGGTATATACGATACATGAAGGTATCATGGATGCCATTTAAAATCAAATAACAATGATTATTATTATAATAATGATATCTTATGTCCGAAGATGTGAAACTGACCGATAATTCGTAACTTACCCTAGATAGAATTTTTTTCTAGAATTATATATTTAAAAATGATTTCTGTCTTGATATTAATGGATTATTTTTCTTATCAAATTTTTTTAATTCGCACTATATTCCAATTGTAATGATCTGTGCAGTAAAATGGCAGTGTTACTATAGGGCCTACTGTGTCGAGTAATTCTCCTAACAGAGAGTAATAATTGCCTGAGAAACCATAGCAATGAGAAATTCAAGGAAACCCGGCTGCAAATCTTGCCATAAGTAGGTTATCGATCTGTAACCACCTGACCTACTATTTTAACCATTAAATATAAGGCGGATTGGTCGAGGTTAAACACCATGTCACACTCCCTGTCATTAAATATGCTCTAGTTTATTTCAATATAAATAAGATAAAGGAGTTGTACTAGAATAATGAAGATACGTTGACTTATTGTTATATATTATAATATTATTATATTGTTATAATTTGTAGATAGATTCATAGTTTTATAAAATCATGTAAATATGTGTTCACTGATATATCTCAGATAAATGTATTTCATTTTATTGGTAGTATTCACTATGATATTTTCGTTAACAAGTAAAAACATCAGGCCTTATAATTTATGACAGTGAAAAAATAACTCACATAAAAAGTAAGTAAAATATTGAGAGTAAAATCCGTAGAGTTAGGATGATTTATAGCCTCGTGGATAAAGTTACTGTGAGTAGTTACGGACATTATTTAGTATCTTAGATTTTACTTCATTTATTATCTTAGGTCTTACATTATTTATTATCTTAGATTTTACATTATTTATTATCTTAGATTTTACATTATTTATTATCTTAGATTTTACATTATTTATTATCTTAGATTTTACATTATTTATTATCTTAGATTTTACATTATTTATTATCTTAGATTTTACATTATTTATTATCTTAAATTTTACTTTATTAATTATCTTATATGAGGTCAAGTTATCATTGTGTTCTGATGGGGTCAAATTATCATTATCTTATATGAGGTCAAGTTATCATTATCTTATATGAATGAGGTCAAGTTATCATTATCTTTTATGAGGTCAAATAATCATTATCTTATAATGAGGTCAAGTTATCATTATCTTATATGAGGTCAAGTTATCATTATCTTATATGAGGTCAAGTTATCATTATCTTATATGAGGTCAAGTTATCATTATCTTATAGAAGGTCAAGTTATCATTATCTTATATGAATGAGGTCAAGTTATCATTATCTTTTATGAGGTCAAATAATCATTATCTTATAATGAGGTCAAGTTATCATTATCTTATATGAGGTCAAGTTATCATTATCTTATATGAGGTCAAGTTATCATTATCTTATATGAGGTCAAGTTATCATTATCTTATAGAAGGTCAAGTTATCATTATCTTATATGAGGTCAAGTTATCATTATCTTATAGAAGGTCAAGTTATCATTATCTTATTTGAGATCAAGTTATCATTATCTTATATGAGGTAAAGTTACCATTATCTTATTTGAGGTCAAGTTATCATTATCTTATAATGAGGTCAAGTTATCATTATCTTATAATGAGGTCAAGTTATCATTATCTTATAATGAGGTCAAGTTATCATTATCTTATTTGAGGTCAAGTTATTATTATCTTATATGAGGTCAAATTATCATTATCTTATATGAGGTCAAGTTATCATTATCTTATAGAAGGTCAAAAATCATTATCTTATTTGAGGTCAAGTTATCATTATCTTATATGAGGTCAAGTTATCATTATCTTATATGAGGTCAAGTTACCATTATCTTATTTGAGGTAAAGTTATCATTATCTTATAATGAGGTCAAGTTATCATTATCTAATTTGAGGTCAAATTATCATCATTTTATATGAGGTCAAGTTATCATTATCTTATAATGAGGTCAAGTTATCATTGATTACATTCAATGAAGAACAGAGAGAAAAAATACATAATAAAGTATTGATTCATCACATGTGTAGTAAATGTATCCAAGAATACATCAAAAGAATAGTTTTTATGTACATTTTAGGTACAGTTTAAACCACAATCTTTTGTATCACATTTTCCAATAGGTAAGTTGTAAACTCAATTTAAAAATTTGGTGAAGGAGAATGCTGATTTTAGCAACAAATATTAGAAATGGGAATAGTAGCAAATATTAATAATCAACTAACATTGAAGTTTGCCAAATAATGTAATTGTAATTCGATAATGACAGTTCAATGATCACATAGCAATTGAGCAAAGTCTCTAAAACAGTATTTGTTTGATCAAATAAGAATTGTAATGTTAAGAATAGAAAAAATTTCAGTAAATGATAAAAGTTTCCTAGATTTACAAGGTTCGACAAATGCAAGAGTGTTTTTCTGTGAAACAGGGAACTACTTAACGATAATAATAACGTGTTCTTATTAGTATCACTATTTGTGTAATTTAACTATCCACACTTCTGGTCCCTCAGATTTAACTAAAGTTATTAATTGAATAATATTATAGCACAGAGTATATAAATTTAGTATTAATGACAGAGGTTGTAAAGAGTTCATAATGGTCAAAAAATGGCACAGTGTATATTTTAATAAATTATCACTTTAATAAATTAAATCATCTAATCGATTCAAACCAACTGGTCAGATTATTTAGCAATAGCGAATGCCGTTGACTAAATAAATTATTGATTATATATAACACAAGCATTACTTTAGTAAAAACTAATAATATGAATATTTGGTAGTAATATTAGGAATATACTGTTAGTAATATTAAAATTATATATATAATATAAGTATATTGTACTCACCAACTGATAGTCGGAAGAAATATTGTCCCTTACCTGAAATAAAAGTACATGATGAATAATTACATTTAAATTAATTAATGTTTTAAGAGATACATTTATTGCCTTTCATGAAATTCTAACTACCTGCCTACCTGTATTAACTACCATTAGTTTAATTATTAATACAGAGAAATGCATATGCAAAGCCAATAGTCTATTTTATTAAACTGTACAAAAGTTTATAATTGTAACACATCTTTTCATATTGTAAATCCACTTGACAGTTCAGAAAACTGGATTATTAATTCATCCAGAAAAAGCACCTCAATCTTCCATCAATATTTGCACATTATTTCAAACCCACGCAGTTTCAACAAGGTAGAACTCAGAGCGAGAAAATCCCACGACATTCCTACTCTATCCCATATTTTGCCACTCGGTTTCTCCCACGCAGTGAGGTCTTAAAGCAGACGTTGCTGACAGGAGTATCTTGCCGGTAAACATCTGCTTTAAATTGTCACGTGGTTTGTAACTCATTTCGCTGATAGGTAATGAATTAAGGCAATGCAATCAGAGTTTATGAAGTACTTGTGAGTCTTGTTATGATTTGGTGGATAATAATTATTTTAATGAAACAAATTAATACGAGTGGTTGCTACCTGAGGAAAATGAGGAAAATTTAAAATTGATTCATTACATTTCTTAAGAAGGTAAGTTTCGAATAATTAAATGGCCTCGTATTTTCAACTATGGAAGAAATTATTAATTAATAATTATTTTTTCTTGCATAATCGATAACGTGTAACTCCCTGATAACTAGGAACTCACCCCATAAGCTATAGGTAATAAAAAATATATGGAAACATGTAATATGTTTACTATTTTGTGCACTATCTAACATTCATTCAATAAAAGAATAGCCAATGTTTTCACAAACAATGTAACTTTAGTGGTATTGGATTCCGTTAGAAGTTAAGACAAAATTCCCAATCTAAATTCTAAAAATAAAAGAGGCGCTGATTTGCATTCCAGTTTTCGAAATTTGGAATGTGCTAAATAATCATGATTATTCAGTTGCCATCCATTACTTTTAACTACGGACTAAATATTTCATTATTACTATAACTATTAAACATTTTAGTGCATTAATGGACTTGATAAGAACTGCTATGTTAATATTTAGCCCAATGTATGTAGAGTGAATACTTATAACTTAATTAACGAGGCTTAATGGACATTATTCTTAACAAGTTAACATTGATTTATTAATTATTGCTAGTATACATACAATATGAAAAGGAATTTAAGAAGAATTTTTAAATTTGTTACATAGAACTGTGGAATTTAGCGATTTATTTATAAAATGAAATAATCTGTTAAATTATTATTTAGACAGTTTAAATGAGAAGAAATTTATATAGATCATTCATAATTAATGCAATTTTCCTTTTAATCTATGATAACTTGATAAAAAATGTAAAATAAAATAAATTTATTGAATCAGTTACTGCTGTAAGATCTTATTAATATTTTCTATGAAAAGGAACAAATAGAAAACTATCAATGGGTAACTATATCATTATATTTCCAGTGTACATTTTTGTCCTTCCCAAGTGTTTTTAATATTCGATCGTCTTATCAGAGGTGGTATTTTCCCCCCACTCTTGAAAAAATCTTTTAATTTTTTGACGTCGTGTTTGAGGTATAAGGTTTCTATATAATTAATTAAACTATACGATGTAAATTTCCAACATATTTCATATAGAGTTTGAGAAATTCCTAGAAAAATTAAATTTAGGCTAACAATAAAATATGACTGACTTCAAATTAACTTATACAAATAAATTTTCAATTAAAAGAGAGTTAAATGTGTGGAATAAAATTTGAATGTCTATATAAACCTAAATATGAATTTAGATCAAACTTTTCTACTAGTTTGCTACTGTATTAACTATTAACCATTCATTTTTAGTTGAATTTGGCTATAAATTTACACAAAATGTTTCGACTATTAGTGTCATGGTTTCTATTAGCAGTGTCTCACCTTTATAAGAAGAATTTGTGATTTCTTTCTTGATCTCACTCTTTATTTGGATATTGTTGATGCCTTCGATTGGCTCGTCTAAATCCATGGGCGCCTGCAGTAGTTCTGAAAGGTAGACTGAGTTAGAATGGACAATGTACCAATAATCTTAGAATAAAGATTGTGAAGTTTTCTGCATATATAGTCTTCATAAAAGGAGACTATAGGTGTCTCATCGTCATACTTTGGTATGAACAATTCATTTGAAGAAAGCATTCAGATTGTATTCAGTTTTAAAAGCCTTCAAAAGAAGCATGCTATTTAATAATATTTTAAAATCTATTATACATATACTATCAAAGACTAGATTCTCCGCATGATATTAATTCGTCAAAACACAATATTTCGATTTCCTATTATTTTATAATCTTACTCATTTATTAAGGTGTACTCAGACCAATTTTAAAATATCTACAAGCATTGGTCTAAAAATTTAATTTTTATGATGTAAAATTAGTAAACTGTCAAAATATCATTACAGATAAACTTTTCTCTGACTGTACGTATATTGAATTCGAATATGAAGATTTAACAATTATTAGTCATTTTTATCTGGAGTAACTAAATATTTAGATGTGCATATTTTCTGTTTTCAGTTACCTGTCAGTAACGGATTCCCTCTGTTACGATGGCTGTCGTTTCTGTTATTAAGGAGGCTGTTGTTGTTGTTGTTGAGAGTTCTGTTGTTATTTATGCTGTTGTTGGAGTCATTAAGGTAGGCACTGGAGCTCGAGACCAGATTGTGGTCATCAGAAGAGTCCACAGTTGAAGAGAGGTTGAAGTTACTTGATCGGAGGTGTTCGTTGCCTATTAGAAGGTCTTGGAAAGATGGTTGCTGCAAGAGAAGATGGAAGTGAGAAGATTTTAAACCACCTTGGAAAACTTTAAACCACCTTACTATCTGCTACATGCCAGCACCATAAAGTAAAACTGACACAATGTAAACTAAAGTTATAATAATAAACATTTTAAGATTACTCTAAAGGACTTTTATATAGGTAATCATTAAATTTATGCCGCAATATCAATTGCGGGTACAAATTTATTAGATTCACTTCATCCAAACCATCTGGTTGAAAGGGATCGGAAATTTAACATCTATAACCCGATGATCGAATGACTCATATTTGAGAAATTTGGATTCGATTATTCATAACTTGAAATGAATTTGAACCGAAACTGCAAAATTTGCTGTTAAACTGCTTCAATTCATCACGGTAACTTGCTAAATAATCATTATATGAGTTGCTAAAAAATTACATATAAATAAATACTGTGCAAAAATACATACTCTGTTCATGAACATCTGTGGGGCAGCGTTAGATAAAGTGATGAGATTTCCACCGCTTCTGTCTTCAGTATCCTAAGAAGAAAAAGAAACCATGAAAAGTTTGCAAGAAAAAATTATGAACTTATAATGATAACTACAAAGGTAACGTAATGCACTAAAAGTCTACGGCTCTTACCACCAACAAATCAGGCTCTGTCTTTATGGGACAGCTGTTCTCCTGTAAAAAAAGAACATTTTAGTGAATTGAATAACTTAATTTATTCCCTAAGAGATTCATAGGGAAAAAGTGAATAGTTCGTTTGTTTTTACCTATTTCATCTTTATTTCATCAAAATGTTCATATTAAAAGTAGAGGATATATTAAAGGGGTTGTTTCTTAAGATTGAACATAGTTAAAGATTTGAGCAAATTATGACCTGATTTTGATGAAAAATATGTAAGAAATTATAAGATGTACAGAACTGGAAATTTTTGCGTAGAATATCTTCCATCACCTACAGATTATTTAACTTTTTTCATTATTTTTCATAAATCTGAAATGACTCACATTTTCATCCAACTCAGGAAATATGTGATCCATGTCGAAATTGCTGTTGGTACATCGCATAGCTTCGAAGGCATAGTTATTATCGCCACTATCCAAGCCAAGGACGCATGAACTGCTGTCATCCAGCAGTGTGCCAGAGTCTGCATCCTGCAAACCAGAGCTGCTGTGAACTTCCAGCATTCTTGAGCCACCGTCCATACTCTGGATGCCACCACCAAGAACTCGAGAGAGATCATTGGTAGAGATCTGAGTTAATTCGGGAGTGATGGTTTCTGAAAAAGAAAGAAAATGTGAATCTATGCTACCTTGTAAAGTCAAATTACAATTGATCGCAAGATAATTATCTAATTTATAAGATATTTTAATCCAAAAGAAATAGCCAGGATATAAGGGGAAGTGTGGTATTTAAATTGTACCATCTGATAGTTAAATTGTTGTAGGTATGTTATATTCCATGTGCGGACACTTGATCAAAGGACATTTGGTGGAAGGACATTTGGCCGAAAGTAGATTTGGTGTAAATTTAGCCGAACGGACATTTGGACGAAGGCGTCAAAGACGTTCAATTTATTTATTTGTCATTAGGCCAAGTGTCTGTCATCCTTTATATTCAGTCTGATTTTTTTTAAATATATATTCTTCAAAGGCAATTGTATAGGTATAAACATATTAGAATATGATTTAGATTTGTCTAATTTATCTCAGTGTTGTAAAAACCAAGAGATAATATTATGGTGAGCCACTGAAGACTAAGAGAGAACCACCACTTACTCCTCTACAGTCCTCGCCATTTCCTTGGGAAATGGTCCCCTCGATTACCCAATGGGGAAATAATGCTTCCATACCTGGTTCAGGAGATTGGCTGCCCATGTCACCCAGAGATGCTCCATCGATGAGCTCCAGATCTGTTGACTCCAAGTCAGCATCATTCAGACCCAAATCATTCCCACCTCCCATGCCCGCTGGTACCTGAAACATTGGAGTTGAATTTAGAATAAAACCTTAAATGCAGTCCTTGAGAAGTTGGGTAAGTTACGAATTATCGGTCAGTTTGTAATTTACCCTACATAATCATTTTTAATTTATGGTGATTCAAGTATAATTAAAGATTTATTCTCCAATTAGAATAGTCTCCATATGATCGATCACTCACTAGAGACGCAGAATAGTCGACCATGTCGTAGAAATCGTCCCAGTTCTCGTTGTAGACAGGCATAGCAGGTGAAAACTTGACTTCGAAAGAAGCAATCTTGAAGTTGTTCCGTTTCGATACGATAGAAAAAATAATACCCCCTTTTAAATCGCCCTTACGAAGGCCTTATCTAAAAAACACTCGAGTCCAAAAACCGAGTAACGTTTTCTTCGCTAATAAAGGAAGACGTGGTAGATACAATAGGTATAAATATATTCTCTTTATTGTAGGACGGAGAGTGAAGTTAGTATGGGTACAGAGCAATCGAGTGATTCCTGTATACTAAAATCTAAACCAGAGGAGTGTTTCTATCCAGTTAATTTCGGACGCTTGAGCCAATTGATAGGGACTCTCAGTTTTCGAACCGAGACGTCCTCTCTAAATGTAAGATCAAGATATGAAAAACAAGAGAAACCTGTCTCTTATAAGATGAATTTCTACTCTTTCTTCTACTTTCAACTATATAAACTCTAATTCTTCAAGTTTTCAATCTGTTGGAATAGAGAAGATTAGAACATTATAGCCTTAACTTTTTTCCTACAAACTAGAGACTAACTGAAAACTGGTCAACTTGAATATTATAAATTTATGACAGTAACCTATTTGGCATATTTCAAGTTATATGTTCAAGTAAATACTCTTAGTAGTAAATTAAAGGTCTATTTTTCACCAGGGAAAGGTCTGAGACTCGTAGACATCTCTGTTGAGTTCAGCAATCAGATTGATATGAAGAAAAAGCTGAAAAGAAAAGAAAATCGCAATTAGAACAAAACTGGACTCGGGTATTATTTGGTAGAAACAAGAATTTATGTAAATACGAAAATACTCATATTCTAGTAACAAGTTGTTGTTTAATATATATGAAATCTTCCAAAAAGCAATAATTTTAACTAACTGATCGAAACGAAGATCACTCACATATTCCATCAGAAAAGAAAAAAAAATCGATATCATGATCTAACTTTGTTCAATTACTATTTTGAATCTTTAAGTATTTCTATAAAATGTGAATTTACACATTGCCCATAAAGTTTAAAAAAAACATTATAATTTGAATTATCTAATGAATTGATGAAAAGATGATTAGTTTAGTCTACGTTGAAATTTTCTTTGGATAGTTTTCTATGAAACTTGAATTGGAAGAAAACGAGTTTGAAATTTCAGAGCATACTAAAATAAATAATGATCATCAAAATAATATTATATCAGTATATCTGAACAATAATGGCTGTGTTGTGGATTATGCGGGACCTGAAATGTTGTAATTTGGATTATGTTTTTTTTTTCATTTATACCATATTTATTTTAAATCAACATCTGATCTTCATATGTTTATTGTTTCACATATTCACTATCTCATGATATAATAAAATATCTTATATGGACGCTTATATGCATATGCAGCATATCTAACTCTTGTCTTGTCAGAAAAACGAAATAATATTCATTTTTTCATTCCAATTGTAGGTACCGAAAAGTGAAATTTGAAACTTTATCTCACGATTTTAACCTAATGGTATTCCTATATAGTGACACAGTTATCCACTTTGTATATGTTATTCCTACCGAAGCAAGTCAGAAGAGGTACTGTCTTATTTCCAATCCCAAACACTGAGAAAATAAGGAAGTTAAAAATATATGAACGTAAAAAATCAGTTCCGGATTTCAGTTGATGTGCGTCTGTTTGTGAGCAGACATGTTTTATCATTTAACAACTGATGTGATTATTAGAGCGAGAATGATAAATTATAATAATAGTTATGTTAGAGCGAGGATAATAATAATACGTAGTTATTGAAAGTCCATTTATGAGGAATAAATATATAATATATTACTTTGAATTAGTAAATTAGAGTGATAATTTAGAAGAAATATTTTAAATTAAGTTTATAATATATTGACCCTCCATCATAACTATAATTATTTAGTGTATACGGTTCTGGGTTGAATTAAAAAGCAAAAGATTATAGACATTTGAGAAAAAAATTCATTGAAATTCTGCTTCAGATTATCAAGAATAAAAGAGTTTTTCGTCTATGAATAGTTTCACTTACAATTCACATAGTTAAATTTATTTTATTCCGAGCCATGAATTAATTTATTGTTCATTTCTATATTTTATGCAATAATCCCTATCATTCTTAAAACTCTCTAGATAGCAGTTTAAATTATCATACATTGGAGGTAAATATTAGATAATTACGTCACCTAACCCCCCCCCTCCCCCATGAGTTTATTTCCTACTTTCCCGCGCTTTACGTCAAGGTCAGGAGCCACTGAATAGAGAAGCTTTACCTTGAATTACGCGGGAAAGCCCCTACGCTGTGAATCATATATAAGAACTTCGCAAATCAGCGTCAAGTATATGGAAAATGAATTGCTATCTTCACTAATATTCGAATCATGATTTTCGAAGTTTTCCCTCAATTTTGCAAAAGTGCTATAAGTATCAGGATTTAAGATGGAAAAACTGTGTTAACTGAAATTCATGGACCATTAAAGGCATCGAAACTTTTTTGAGCGGAAATAATATTTATTCTTTTATAGTAGAGTAATAATCCTTTACAGATTCATTTTGGCAAACCACTTTTTGGAAAAATTGGCCAATTGGAAAAGTTCACATCTTCAAATTGATCAAGAGAAAGCTAAGAGTGCACATAAAGATCGCGCCAGGCGTATTGATTTGGACAGAGGTGCGATAAGGTTCAAGGTCACTCTCAATATTAAAGAAAATTATCGATGGCTTTTGTTGTAGTAACTACAGTAGATTATATTCCAGTAATTGGTGCAGTGTATGTGGCCACGTATATACATTTATATGGTTAGTTTGATGGGATGGATATTTTTCTATCTAGGAAGTGCCGTGAAATGCTGACACTCGCATTACATGAATTAAATGATAGAATTGAAGCAATTATCAATGTTCCTTAATGGTACGTAACACTGTTGAAAAGAAAACAGTTTTGACACACACTATAACAGAGGTTCCTTAAAGCTGTAATGTCAGTTTTATGTTTTTTTTTTTGGGGGGGGGGGGGTTTGTTCTTTGAACAGAGTGATTTTGTGTGCAAATGATGGTCACAAATTACTCTATGTAATTATATATATTCGTTCTGATTTAAACATAATGTTTAATAATGTTTTCACTTAGATTGCTTGATTGAACACTAACGCTATACTGTTGTATTTTGAATCTAATTAAACTAACAATAAACATTAAAACAATAAAGTAAACGCTCCTCTTTTTGAAAAAACTATTTTCTTCCATAATTATTTTCAGATGAATAAAGTATATCATATTGCATAATGAATTATGCTCATTCGTTTAAAGAACATATTAGCAAATCTTTGATTTCACTCGCACCATTTTTTCCTATAATGATACCACGTGTACGACTTGTTTCTAGGCATTTGTTTACACTATTTTGTCTTTACATCGTTTCTCCGTGGGAAATTTAAAATCAAGAGAAAATGTAGGCACTAATTAGCCTTTAGGTAGCTAATTAATCTTGTAAAATATCTTACTGTTGACTTTGAAATGATAATATAAATTGCAAGGCATGTGAATAATAAGTAAATTATGTACTTCTAAATTAATCACCATGATAGACATTCAGATTCAGAAATTAATCACCTACCTAAAGACTGCAGAATATGGAATATTTTATGATAATTTTTCCAAGACTCTCTGTGAGTCTGTGACAAATCTGAGCCTAATTTTAGAAATTTTAGGTCTCTGCGGGAGATTTTGAATTAATTTAGCTGATTGCGGGAGATTCTGAATCTGCTAGAGACCCAGTCTCAGCCTCTCAGGCCAGACTGGAAAACATAAATTCAAACAGAGTTACTCCAAACTTCATGCATTCCCATTAGTGATGTTTATCATCACAACAGTCAACAAGCCCAATTGTGAAGCATAAATGACTTATTTTACATTAGTTTTTACTGCGGAGTTGAAATTTAATTAATTTATAGGTAAACAATTTACTGATTTCTGCATTTTTTATGTCTAAAATGAGTAATTTTTGTTCATTCTAAATTCCTAACAGAGCTACTAGTCAATCTGAAATGAGTTATTATTCCACTCTGGCTCTCAGGCAGTCTGTATAAACTGTATTTGGACAGTGGACTTGGACACTTGGTCACCTTGGTCCACAAAATTCCATTGACTTTTTGAAAAAGCCTGACTTTTGGAAAAAGCCTGACTTTTGGAAAAAGCCTGACTTTTGGAAAAAGCCTGACTTTTTGAAAAAGCCCATGTTTCAAAGTTTGGCAGGAAAGTTGCCAGTTTAGTGAGAAATTGGATCCAGGTTGAGGTTGCCACATTTAAGATACCTACTTAAGTTTAAACCAGTCTGAAAAGAATGTCTCCTCAGACCCAGGATTTTTTACAAAATTGTGATTTGGGCGCAGCAAATAACATGCCCATGGGAACATAGAAATTAAATAGGACTTGGCCACTTGTGCGCTGGCTTAATCCACAAATCCTGCTGTACTTTTCAGGCTGGAGTTTAAAGGAGAAATTTGACTCTCCATGTTACCAGTCTGGCGTCTGTAAAATATTCAGTCTGCAGAATATGGTATAATTTTCCAAGACTCTCTGCACTGCTGCAGGAGTTTTAGATTAAATTTTAGAAATTTGAGATCTCTGCGGGAGCCAAGTAAAATAGAATGTCTCATAAACTCGCCATTTGTCTCTCTAGCTCTCTCCAAAATTCAACAAATTCTCTCCAAAATGATCAAATTTTCATAAATTCTCTCCAAAATAACATTGTAGCATAGGAGAAAAATAGATAAAACTCGCCATTTGCATTTGAAGGGCTCAAAATAACTGTCACAAACTCGCCATTGGCCCATTAAAATGGTGAGTATGGACATGCTTTATTACTTGGTGCGGGAGATCTTGAATTAATTCCTATGTTACCATTAATTTAGCTGCGGGAGATTCTGAATCTGCTACTGAGAGTCAGAGAGTAACCAGTCTGCATAATGAGTCTCTTCTCCCGCAGAGACTTTAATTTGAGAGAGAGCTACTCTCTGACTCTCAGCAGCAGATTCAGAATCTCCCGCAGATAAATTAATGGTAACATAGGAATTAATTCAAAATCTCCCGCAGAGATCTCCAATTTCTAAAATTTCATTCAAAAACTCCCGCAGAGAGTCTTGGAAAAATGTTCCATATTCTGCAGACTGGGAGAGTAACTGTCTCTCAAATTAAAATCTCTGCGGGAGAAAAGACACATTCTGCAGACTGGCAAAATATGGGACATTTTTAACATTTTCTCTGCGAACAATTATTAATTTCCTCATATATTTGCATCATCATACACATAGGTACTAGTAATGGACACAGAAAATGAAAACAAAATACTTCTCATTAAAACTATAATATGGAATCCTGTATTAAAATTACTTTAGTTCCCCCTCAAATTATTTTCTTAGAAAGATTATGCAAAGAAAACGAATTTCAGCAGTGGAATTTTGTGCACCAAATACAGATTGGCATGTAAACATAGGAAATTATTAGAAAATAGTCACCAAGATCTTGTTTTAATGAATTTTCCCTCAAATATGAAATTTTCAAAAAGTCAGTGGAATTTTGTGCACCAAATACAGATTTGCATGTAAACATAGGAAATAAATTCAAATAATTAGAAAATAGTCACTAAGATGGCAAGATCTTGTTTTTGATGAATTTTCCCTCAAATATGAAATATAGTCTCCAAAGATCTTTGGCGATATGGACACACTTTGCAGCAGCATTGCAGACTCCAGTCTGTATTTGGTGCACAAAATTGAAAATTCCACTGACTTTTTGAAAAAGCTGAAATATTAATAATCCACCATTAATTTGCACTAATTTGGCTGATCCCCATCATTTTACCCATTTTTCCACCAAAAATTAATGCTTCAATGGTAACACCAATCTGAAAAGAAGGTCACCACAGACCCAGGATTTTTTGAAGAAATTGTGATTTGGGCACAGCAAATAACATGGGAACATTCGAACATAGGAATTATATAGGACTTGGGCGCAGAATTAATCCACAAATTATGCTGTACTTTTCAGACTGGTCGTAATATAGAAATAAATAGCTAAAAATCCACCGACTTAACCAGAATATTATTTTCAATGGAGAAAAATTCCACCGACAAGTCGGTTGAATTTACCATGAAATGCAGCCAGTCTGCAAAAGATGCATTAAGTTGTGATGTTTACCCAGCGACCAGATTGCATTAGTTGTTGTCTAAGAGCCGCCATTTCACCAACAGGTTATTTGAAGAGCCGTTGCCGTGGGGATATCATATCTGAGCCGTGGGATAAAAATCGCGAGCCGTGGGATAAAAAATATGAACCGTGGGATAAAAAATATGAACCGTGGGATAAAAAATATGAACCGTGGGATAAAAATACGAGCCGTGGGATACAAAAATGAGAGCCGTGGGATAAAAAATGAGAGCCGTGGGATAAAAAATGAGAGCCGTGGGATAAAAAATGCGAGCCGTGGGATAAAAAATGCAAGTTGTGGGATAAAAAATGAGAGCTGTCACTATGAAACAGGGCATGTAAACATAAGAATTAATTAGGAAATTGTCGCCCATAATTTAGGAGCCTAATTTCCCATGTTTCAAAGTGTGGCAGGAAAGTGGCCGGTAAAGTGAGAAAATGGATCCAGGTCGCCCCATTTAAGATACTTTAAAGTTTAAACTTTAAAGGAGAAATTCAGCTTCCCAGGGAAGATTTTACACTTGGAAACATCCTTATGCTTCATGCCTCAACCTCGGCCTCATGCATGTCCATCTCTTGAGACTATTTTAGGAGTGATTGACTTGTTATTTACAGGTTTTCCAACTTATTTATCCTCTCAAAAGTCGCCAATATACTGGCGACTTTGCCCATAATTTAAAATATGGCTATTTTCAACTTTCAAGGCCTCAATAGTCGCCGAATAAACTTCACAACTTCATGCATCTTCTGCAGACTGGACTTCTGGATCTTCTGCAGACGGAAGATTCAGAATCTTCCGCAGCTAAATTAATATTTAATGGTGACATAGGAATTAATTCAAAATCTCCCACAGCTAAATTAATGGTAACATTGAAATGAATTCAAGATCTCCAATTTCTATAAATCAATCAAAAACTCACGCAGAGAATCTTGGAAAAATGTCCCATATTCTGCAGACTGGACTCCGACTGGAGAAATATCTGCCAACATTTTTCATCAATTTGTCTAGTCCTCCAACACTTTTCCTGTTAATGGTAAAAAAATATATTCCTATTTTAATGGTAATATAGGAATTAACAGCTAAATATCCTTCAACATTGCCAGACTAAGGCCAGTCTGCGGAACATGGGACATTTTTAACATTTTCTGTGCGAACAATCCTTAATTTCCTCCTATATATAGCTACATGTATTTTACTGAGAACAGAAGCCAAAATAGAGGAATTCTTGGAGAACACTTTACCAGTTCCTGCAGTCTGCCATCAGACGGCCATTGCAGAATTTTTTATTAGAGAAGTTGAATATCTGTCTACATATCATTGGAATTTACCACTGAATACAATCTGGATGGAAACATTATTATGCTTCATTTCTGATGCATGTGCATCTCTTGAGATTATTTTGGGATTGATTTACTGGTTATTTAGTGACATTTACATGTTTTTCAACTTATGTAACCCCTCAAGTCTCCAATATACTGGTGACTTTGTCCATACTTTAAAACATGGGAAAAATCTCAGTCTGCAGAATATGGCATTTGGGAGATATTTGGGATATTCTCTCCAAACAATTTTGAATCAATTCCTATTATATTAATTTAGCTACAAACACTTCTGAATTAATCCATTTATTTACATTAATTGGAGCAAGTAAAGATAATGGTTAACGGACCAAGTAAAGTTAATGGACCAGAAAGGAAGCTGGTAAAGATAACGGAGTAGAAATTCAGCTAGTTACTGAAGTTAACGGACTGCAATACTTTTTTTAGTTTTAAAAATATTTGCTTCAGTTTTTCATAAATATACATCCGTATGAATGATAATATTAATGATTATACTTTAATTTTGCATATTTTATTAATTGAAAGAATTGAATAAAACGAGATCCATTTTGAAATTGTGAAGAACGAGTAGTAAAATGATGGAAAAAAATTAGTCTCCTGAATTATCTGCCAACAATTTTTTAATTAATTTCTATGTTTACATGTAATTATTGGAGAGTATTTTGAAATTTTTGGTCATTTTGGAGAGAAATTTGAAAATCCTTGGAGAGATATTGCCCCAAAAATAAAATATCTGGAGACTAATTGTGCATGCTTTGCAGACTGATTTCTCCACTGAAAATTAATGGTAACAAAGGAATAAATAGCTAAAAATCCACCGACTTTGCCAGAATATTATTTTCATTGGAGACTGTACCATCATCATGAATTACAGTCTGGCTCAGTCTGAGAAGTACAGCAGGATTTGTGGATTAATCTTGCGCCCAAGTCCCATTTAATTCCTATGATCCCATGTTAATTGTTGCGCCCAAGTTCCATTTTCTGTAAACAATTCTGGGTCTGACTGTCTGGGGAGACCTTCTTTTCAGACTGAAGTCTGGCTACTGATTACTGACCAGTCCGCAGAATATGGGAGATATTTGGGATATTTTCTCTGAACAATTTTTAATTAATTCCTATATTTACTTTAAGTTTGCTACAAACAGAATAAGAGATATCTACAAACTGTTCCAATTTGTATTTGGTTCACTGAACTCCTCTTACTTTTTCAAAAATTTAGGAAATAGCTGCCAACACTTTTCATCAATTTTTCTAGGCCAGTCCTCCAATATTTTTCCAGTTTCCCCACCAAAAATTAATGGTAATAAGGGAATTAATAACTAAATATCTTCCGACATTGCAGGAATTTTTTTATTATAGAAATTGAATATGTGCCGATATATCAGTGGAATTTACCACCAAATACAATCTAGTACGAACACTTTACCAGTTTCTGCAGACTGGACTACTGAGAGCCAGACTGTATTTCTTGGTGGTAAATTTCACCGACTTGTCAGCAGAATTTTTCCCCTTTGAAAATAATATTCTGGCTAAGTCGGTGGATTTTTAGCTATTTATTCCTATGTGACCATTAATTTTTGATTGATAAATTGAGAAAATGTTGGTCACAAGTTGATGGATCGATCAGCCAAATTACTGGAAATTTATGGTGCATTTTTTAGTTTTTTAAAAAGTCAGTGGTATTTTGTGCACCAAATACAGACTGTCATTTATTGGTATGTTGCCATTAATTTTCAGTAGAAAAATTGAGAAAATCTGGTGGATCAGCCAAATATTTGGTCAATTTTTTTCAGCTTTTTGAAAAAATCAGTGGGATTTTGTGCACTAAATACAGACTCGAGTCACTGGACAGTCTGAACTGAGAGTCGGAGAGTAGCCCAGACTGCAGAATGTGTCTTCTCCCGCAGAGATTTTAATTTTACTCTCTGAATCTCAGCAGCAGATTCAGAATCTCCCGCAACTAAATTAATGGTAACATAGGAGGAATTAATTCAAAATCTGCCGCAGCTAAATTAATGGTATCATAGGAATTAATTCATGATCTCCCGCAGAGATCTCCAATTTCTAAAATTCAATCAAAAACTCCCTCAGAGAGTCTTGGAAAAATGTTCCATGTTCTGCAGACTGGAGAGTAGCCACATTTCAAAATGTGGCAGGAAAGTCACCAGTTTACTGTTTAGTGAGAAAATAGATTCAAGTCGTCACATTTAAGATACTTTAAATTAGAAATTTGAATTCCTAGTGAAGATTTTACACTTGGAAACATCATTATGCTTTATGTCTGATGCATGTGCATCTCTTGAGACTATTTGAGAGTGATTTACTTGTTATTTACTTTTTTTCAACTTATAAAACCTTTTAAAATTCACCAATATACTGACTACATTCCATACTTACTAACATGGTGCGGTACAAGTCTGACAAGAGACACAATATGCAGAGTGGATTAATTCCTATGTTTACAGTTTACATGTATTTATTGGATAGTATTCTCTGATTTTTTGTCTTTTTGGAGAGAAATTTGAAAATCTATGGAGAGAAATTGCCCCAAAATTTAACTATCTGGAGACTGATTGTGCATGCTTTGCAGACTGGTCCCGGGTCCCCAAGTAAAATAGTACTCCAGTCTGCAAAACATGGGACAATTTTAACATTTTCTGTCCTTTAATTCCCTCCAATATTTACATGTATTTTAGTATAATTTCACTGAGAACAGAATCTAAGAAGGAGAATTCTGGTGTTAAATCACTAAAAAAAAAAGGATGCACATGCATCAGACATGAAACATGATATTTGCAACTGCTGAACTGTAAATTCTTCACTAATTAGCCAAATATCTAATTTTAGAATGAGTTGAATTACTTGAATGTGGTGACTTAGATCTATTTTCTCATCAAACTGAAATTGGCAACTTTCCTGCCACACTAAGAAACATTGCATCCAAGTAAAATAGTATGGCTCATAAACTCTCCATTTGTCTTTCCAGCTCTTTCCAAAAATAAACCAAATTTCTCCAAAATGATCAAGTAAAGAAAAAATCAGCAAGTAAAGAAAACGGACCAGTAATGAAGCTCCCAAAAAATTATTATAAATATTGTGCTTTTTAAATTTTGGAGTACCTATTGATTGATGCACTACAGGTCTAGTAAATTTGTTTGGCCCATAAACTCCATTTGTCTATCTAGCTATCTTGAAAGAAGCTGAATTTCTCTCCAAAATTATCATAATTTCTCTCCAAGTGGAGAGTGGAAATATAAGTGGAAATCAAGGATTGTTAGCAATTAAATTGATTGTTATCAATTAAAGTCACTAATTAAATTAGTTATTTTAGATTGTTTTACTAAAACTGTCCTATAACTTGAAACTTACCCTGCTCTCCACACTGATTAAAAGACTGACCTTAAAGTATTTATTCATATATTACAATTAATTTTGGATTGGGTCATTGGAAAATTGGTGGTGTTTTATGTCATGAAAACACAAAACATAATAATGGTGGATTAATGGACCAATTGAGAATTTTATGGAGGTGAAACTTCACAGTTGAGTTACCATTTATTTATGTTTTCGATTGTCTAATTTGTTTTGCAACTTCTTTCACCCTTCCAAAGTCACCATTAGAAATTTCTGCAGTCTATTTGATTTTTGAACTTCAAAATTCTCCAGTTTAGGTTGTTTTGGTGATGCTTTTCATAAACTCTTTAAAAAACTGAATCATGTCCACCTAATAGCTAAATGTGTTGAAAGTTTTGTTTATCCTGTTATGCTGAAATACTTCATTTGTATAAAATTTTGATGCCCATCTTCTCCTTAAACACTTTTTGTCTGTGTAAAATGAAATTACCAAAATCAGTAGGTAGTGTCGACCAGGGTGATCCATTGCACTCAGAGAATTGTTGATGGATCATACCCGTAAATTAACAATGAAGTAATAATAATTTTGTAAACCAATTGTACCATTGGAAAACTCTCAATTATTTCTATAAATCTTATCATTTTCATCTAATTTCGTCTAATGAAGGTACACAAAAACTTACAATAAATATATGAGTTATGTTTTAGTACTAAAAATGCTTTTTTCCAGAATATTCAAACATTCTGCAAATTAACACTGGGTAGCTATTACATTTATGCATGAAATCTAACCAAAATTTGCATGAACACAGTAAAAATATGCCATCAGAATTCCTTTTAAAGGGTTTTAAAATATAGCTACCTATTATTACAAAAGTTACAGCCTAACAAGTCATTGCAATGAATCACCCCGAGTATGAAGAAGTGCAAACGGTGAATAATTGCACATTGACATCTAGTTCATGGTGTGATTAATTGAATTTAGCATCTTTATTAATTTCAAAAATGATATACTTTTTACAAGTAGCTACAAGGCTGCTGCTACTACTACTAATTTATCAGTAATATTTAAAGATTAGCTACACTCACCTACTGCACAGTGCAAAAGCTTGTAGTTCCTGCAATAAGAAAAATAATGAATATCAAATATTGCTCTTCATCATCACTTAGATTAGAATTCATTCTTATTGCTAACCTCTCTAGCCAAGTGTTTGAAAGTCTACTAAACAATCTAGCTGTATATTAAATGGAAAATTTGTCATTTTTATGAATAGTGTTATTATTTTATTGATATCATTATATGATAGCTAATTATGTATATATAATTAGTTAGTGCTGTGTGGATGCAGATCGCAAAAATTATAATCGCAAATAATAATCCAAAGAGACTAGAGAGGTTCAGATCACATTCACCTTCCTACCAAATACAAGAATAGTTTGTAAGCGAAATACTGACAAACAAAAATTTATTGTAACTCTAAACTGATTAGATGGAGTGAAGATTTCTAAATTGTTATTAGCTACTCTAAATTATTATTATTTCATCATGGCTAAATAAGGTTTTGTTTAAGGGTTCATTTAAAACCACAATCAATCACTGAAATCATATAATTAAGAAAGAAGTCTGTACACTAGTCTTAATATTATTTCAGTGATGAAATATAGCAATCTTTACTACTAATTTCCCTAGTGTGTTCATTTATTTATTTGCTGTCCGCTTTTGCTCGACGGGAATTAAACATGAAGAGTGTAACTATGATACACACAGGAATATATTAACTTGATATTTAAATTCTTTTGTTTTTATTCAATTTTAAAATGTTTTTTTTATCTATAAAATAAATTAGACCATGCAGAAAATTTAATTTTAAGTGAATTCATTAAAAGCAACCTAATAAGGGGTAATAAATTGGTATGGGTGATGACCCGTTATTTTTAACGGGAAAGTACACTATTATTACTTATTATTAGATTTTGACAAGTCTATTTCATTTAGGATGAATTAGCTATAGACCCATTAAATTGTTTCAAATTCAACTAGAGTTATGTAATTGATGATACTTAGCTATTGAACCATTGATTTTTTTGCGTTGGCAATCTTTATGCTCCATCGCAATCTCCTTTTCATGTGAAGCTAGTTTTTGAAAAGAATTTTGTTTAAAGAAATGGTAATTTGTTTAAATGTTTATCAGCTTTATCTATGACTAGCTAAATTATTTGTAGAGCTGGTTAACAAGAATAAAGAAGTTATTGTGTTGGGTTAACAACTTACCATGTTCTTGGAGAATATGATATGTAAACTTTGTTTTGGAAAATAGGAAAATTAGAAAACTGAATTAGAAAAGAAATTGATTTATATGTATTTAATTGATATTCTTTTATGCATTTTTTATTGTGGCTATAAACATAAACTCCACCTACCTAACGATGAAAAATTTTAGTAGGTAGCTACAAGTATTAAAATGTGATTCATATTGTTAGCTATTGGATATTGAAACTAACTTTTATGCAATTTTTAGGAGTGTTTATCTAATATGAAAGATTCTGACTGAAATACCTAACAAACTTCTTCTTGTTTTTAATGGAAAAATAATGTCTTTTTGAACAAACAAAAAAAAACTTAAAATTATTAAAATTTTTACACCTGGAATAGTTGTGTAGATTATGTAACTATACTGCTTGAATATATAATAATATAGCTATGGTTTATTTGATATAGTCAAATGAAGATCAATATTTACCATTTTATGTAGCTATTCAATTTTTTTCAGAACAATATATAGCTATAATACAATGGCCGATAATCAACCAATTCGTGTTGTTGGTGAACCATCCACAAGTAATCAAAAAGTTTATGATGGTTTACTTCTGGAAAAACCAGCTTATGTAGGTCAACTTCCTGTATATCCTGCAAAAAATGGCAGACCAGCTTTATATCCAGCACAAGCCATCAAAGCATCAGAATATCCAACAGATAGAGAATCTCCTGATCCAGCACGGATCGTTCGTTGCAATCCAGCACAAGAACTATATCCATCAGAAGATGAATATCCTTCACAACCTCAATATCCAGGTTATCCTCCACAACCTCAATATTCAGTTCATCCTCCATATCTTCAATATCCACCACAACCTCATTACTCAGCACAATCTCAGTACCCAGAACAAATGCAGTATGAAGGGACATCAGCACAACCTCAATATAGTGGGCAAGTAGTATATCCTCCTCCACCTGTCCAAGGATCTGCTTTTCTAGCACCAGTATACCATGCGCCACAACCTGTTGCATTTTTAGTCCCCGCTCAGCAATATTATGCTCCAGTTCCCCACCACCCAGCTCATTTGAATATATCTAGTGGTAACTTTGATCCAGTTGCAGCTCTTCAAAGTGAAACTTTTGGTATGAATGTGGGCTACTCAGGTCATGAGCCGCATGATTTGAATGAGCTGCAAGATATGGTTGAAGGACAACAAATGAATCTTCCACCAGGAACTGTACAAGGAAATGTTGTAAGTTTGTGTGTGTGTACATTTGAATTTTTGACACATATAAATAATTTCATATCTCCTTCTATTAAGTTTTATAGTTAGTAACAAAATGGAATGATATCCTGGTGTGTACTGTCTTCATAGATCGAATCAGTTGCTGTAGCTTAATTAGTAGCTAATGGCTTTCAGGCACTCAGATACTTCTTCTCACCTAAGGTGTTTCATTTTTCATCTTTTTCTCATTTCTTATTGCAGTTTTTATTAATTAACTTACAAGAGAAATAATGAGCAAACTCCTAACAGAGGTTAAGTCTTTCTTCAGAATTTTTACTTTTTTAAGCTACAAATGATCAGAAAATTCTTACTCTGCAGAAGTTCCACAACTTTATTGTTTAGGATTCTCTTACTGAACAATTTTGGTATCTATAGTAAGGAGAACATTGTAATATGGTAAATGTAGCTCCTTTTAACACCTAGTAGGCAGCTGATATTGGAAATAGCTACAGCTAGACTCTCTGAGTTTGAGTTTTGTAAGACCATCTGCTTGTTCCAAGTTTGTGACTTTTTTGATTAACTGATAAGTTACTGTTGGTCATAAAGTTTGGTTATTATTCTAAATATATTTATTTGACAGTGTGAATTAAGGAAACAATTTTCTATTTGATGTTTAAACTTCATCCATTAATTGGTGTAATTCTTTCTAGGCTCCACCAAATACCAAAGGAGGGATACCAATGAGAAACAAACCCAAACCTCAAAACCCGTATCAAGCTTCTAGAAGAGGTAATTATCTAACTTTAACTATCCTATCAGAATTATACATTTTTGGTAAGCTATGTAGTAGCTAGCTTTGTAAAAATATTATGGATATATTGTATAGATGACTTAGGTAGCTATATTCTTTGACAATTTTATTGGAAATGTTTTATGAATAGTTGTTCACAATTGCAGTCATCGCAATCAAAGCAAGCTTGAACCTAAAGGTTATTGTAGCTTTATTAGTAAAGTCACCTTGTATCCAGAAGTTGCTACTGCCAGTAAATAAAGGGTTAAATAATGTGACATTTGAATATAATGTGCTTGCTTTTATTTTCTTATATTTCAGTACATAGCTAGCTATCTTTGGTTTAATTTTAGAGATGTAGCTATAGCTAACTTTGCTCTCTACATCAAAATCTGGACAGTTGGTACTTTTTCAAAAGTGTTTCATTGCTCTTTTTACTGACAGGCAAAGTGTTTCATTGCTCTTTTTACTGACAGGCAAAGTGTTTCATTGCTCTTTTTACAGACAGGCAAAGTGTTTCATTGCTCTTTTTACAGACAGACAAAGTGTTTCATTGCTCTTTTTACAGACAGACAAAGTGTTTCATTGCTCTTTTTACAGACAGACAAAGTGTTTCATTGCTCTTTTTACAGACAGACAAAGTGTTTCATTGCTGTTTTTACAGACAGACAAAAGTGTTTCATTGCTGTTTTTACAGACAGACAAAAGTGTTTCATTGCTCTTTTTACAGACAGACAAAGTGTTTCATTGCTCTTTTTACAGACAGACAAAGTGTTTCATTGCTCTTTTATCACTTAGCAATCCTGTTCTTTAGCAAGTATCCAGTTTTGTTGTCGAGACATAGCTAACTGTTTCTGTTGTACGTATCATACCTCACTAAATTGACCTCTGACTCTAGAGAGATCCAAAACAATGGCTAAACTTATCTGATTCGAGAGATTTGGCATTATAATAAACATTGAGGTTATCTCATGATCATTATAGTGAACTCAGTGACAAATAAAGGAATTTTTGACATTCCTGTTGTATGAGTGTTAATATTAAATGCTAATTCTTTTGGTTGATTTAGTTTTTATATTAAATTAGCTTTATCATATTAGCTCAGCTCATAGTTTTGAGTTCAATTTATACTTAAAAAATTTAGTCAAATGAAACCAAATCATTTCTGAATAGCAGACATTTATAAAGGTAAGTAGTTTAGCTATATATTTTTGAGTGATGCTGTGTGTAACTTTAAATAGAAGGTATAAATAATATTGCAGCATTACTATATTAGGATGCATGGGGAATTGTTAACTAGACAAGGTCATGCTGTTATTGTGAACATTTCTTGGCATTGAGATTCTCTTATGAAAACGCATCTGTCTGCATATTTCAAAATTTAACATTAAAAATAAAGATATCAGTTTTATAGAATAACCATTCATGAATTATTAATCTTATTTATTATTTCACAGCTCTACTTACAAGTGTTCTATCTGTAATTTGCACAGGTTTATAAGAATTAGCTACATGGTGACCAATATTGAAATATATTTTTCAAATTAGCTATAGCTTGTTTGAAGTAGCTAATTATTATATAATGATGGCAATGTCTTTGAAAGTAGTCGTCAAGTATTGACTTTATCCATGCAACTTAAAGCAGTTAATATTATACTGAACTATAAATATGATTGTAGTTTGGCATTTGCAAAAGATTAATGAAACCTAAATAACTGCAGTTAGCCCTCTAATCTCTAGACCTCTGCTATTTTAAATATATAAATTACATTAGTTATTATTATTAGCAAAGATATGTTGATGGTGAATGATTGTATTTAATATTTTCTTGAGTGATGTAAACCATTAATATTGTCATTCATTGCTTCGTTAGTGGAATGAAAATGAACCTAGACATATTTTTTAATAAATTTTACTCCCATTTTATTATAATATAATTTTTATTAGCTAGGTACTTGATCGAAAATGGTGAACCGTCCGATAATTATCCTATTTTGTACAGTAGGAAAGAGAATATTTTAACATCAAATATTTGGTATTAAATGGATTCTCTTCTTACTACAATCTCTATTAAAAGAAGCAATTAATTCATGAACACATATTACAGTAGCTATACATTTTAAAGGTATTTAGATTGAACACTAGCAAACGATATGATCCATTGACACACATGTGATAGAGTGAGTTTCTGCCTTAGATTTTTTGGCACTTTTTACTCTCTCCCTTGAGTCCAACCTGCACATTGGCCTTGGGGAGTCCTGGTACCGTTACTGAAGGTTACATGTAATGTATCCACATTCAATGGGTATATCCACTAGAGAGGGGTAATGTATCCACTAGTGATACGTATCCACAGTTCCAGACGTATCCAACTATATCCATAATGTATATCTTCAGATAATAGCTACCTATATTCCTATTCTTAAAGTGCAGCAATATCCATTTCATTGTGAGAATATCCATACCCACAGTTCACGATGGATATATTCATTGGCAGTGGATAACAATAACTTAAAGTGGGTTTATCCCTTGGTGTGGATATATCCAATAGAGATATGTACCCATTGGTTGATTTGACAATTCTTGTGTCGTATATTTTTCACTGCTTTAAAGTTTAAAAGTGTTACTGTTAGTCTGCACTCTAATTCTTATTATTAGAGGTTATTTAAACTCAACATTGTAGGTTGTTTCGTTTCAAGCTTTCGAATAGGAATCTTTCTATCTGAAAGCTTGGGACCAAAGAAACCTACAACGTTTGGTTTAAATAACCTCTTGATAATATGGATATCCCTTTGAGTATAAATTTTTTCAATTAAATCTTATTCTTAGCCACAATATCTAATTGTAAGCTATTAATGCTGCTAGCTATTTGTAAAAAACTTACTGTAGCAATTAGTAGAATGGTGCTTTGATACGATTATCTGAATTATAAGTTTATATATCTTATTAACATAAATGCGTAAAATATTATAAAAGATTTCATGAGTTAAATTTCTTTTATGTACAGATGAAGTACCTGTGCAAAGGGCTCCTAAGGCTGTCCCCCCAAATGTTCTACAACGTATGAGACACAATGGGGGTACCCCCGACAAAATATGCATATTGGGTTTGCTCAAAGAGTCCATGGATAAAGGAACTCGAGTCAAGGTAAGTAACTAATATTGGTCCTTTATAACAATTTGTACTTAGCAGTAGCTGCAATAAAATGTAGTTAACAATAAAATGTAGTTAACAATAAAATGCAGTTAACAATAAAATGTAGTTAACAATAAAATGCAGTTAACAATAAAATGTAGTTAACAATAAAATGCAGTTAACAATAAAATGCAGTTAACACTAAAATGCAGTTAACACTAAAATGCAGTTAACAATCAAGTTAGTAATTCCTCAGTTTTTTTACTATCTAAAACAGATAGCTAGTAGCTAATTCTATCTGTTTTAGTTTATTATTATGTCTCCGTTCCCTCTGATTTAATCTATAGTTTGGACACGTTGTTAATTTCTTATTTAGTAGCTGGCTAACCTATGGCTCCATGGAGCAATACATTTCCATTGAATTTATGTGACGTCACTTCGAACAAGGTCATTTTCTTCTAGACAAAGAGGTAAAAACTAACACTTCCGGATGCTTTATGTGGAGGTGGTCTTGAGAAAGGGGGCATAGGTCGAGGTTTCTGGGAGGCATTTTTCTCTCTCTCCTTTCAAACCTCTCACCGAACAAAATGAATAAATGATAATATCTTAGATCAATGTATTAAAGAGTGTAGCTACTTAATAGTTTTTGATTGAAAATTGATAATAATTATTAATATATTATCTACGAAATAATTTTGAATTAGTAGCTATCTATCAGTGGTTTAGTAGCTAGGGTAAGTTTTTAATTATTGATCGAGTTCTACATTTTCGTTTACTTGAGAAAAAAATGTAGCAATAATAATTATTATTTTTATTGGTATCCATAATATCTGCTGCTACCTATTAAAAAAATGTTATTTTATATTATTTCTTACGTGTCCGAAAATGTGGAACTGACCGATAAGAACTTACCCTATCATTTAACTAAATCGTATTTAATGTCTTACATTTTGACATTATACCCAAGATTAGTTTACCATTTTTATCTAGTTAGTTACCAACAATTCATTGGTATGTTTTCTCTACTTATTTCAGATTTACACTCGCAACGACAGAGGCATCAGAAGCGTGATATCAGCCATCGTTATCGCCTTTGATAAGCATTTCAACATGATCCTCAGGGACGTGGTCGAGACGTTCATCTCTAAACACTCCTACAAGAGTCCTATTCTGGAAGGTGAGTCATTTCCATAGACATTGATTATAGTTATTATACTAGCTATGAAATTGCTTTAAATAGCTACTCTCAATTGCTTAGTAGTTATTATAGAACAGTTAGGAAATCTGTAGAGTTTTCGTTGTGATATTTTCATGGTTTCATTATTTTTGCTATGGTTAGTTTAATTTTTGTATGAATTACTGAAATAGCTAACTTTTTAAGAGTGGTCAGAAGGAACCCAATTTTAGAGTTAATCAATTTTATGTATCGTGGCTGCGTCATTTGGTTACTATCCACAATAACTTTTATCGCACAATGCTCTTAAAAGACTTTATATAGCTTTCACATGGAAATGATTTAGATTAGTAGATTTTATATTCCGTACAGCTGAAGAGTTGACCTTTTTATTAGCTAAATAATAAACACTATTTAGGTGTCTGTGATAATAAATAAATATTCAACTTATTCAGCTAACTGACCTTTAGTGTTTCAATAAATAACTAAGGTAAATATATTCTCCAACTTACATATTTATTGTGTTAATGTTTATAATTAGGCTTTAATTAATTGAAAGCAGTTTTTGTAAATATCAGCATAGTGTTGTCAATAATTAATTGAATGATCAATATATTCAATTTTGCGTCTCTGATAGCTACGAATTCATATTTTATAGATGTTGATATTCATTATTATTTTCCATTCTATTTAGCCAAGCAAACGCAGGTGATAAATGATTCAATGGAATACCTGAAATAACTCAAATTTGACCTATCACGCATATCTTGATTTAGTATTCTGTAGAATAGATACTTTAAGAATTTCATTTTGATAGGAAAGGAAAGTCCGACCATCAAGAAATAATGTAGTTCAAAGTTAAGGAATTCAGTTCTCTCGTTTATATCTTATCCATAACTACTTCGAATACTTTAGGAAAACATGTTGAATTCTTGTATGTTTAATTGCTGAACTTTTCGGTTTTCTGTAGCTAGGTTGAGTTTTTAAATTTATTGTTAATGTGTAGCTACTTAATATAAAAATCGCTATAATTATTAGCTAAGGTATTAATATTCCGAATTTCCGAATTGGGTGTTATGCAAATTGTGTAACATGGAATCAGGTCAGATGATTACCAAACGAACATTGGCTGATGTGTGCCTAGTTGCGCCATAGAACCTAGACATTGAGCACTAGATAGCTAGGAAGTGAACAGAGTTTCCATGTGCAAATGTCAGTGAGCGTTAACACGGTGAAAGTGTTGTGGCTCGGTAGGAATAGCACTGTGTGCATTGCCAGTAGTGCACTGTACACACTAGCTAATACGTACACGCTATATGTGTCAAGGTTGGGGTGGATGGGGAGGCGTCATTCATAGGATATACTTTGGGGGCCGAAGGAGTGAGTCGAAGGAAACTGAAAGTATTGCTGGGGAAGTCCTAGGAAATGTGTAACATTTGTACGCTTTTGAGAAGATCTTCTTCGTACTGGTTACATAAAATGTTATATTCGGTAGCTACATATTACGAAATAAATTGTACGAGTTACTTATAATATGTAGGTCCTGATGTGTGATCTCATTGGCTTCAATTTAACAGTGACACACTTTTAAATGTGTTGCTCTCTATTGATGTGTTTGGTGTAGGTACTTCATTGCTAGATCTAAAGACTCTATCTTTCGATGCCATAAAGTGTGTCACAATAAAATGATGTTGTTTAACGATATCCTTAAACTCCATTCTCTCAGTCACCATACACTTTCACGTATTTTTCTATTTATACCTACTAATAACTGCTGCATTTTATTATCGTTAATTAGCATTTTCTTTCCTGCTTTTGGTTACATAAGAAGTTGTTCTTTTTCCTTTTGGTGGCCAGTCAGTCACATGTGACCTAAATGAAGTCATGTTGTAACTCATAACTAGGCACCCCCATAATACCTTATGTCAATACCTACACCACTAACAAGGTTATCGGTGCAACTGGGTCAAGTTTAGGCGTGTGTGTGTGTGTACGTATGTACGTGAGGGGATATGCACTGGCACGTAGCACGCATGCGCGAACACTTATCTTGTGGTAGACTACTGATAGTAGCGAATGTTATCACTTGACTACGGTTGGTAGAAATATGTACCACTCAGTGTACGTCATTTATATCCTGAAGATGAACTGAGATTTTGATGTGACATGACTTAATTTCAACTCTTCAGCTTATATTACAATTTTAAATATTAAAACTGTCAAGAAAATTGTATTAATTATTAAAGTTTAATAATCGTCAGTTTTACGTTATTGAATCGATATCATAATTTTGATTTATAAATTTGATTGGGAACTTGACATTTGATTGAAATAATTGATTTGTCAGTTAGTTACTTCCTACTTCTCAAGAGTTATTGAAAGTTACTATTTTCACAGTCTCTAATATTGATCATTCAAATCACGACGAAGGTTACCACTCTGCTCTAAATAGGCCACTGGGAATTGATGAACATGTTATACGACTTGGTATGCTTTCCTACCGTCAATATAAAATGTTTAGCTATACCCATTTACTCTCCATATCAATTGATAATAAATAAACATTACGTTCTGCAATTTGCGAAGGTAATAATTATTGAATTATAGTATTATAAATTAAAGAGTGAGTGCTGCCACCAGTGCTTGTGTCTCTTTTCGTCACTTTTCTGGGTAAGTGACTGCATTCAAAGGAGTAGCTTTTCTGCGTTCATGAGCATCATCACAGACTTGTTATTGGTAACTTTGTTCATGGAGCCACTTTATTTTCTTACTGCTACTTCCAGTCTCTTATACTTTTCCTTTTGACGTCAGCGACATAGCCTTTGGTTCTTATGCAGACGTTACACCCCAACTAAATTATTTAATTAAATCTTTATACGTTGTCACCACCGTAATTGTTCAATGCTTCAATTTTTGTTTAAATCTTAATTTCAAATTTTTGATAGAATATTATAGTACGTGCATGAAATTTTAATAAACTGCTTTTACTTTTCATCAGATTTCTAATTTTTCTCTTTACTAATAACTTATCAGTATTTTTCTCTTTCTTGTATCTACTCTTTTCGTTACTAAGAGTGTTTATCTACAATAAGAGAGTAAAGAGTGGAGTAAGAGTTGATACCAGCAAAAATATTCTCAGGTCTGTAGACATGAATAGTTGAAAACAATTAAGTTTCTCTTCACTTTAGGCAAATAATTACATTTTAAATGTAGCTTGTCCCCAGAGGCTCTATCCTGAAGCTGTCTGTGGTGAATAGAAGAGAAGGGGGGTGGCGTCCCTTGGTCCCCGAACTGTTATTATTTGGTTTATGAATTGTTTCTTTTCATTTTTTTACCATGTTTCTTTTCATTTTTTAACGCTACTTGATTTGTGTGATGCGTGAAATATTAATTTATTTAATTTGTAATATTTGTATAAAATGTATCGTACAAAATCCCATGTTTGTTTTAAAGATAATAATAATCACAAGTCAATGTTGTATCAAGTTGGATGAATTCATCCGTGAGTAATTTATTTTGTATCATTCGTCTTAACATGTATTCTTAATTTTTCGAATACTCTTTTATCTGACTTTCTCGAGAGGTGTGCTACTTACACCGCATTGAAATCACTGTACAAATTTAAAGCGACTTCACAACCTCTGGGGTACCTTTCACAACCCCCCTTTCATCACTGCTATTTTCTTTCAAAGTATCTAGAGGAGTAGAACACACACTCAGATCTCACTGGTAATACACTCTCTACATTTTATCTCTAGGATGATAAGGTCCTCACAAACATCCTTTTCTCCTGTCACTGCTATCACTGCTATTCCTGTCCTTTCAAACACCTCCTCCTCCTCCTCCTCCTCTAGCTCCCAATCTATCAGTCCTTGGTGTTTCCCTGACCTACAATCAAGTGACCCACTGTATGTGTAGTACAAGTCTAACGATACTAACGACATAATTACTTACCTAGTGCAAACCTCTTCATCTTTATTGCACAATGTATGCGTGGTTTATTTATAAACTTATCCGGTAGTGTTCTTAAATATTTTCTCTTCAAAATTCATAAAAATTATTGCAAATAAAAATTACCATTTAAAATCAGTTGATAAGGTGAAACTGATGTATTTTAATTAACTCTATTTCGATGTATTCACAGGGGCATCTTCTGAATTAGTTTTGTTTATTTTGTGTAGTACAGTTTGTTTTATTGTGTTTCTGTAACCTTGAAAACAATAACAAAAGAATTTATTTATCAACAACTAGTGTATGATTATTTTTACTATGCTCATGGTCTTTTGTGAACAAGAAGATGACTAATCTTTATATTGTCTTACTGAAAGAGTGTACGATCTACGTATAATGTTCTATTGCGGAAAAAAAATGGATAGCACCATAAATCGAGAAGGGGTTCTTTATTTATTCATATGTGCGTAAACTACATTTCAATTCACTGCAGGTATTCGTAAATACTCATAATTAGTAAAAGTAGGTAGAGTAAGTTACGAATTATCGGTCGGTTCCACATTTCTGTCATAGAAGAAAAAACGATATAATAATTGTTATTTAATTTATATTTTAATTGGTATCCATGTACCTGCTGGTAGGTATCATGGGTACTAATTAATATAAAAACCAAATAATATTTATTAGCCTAGTTTTTGATATAGTCTTGGCGCCACCAGAATGCAATCACAGCACTCACTTTTTCTTAGTTTTTAATGTTTGCTAGAAGTATAAAGTCAAAGTACCAAACCAGGGGAGACATTTTCCCATTCATCGGCGCATCCTTCAGAGCATCGTAATGCGAGATGGCAATTCCTAACGGTACCCGACACTATCCTTGTGCTTTTCTGCGTATGCAATCCTGTTCAGGTTTTACTATTGGGAGTCACTGGCATTATGTCTGCTAAATCATTATATTTAATATTGCCAATTGAAATAGACGCTGAAAATAATATTGTATTACTTTTTTCTTTGAAATTTTTAGCTCCTCATTTTTTTGTTCCTATTCCATATTTTTCATATATGGTCATTCTTAACAATTCATGTTTTTTTTTTCTTCAAAAATTGGCATATGCATGCGTGCTTCTTCGAATCTTTTTATTCCTAATTATATATTTCATGAGATTCTATATTTCAATGTAAACCCATAGGTAGTTTTCCCGTTAAATTTAATATATTATCGGCTGTCTTATTTATTTGTTAACTACATGCCAACCCAAACGCTTCTTTGCCATTTAAAAACTGTAAATCAAACTGGTAAACATTAAACATATGTGAAACATTTCTTCTTTCTACGCATTTTTTTTTATATCTAATTGTAGAATGCGCTGCGTAACTGTTAAAGGCGTAATACAATGCGCATCTCGTAGTCAATTTATTGTTCGTGATATCCTACCTACCTGGTACTAACCATGTAGTTATTTTACCACTAATTACACACCTATAAAAACGCCATAAAACTAACACTTGGATAATAATATTATAAATTATTTGACGCGATAAGGTATTGTGTTTTATTCTGTAAAATTGTTCATTTGGGTTATCAAGTATGATATTTCTACCAAGGACAATCTTCTTGTGATTAGCTGTTGAAACTTCTATAGTACAAAGAATGTCTCTTAACCCTACAGACTGTCTCGAGTTTATCTCGCCAAGGATATTGCCCAATATTTGGTATTTGGGCATATTCGTCGTAGTGGCAGCGAATTAAAGTCCACAATTTACATATTTCTCGCATGACTTCATATCGCTCCCATATATTATATAGGATCTTTTTAGCGACTCTTTACAATGATGTCAGTGGTAGCTGGAAATATCAGCCACAAATTAAACAGCAAGTACACTAGGAACTCTTCATTTTCCTCTTCCCATGTATAGCGTCACTATCACTTCTCTTCATGCAGCCTATCTAATTATTAGTTATCGACATTAGTACTATCACTTGGTGATTAACTACATTCTCATCACTCACACTGCACTCTCATCACTCTCACTGCATACTCATCACTCACACTGCACTCTCACTTCACACTCATCACCCTCATTGCAGTCTCATCACTCTCATCACATTCTCTCACTCCATCTATTGTTTTATGTCACATAGCTACTTTCTCTTGACTGTTTAGTGCGTCATGAGAAACATCACATGAATGTGACAATAACTCACCATCAGTGTCATCAGTGTCATCACTCTGTCCATCAGTGTCATCACTTTGTTATTATCATCACATCGTTCAAGTTGATTTTTGTTGCTATTTTTCTCTTCAAATTTTACGTTGATCACACGTACGTAGTTTATTTGTATCGGTTGATTTAACACGCACACATTCCAGAGTATTACGCTGTAGCTGTGATGCAACTGATCGTCATTTAAGTAGTTAATTATAACCATTTTCTCCTCATACTATTCATCATCTCTGTGAAAGTAGTGTCTGTGTGTGCGTGCATATTAATATATTTTTTAGGCTTGGCAACGTCTGCGGCCTATAACCTTCTAATATTTCCTTGCTTTGCTACAAAAAAGTGTTATGGCTAGGATTGTGATGAACTTTCGCTAAGACTCTATTTTAAAGAATGAGTTACTTTGGGTGTTAATGGCTCACTGTGTATGCTCAGTGAAAGTAGCTAGCTATATTGTTTTAATGTTCAGTACTCTTACCTAACTTGTTCTGATGTTACTTCTATCTTTCTAATTTTCCAGACGACTTGTCCTCTTTCCAAGAAACTGAAGAGTTTGCAATTCCCGGTGATCGAGGTAACCAAAACAGGCACCCGCCGGTCCTACCCGCTCAACCCGGAGACACTAAAACCACCATGAACTACGCAAACGAAAACTATGAAGTTAGGGGTAAGACCTTAAAAGAAGCTAAACCTAGCAAAGAATCTGAGGAAAGTAGAGACGTGGAGACGTTGAACCGCTCCTTGAGGCTGTACCCCGACTTCATGCCTTACCTCAATGATAGAGGCATGAAGAGGAGGAGGAAAGTAAAGAGGAGTATCAGACAGAGGAGAGCCAATAAGATTTTGATGAGAGGGGAGCATGTGGTGCTAGTGGCTTGTTCCGATAAGAGGGGTGTTAAAAATGGAGGGGGGGGGGTTCATAACGAAGGAGGGAATCTATAATTTTTCACTTTTTATTAATTTTCTTTTATAAAATAAAATTCTAGTTTTTATTGATGTTAAATATAGGTTCCTCATTGAATTAATTATCAGTACGACTGCACTGCAGTTTTATCTGTTAGCTTTCAGTGGGAAACTGGGAATGTTATGAGAGTTTTCTCTGGATTTTAGAAGTTTTCACAATATGTTTTGAATGTCAAAGAAAACCACCAAACAGTTTCTGCTTCCTTGTTTGTGTAAGAGTTACTCCCATGGCTACTGAGACTGCATTTAATTGCCTTAGGTAGGAATGACACTAGACTGACTGGTCACCACTACAGGCTACTGGTACTGCTGCTAATCTCCGGTTATATCACAGTTTACAAACACTGATAACAATGTAGGAGAACATTATTGGTGACTGATCAGGAGAGGATGTGGTGAAGTGATCCTTTGAGTTCCTGATGCTTAGTAGTAGGGTACGTTACGAATTATTGGTAGGTTTTACATCTTCGGTCATATAAGAAAAAACAATATAATAATAATTATGTAATTTTATTTTTATTGGTATCCATGATACCTACAGATATCATGGATACCAATTAAAATAAAATGACTATTTTTATATAGTTTTTCTTATATGACCGTTATGTGGAACCGACTGATCATTCGTAATTTACCCAAGTTAAATTGTTTAATATAAAATGTGATATATGATCTTATAAGATTGTGATTGGTTACCAATTGTTTTAGAATAAAATTTCTTATTAAAGTATAGTATAATGTTTTAAAAATTTATTAGATTGATAATTGTAGTTAGATAGTTATGAAAAATGTCTTATAATCATTGATGAAAATCTAGCATGTACGTTTTACCAATGAAAACTATTATAATGGGTTAGCTATGTACTATGTACGAATGTGAAAGACTACTACAAACACTACCTCCATGTTATTGTAAAAAAAGCATTGAAATAATAAAGGTAAAGGACCAATTTCCAGATGCGAAATATATGCGGTGTAAATACTTCAATGAGGCATTATTATAAAATGCACCAAAATAGTAAAACACATAGTAATGATAATGATAACCTAGTATAATTATTACCCAGACTTATATTCGCATCTGATAATGATGACTGTATCCTATTAATATTGTGACATTGTTTTCCAAATATACCTTTTATTTGCTACTAGTTATTATTTACCTTCTATTGAAGTTGATTTGTGGAAACTTTTTCTATCTGCAAAGAAAATGAACAAATTAGTCATTTGGATTGGTATTTTTGAGAGTTTCTTTTGAATTTTACTAGCGTACACATTGTCAAATGCAATCACAGGGTTATAGTGAAACTGTTTAAGTACCGAGGAAAATAAACACCTCAATATGACGTATTCAGGTGTCTCGCTTTAGAGACTTTGCTTATAGGGTGAACTGGAGACACTTTGTGTCTCGGAATTTTCTGAGTAAGTGTTCTAACTATAATTATTAAATTGAAAAATGGTACCATGTATTAATTTATAAAAGTGTACATGGTGATATTATTCTTCAAACCTGTGTTAAAAAAATATTAATTACTAGGGGAAATGTATATGAACTTAAAAAAAAGCATGTGCAAAAGGTGGGGAATATACTAATAAAAAAATGCATACACAGACGAATATGCACATCTAACTATATACCAAAAAGATTTAATGAATATCTATACAGATAAGGAGATGTTGAGCCCTAGTATTTACAGCAATTTAATTATTTAAATAAATGTTAGATGATTATACCGAGGTGTGGATAACTAATTTATATTAACTTAATATATATAAATAGATGAGGCGTCGCTATTTGAATATAACTACAGTGCATTAAATTCACAGTGGAAGAAAGAATTGATGCTACATTCAAATAAGTAATTTTATTTAAAAAAAAAGACCTTATTTTATAAGTAATTTATTACTGGAACTCTTAATTGTATTAGGAGATATAATATGGAATTTATTTTCCTGTATGCTAGTGAATTATATTTCACACTCCACTGTTGAGTCTCATCATCTCATTCTATTATATTAGCTTCTACATATAATAAAAATGATTATAAACTTATATCTCTAATGATCGAAAATGTGGAACTTTTTCGATAACTCGGAACTTACCCTACCTCTAAATTATTAGCAAAGTAAATTAATCATTACACAGATGAATTATATTTTATTGCAAGTGTAAATTTTCTTCGGTTAGCAGCCGATGCACATTTTTTAAAATATATTTTATATTCCAGTAACTCAGTTTCTCTTAACCTTGTTTGCTGAGTCCGTTTCATGGGTTCGACAGTTCGGTTCATCATGTTTCCGTGTGAAATTCATGTTTTGGTCTTCGAACATACATGTGTATTTAAGATTCTAATCAGATACATTATACAAAGTGTATCTGCTCAGATACACATGAACAGTATTTTCAGTGTGTATCGAATTATCACCGTGTAGATGAGATTCCAAATCCTAATAAGTACCTAATATAATGATTTAATGTTTTTACCCAGTAAATATTATGTCAAAGTGAAATTACTTCGTTATAATGGTATTATATTTAATAAGTGCTGTACATTCTTTTGTTATCATTTCAATGGAAAGCTGCAAGGTCGGGGGAAGAAGAAGGGGGGGTATATAAGGTACCCCCCCCCCCACTCTCAATGGAGGGGGAGGGGTTACGCCCCTTGTGATATCTACTTCCGCCCGAAAAATTTATGCGTTACTGCTATTATTAGGGTAAGTTGTTAGTTATTGGACGGTTCTAATTTTTCGATCATGTAAGATGATCCTTATAGTGATGATAGTTATATGAAAGTTAATTAATAATCATTATATATTTTTTCTAATATGATCGAAAATGTGGGACGTTCCGATAACTCGTAACTTACCCTAGCTTTTCTATTTGGGGAAAAATTTAGTGCTCTTAGTTTTAGAATATTTCAACATACATACAATATTAATATTGAATTCATTTTATCCTACATAGGTTTTTCTAATGAAGATTAATATTTAAGAAAATAATTTATTGTAATCATGGTTTTAACGTTTACTTGTTTTTAAATTATTCGAATATTTCTTGACTTTCTTTACTATAGGTAGTACTTTAATTAACAATTATCTATTATTAGAACAACATTCACATTTATGGCTTCCTGAAATGAAATCTTACTTGGGTAAGTTTCGAGTTATTGAATGGTTCCACATTTTCGATCATAATAATTATTAGAAGAAATAAGTTTTTACTTTTCTGTTTATTTTATAATTGGTATCCATGATACCTGCAGGTAGTTTGTATACGAGTTATAATAACGAGTTGAAAAATATTGATTGTTATTCATTTTCAATATAAAATCAACAGTGTGGAACAGTTCTATAACTGGGAACTTACCCTATATTCAGTATATTTTTAGCTGACCACACATTGCGCTTCATTTTCCTCTCACTTTCTTCCTGTTGGTCTTTTTCACGGTGAAACGGTTCAGAGTTTTTACTTAAGTTGTACTTTCTCTTTTGATGTCAGGCATTGGGCTTTAGGAGGGGTTGTTCTTTAATAAAAGTTTACTTCTTTTAACTGCATAAATGATGCGAGTAATTTGTCAAACTGAATTTTACCGACTAACTTAATTTTACTGAACTTTGTATATACGTAATAAATAAGTAAGAAAGTAGAATTTGTTAGTATAACCACTAATACATAGTTTAACATGAAGTAGGTACTCTGTACTATATCATGTGTAAACCATTTATAGACAGGCCAATTATCATCCACACTCAACGAAAACGAAAGTAGTAGGTTCATATGTACTGTCAGTAACACCTTGCTACTACTGACCGATGGCTGTACCGTACTTGTGAGAGGGACTGTACCGTCCTATACGATATAATAGAAAGCGAGAGTGTACAGTGTCTCACTAGAGTGTACTGTCGTGGAGTACACTGTACTGGCAGGGGATGATATATGTAATACTTCATTATATATTAAGTTTTAGTAGTAAGATGATAGGCTAAGTTATGAATTATCGGTCAGTTTCACATCTTCGGTCATAGAAAAAATATATGAAAAAGTTTATTTAATATTTACTAAAAGTTAAATTTTGTTTCGGTGAAGTCATGTAACACAATTGTAATTAATTTTAAATTGATGATTATTGAGATACTTTAAATTGCGAAAAAGATTAAAGATCAACTCTTGAATATTAATTTCTTATTATTCAACAACTTTTAAAAAGCACAAAAAAGTTAATTTATCTTCTGTATATATTTAATGTTTTGTTATGGAAAATATGAATAGACTCTTACAGTGAAGAACATTCATTTCACGTAATAAAAAATCAAATTGAGGATAACAATCGAAATGAAACAACTAACTAAAAGAATGAACCTTTAATTATGTATGTTGCAGAATATATTAACTAGAAAAGAAATAAAGTGTTTCGAATGAAAGTCGGATATTTGAGTGAATTTAAATTACCCAATGATTAGTATTTTGCAGTTTTAATGCTATGAACCAAATGAAATTATAATCGCCATCATTCGCGCCAAATACCAAATAAAAGGCAGTAACAAATGAAGTAAATAAGAGCCTTTCTTAGATTGAATGTCAATAATAAATGAAATACCATTGAAGAAATGGAGTGAATTATTTAGTTAATACTGACAATATATTGTTAGGGATATAAATTACATTAATTTTACTCGATCTCATTCCATATTTAAATGCGATAAATTATAAAGATAAAGATTATAATTCCTTACTTGAAGTAAATATCAGTTTATGTTGGATACTTTTAATTTATTTAAATAATATTCTTTGTTAGGAATTCCTTTGTATTTTATACATACTTATGCACATTCAATAAAAAAATTTCCCAGCAAAATGCACATTTTTTATTCCACTAAGTTCTACGGAAGAAGTCAACATTTCTGCAATGAGTTAAAATATAAACATTATTTAAAAAAATAATAAATGAGTAAATAAACCATTCCTTTTATCAATAACGCAAAGTTGAAATTAATTTTGGTGTAGTAACCTTTTTGAACTTGACTCATGAGTATACTTTTTGTGGGACATATGGTATAGTGTACATGTAGTATATACAGTTTATACACTTTATATGCTGTAGGTGATGACTACCATGTATGTACAATACTATAGCACAACTATCTGAAAAAAATGCTAAAAAGAGAAGGAGCCATAAAATACAACAGCCAACGTTATTTATTATCATTATGATATTTTCTATACTTTTCAATATACATATTTTCTTTTTTCAGTACTCTTCTCTATGTGACAATATACACATTCTCTCTATTTGGGCTTGTTAAATATATATTGAAGAAAAGGGGGTTAAATTTTTTTAAATTAATTCTTCCATTTGAAAAATATTTTTAATTTGTATTGGTACAAATTAAAAATATTCTGATATGTTAGAGAATTGATATAATATATACATGTAGGTCAAGTTTGAAGTTATTGGACGGAAAATGTTATAGAAAAATATATACTGATTATTATTTAACTTTTATTTTAATTGGTATCCATGATACCTGCAAATATCATGGGTACCAACTGTAATTATTATACAGTTTCATCTTACATGATCGAAAATGTAGATCCGTTCGATAACTTAGATCGTACTGTATAGGTAAATTTAAAAATGATTTTCAATTATTGAATGACTAAAATGTAAATGATAAGCAGTTGTTATTTTAAAACTGCAAAATTTATTTTAAAAAAATGTTTAATGATCTTTTTTTTCTGACTTTATAACTTAATCCATTTCGTCAATTTTAACCAATTTAAACAATATAAAAATATGCATTTTACAACTCAATAATATAATGTTTAATATTTAACAAGTACAGTATATAGGACCATATTTTACACACTCATATATAACACTGTATTACATCGATCTATTTTTATATCATACATTTATATCAGTATTTATGTGTATCACAAGCATAATAAGAAGGGACGGCATTTTAGTTAAATTCTTACCTCAAAAAATTGGTTCAAAAGAAAGGAGCTCGTAGAGGGGCAAGGTATAAAATATTCCAAGTTACGTAGCACAGCACTGGTAATTAAACACCTTGTATCTCACGACACTAAAACAATTGCAAATGATGCTATACTTCTAAAAATATAGATTCTGAAAATAAATCAATATTCAATGGAAAAATAATAAAACAAACATAAAATCTAAATCAATGTACACCGAGATAGGATTGATGTAAAAGAAAAATAATAGCTTCATGTATATTTTTAGAAACTAGTCAATTGATTCATTTAATTACATAGGTAATTAAATATTAATTCACAATGACAATCAAATATCAATTACTTCATTATTATTTATAGCAAGAATTAATTTACTTTTTATGCTTTAATCTTCAACAAAAAGAATCATTGACGATAAATTCATATATCGAAAAGATACATGAAATTAGGTGTTATTTTCGACAGGTAGCACATCAATGTATTAAATTTAGAAAAACGTTTCACAAACTCTGTTTTGATTGTATATGTCATATACCATCAAAACCATATGAATATTGTACATGATTAGGTAAATAAGAAGTGTGTTGACTGAGTAACTTGAGTCTGGAAACCACGGAAGTAATGCTAGCTCACATATCTCTATACTCTACCCTTGAACTTAAAAGTTAATTGCTTTGATTAATATTCAATAGATAATCTAAAGTACGCTTTAGGGTATTTAAAGGAGTTAATATAATGGATAGGGGGGAAATATTAATAAGGAAAATATCCAAAAGCGCGTAAATGTAACCCAATCGAACGATAGAAAATTATTTTGCAACATCAGCTAAATTTTTTTCATTTTGGTTTTAATAACTTCTGAGATATTAATTATCTAATACTATAAAGGATATTTTGTTTACCTTCAGTATTTTAAAAATAGCATTATTTGCAAATTTAACAAACATTATATAGGAAAAGTTTCGAGTTGTCGAACGGCTCTACGTTGTCGAACATATAAAAGGTTAAATTATATAAATTTTCTTAAATGATCGAAAAGGTGGAGGTGCTTGGTAACTCGTATCTTGCCCTATATTACGATAATGAGAATTGCAGTTGTTTCAGTATTTTAACAGTCTACTATTGTTACACGGAATATTCTTTGTATGTACAAAAAATCAGAGCCAATATTTATCTGAAGAAGAGGCCAATTAGTTTTAAAATAGTAAGTGACTAGTACATCAGCCCTGCACATTTTACAAGCTTGGTAGTTTATTAAGTACAGGTGTATAGCCAACTATACTGTCAATGATTGAAGTTTTACCTGGTAAATATATATAAAATAAATGTAACTATTGAAACTTCAATAATCGATATTTGAATTCTCATCCGATATTGTTACCACAGTATTTCATCTAATATATATATATATATATATATATATAGTCTAACATATACACTATATTATGTATTTCATTCTCTATTGTAGTTTTTATCTTATAGATTATATATCACTTTTTTATATTCCATTATTATATTTTCGATAGTACTGGTCTTATTGTTTAAAAAAAATTCTATTGATTATTATATCGTAGTCTAATAAATCAAAAATATTTCTTACAATTATCATCTCTACAGTTTATTGATAAAATGCTGTTTAAAAAAAAATATATTTAGTTATCACTCTTCTTACCAAGTAACTTAATTTTATTTTTATTTTTCAAGATACGAATAAATGAATAGAATTTGATGACGTCATAATATAATAAATATTCGTATGATAAATATTCGACTCGTTGTGAATTGTTGGTAAATTTAAGGTAAATATTGATTATTTCACACAATAAATAATAAGAAGATTCGAGTCAAATATCAGCATATATTTCTTTTAAAATTTCTACTGTGACCTCCAACATGTACTATAGCATGTATAAATATTCTTCAGTAAATTCACTCACATTTAACACTGGTGCACAAAGAAAATGATAAACATTCACAATCACACTTTCATTTTGAAAGAAAATCACAATTTTATTTTGCACACATATCGTAGAAATATTTGTTAAGCACTGTACACGTAGTCACAAGGTAAAACTTATTTGATAGAAATTAATGTCACAGTCATGGCCAACGATGAATAGAAGGATTTCTTTTTCACTCACTGAGTAAGAGCGAACTGACACACACAACCGCACTGTACGACAGCACTGGCTAGAATGAGGTACAAATAATAATACGCTAACGATAGTGAGGGCTGATCGCACTGACTAAACCTATACACTACTCCATAGCAATAAACGCCTACCTAATATCATCTAAATTTCTAAAACATATATTTTAAACCCACTGTTCTTAAATATCAAACAATTTATTACCATGCAACCTATAATACAGTTTTGTAAGGAGATATAATTCGCAATCCGGTCGGTAGGTGGCACCACTATCATCAAATGAGTGCATATTTTGTGCCTAGTGTTGTGCTCTGAGAAGCTATTCACTGTGGCACTTGTTGTCGTCACATTTCCCCTCACGTTGCAGATATCATCACGTTTTCTGGATTAGGAGCTCTTTTCTACCTACAATTAAGTGAGAGTGACATGTGCCTTGTAAGGGTACGGTTACTATGCATGCGTATTCGAGCGATTTTTCGCACTGACGATATCGTCAGAACTGATCGTCAGTGCGAGGTGGTTACACTGTACGCGATTTCTGATCGTCAGTATGTTTCTGTCCAATTTATATTGTGGTCTAAACTATGTTTATTTGATATAATGTTCGGGATGAATTAGAAATCTTCCTGTGTGCCTCTGAAATTATAAACGCGACGCTAATTTGATTTCTATTTTCACTGCACATAATTTTTGAAATACCCAAATAGAAAAATGAGAAAAATTTTATATAACTATTCCAAGGATAATCAATTTCATTGAAAAAATTGTGCAGAGTCTTAAGCCTTTATATGAACAAATATGTATTATAAATAATTAAATAATATCTGTATTATCCCGATAGTATCTAATAATATATTTCCAAAACGCATGGGTAAACAGTAACAGCAATCGAAAGTAAGAGAATTAAACACAAAAATGACCGAATCTATCGCTAGTCCCATGAAAAAATCGAACTCATTTGAACGCTGAAGTTGTTCTGAGGACTTCGTACGTATTCTGACGACCAAATCGCTGCTACTGAACAATTTCATCAGAAGTCGTCAGTGCGAAAAGTCGCTTGAATACGCATGCATAGTAATCGTACCCTAAGAGCTAACTAATAACTAGGGTTGTGGCAATATGCTTTTAAAATCATAGATATCATAATAAAAAAAAATCTGTACTGAATTGTTCTAAACCAGTGGTTTATAAGATTCGATACCATTTCCTTTACTTTCGTCTATGATTTTATTAAGATTTATGATTTTAAAAGCATATTGTCACAACCCTACTAAATAGATCAAGACTTTGGACATACTTTTTGAAATTTTTATTCAAACCACTTAAACAAAATACTTAAATCAATTAGCATTTAGTTTAAAAAAATATAGAACATATATAATAATCTAAACTAATAGTTTTTATAATAATAATAATAGTTTTTCCTCTAAAGTTTATCGTAAAAAGACATTCACAGGATTGGGATTAAGATTTGATTCTTTCATACCGACATCTTACAAAATTAATTTCATTACTTGTCTTGTTCATAGAGCGTATGCGATTTGCTCGAATTATGTAGATTTTGATGCCGAATTATCACACTTGCGTAATTTTTTCTCTGGTAATCGTTATCCTCAAAATTTATTTGATTTATTTGTCTCTAAATTCTTAAATTCAGTTCATACTCCACTTAAACCTAAATTAACTGTTCCAAAATTTGACATTTTCGTATCCCTTCCTTATTTGGGTGATTCAAGCATTAAATGTAAACAAGAACTTAACTTATTACTTAACAAATTTTACCCCAAAATTAAACTAAATTTTGTTTTCAAAATGCAACCACTATTGGTTCATTTTTTCCTTATAAAGATAAAATCCCACCTTTACTGTCATCTGGTCTCATTTATAAATACTCATGTGGACAGTGCCAGTCCACTTACATTGGTGAGACCATGATGCAGTTAAAGGTGAGAATTTCTCAGCATAAGGGAATATATCCTTTAGAACTAATAACCCCTATAGCTCCCCACCTTTCAGTTCAATTCGTAATCATTCTTTAGATCATAATCACCCAATTAGATAATTTCAAAATTTTGCAAACTTCAAACCAGTGTGATATTCGTTTATTGGAATCTATATACATTCATAAACAGTCTCCATCGCTCAATGAACAAGCGAGTTCATTTAATTTAACTATTTTGGGTTAATAACTTATTATTTTCTATGATTTTTCTTTTTTCTTTATTATTTGTGAATTAGTTAGGTGACTTTATTAATATTGATATCCATAATACTTCTTATTTCTAACTTATTTTGTTTAAATCTATACTAATAACTTCCTTAGTGTGTTTATTTATTTATTTGGTGTCCTCTTTTACACGACGAGTATTAATCATGAAGAATGTAACTATGATACGCATCTGAATATATTGATATGAAATTTAAATTCTTTGAGTTAATTCGATTTCTATATTTGAATTTTATCTATTAAATATAGTAACATATCATGCAGGAAAATAAATTTTAATTGATTTCAATTCATTAAAAGTAACCGAACAACGGGTAATAAATTACTATTGAAAACCCGCTATTTTTAACGGGAAAATACACTAGTATTTAATAAACGTTTATAAGCCCATGCTTATACAGGGTGGTGCAAAAAAAGGAAACCCATTTTTAAACTAGTTTATTTTAAAAACTATCAATGCTTAAATTTTTCTAAAAACGCAGTTTTATTTGTTTACTTTTTCTGCATCTATCATGATAAACTATTATAAGTTACGACAAAAATTGAACATCTTACAGCGAATTAAAAAAAAAAGTAAATAAAAAGGGCTTGCGCGAGCACGAAATACACAAATATCATAATAGGGATAATTTATTTCCAAATGGTAGAAGTAAAAATATAATTAAATCCTACAATTTTACATTCAATTAACGTTTATGTTATTGACTCTTTCCTTCATGGAAATACATCTTCATCACCAATCACGATATCTTCTACAAAATGTGCATTTTTTTGCAGAAACCATTTTGCAAAATTATTTAGACTGTGCGGTAAATCAGTTTTAAGAGTTTGAGCCTTACATGCTTCTTCAAAGAATAATATCTTAAATCATGTTTAAAAATTCGGCGAAATGTCTCTTAAATGATATCCAATCCTTACCTTCTGATTTACATTTTTGTATCCTCAATATGCTGTTCATGAAAAAGATTAATGTTTTCATGTGTTCATTCTTTTCTTCTGAGACATGATAACTTTTTGTTCAAATTTAAGGTGGTTTCTTCCGTTTTGAACTTATTAACATTCGTCAATATGGTTTTATAATTGTTGGCAATCTTTCCAGAAAGCGTTGTTCAAAATGTGGTTGAACCTGCGTAAAACTTCCAGTGTTCTAAAAAATTTGTCACAACAAAAACTCTTTGTTCTTTTGAAAGCTGCATTTTGAGGGTTTCGAATAGGAGATACAAATTAACGGCGAACTGATTTTTAATATCAATTTTACCTTCAAAAACCAACTTTCATATGGTAATTATTTGTTTTACTTTATCTTATTTTTTACAAAAAATAGTAGAATTTAATGTTTGTACATCCATATAAAATGAAATATACTCTTATGATATTTTTTTCATATATTTCGTGCTCGCGCAAGCCCTTTTTATCTACTTTTTTTAATTCGCTGTAGGATGTCCAATTTTTGTCGTAACTAATAATAGTTTATCATGATAGATGTAAAAAAGTAAACAAATAAAACTATGTTTTTAGAAAATTTCTAGCATTGACAGTTTGTAAAATAAACTAGTTTGAAAATGGGTTTCCTTTTTTTTTGCGCCACCCTTTATAGGGAGCCTTCTCAGGACATTCGGGCAAACGTTCGTTATTATAGAAAGTTTATTATTGTTGAACGTTTATTATTATTAAGCGTTCATCATTATTAAAAACTCATCATTATTAAACGTTTTTCATTATTGAACGTTCATCATTATTGAACGTTCATCATTATTGAACATTCATCATTATTAAACGTTCATCCTTATTAAACGTTTTTCATTATTAAACGCTTATCACTATTATTAAACGTTCATCATTATTACACTTTCATCATTATTAAACGTTCATCATTATTACACATTCATCATGATTAAACTATGAGATCATTATTAAACTGTGATCATTATTAAACTTTCATCATTATTAAACGTTTATCATTATTAAACGTTTCTCATTATTAAACGTTTCTCATTATTAATCGTTTATCATCATTTACGTTTATCACTATTAAGCGTTTATAATTAGTGAACGTTATCATTATTAAACGTTTATCATTATTAAACTTTCATCATTTTTAAACGTTTATCATTATTAAACGTTTATCATTTTTAAACGTTTATCATTATTAAACGTTTATCATTATTAAACGTTTATCATCATTAACGTTTATCACTATTAAGCGTTTATCATTAGTGAAAGTTTATCATTATTAAACGTTTATCATTATTAAACATTTATCATTATTAAACGTTTATCATTATTAAACATTTATCATTATTAAACGTTTATCATTATTAAACATTTATCAATATTAAACGTTTATTATTATTAAATGTTTATCATAATTAAACGTTCATCATTATTAAACGTTTATTATTATTGACCATTCATTATTATTGAATATTCATTATTATTGAACGTTCATTATTTTTGAACGTTCATTATTTTTGAACGTTCATCATTATTAAACGTGTATTATTATTGAACATTCATTATTATTGAACGTTCATTATCATTAAACGTTCATTATCATTGAACATTCATTAATATAAACGTTCATTAATATCGAACGTTCATTATTATTGAACTTTCATTATTATTTAGAATACGAATGACAGTTTTCAATAATAATTCAATTTAACAAATTTCCGAATTTCTTCTATAATAGTAATGTTCATATTTCAATCAATCATTATAAGTAATAAAGTTTACATGATATATAATAATAGCACATCAAGAAGTTTATTTATTTTATACAGTAAATGTATCTCGTCAACACTTTAATCATTCCATCTATTTAAACTACGTTTGTTAACCAGTTTGGTAAACGATCTCCATTGTTAAAATTGCTAAATATATAATCATTTTATTTTTCAAAATAAATAACTTGAGAGTGTTTTTCGGGAAAATATGTAGTTTAAATTTAAAAACGAAATATTGAGTATTCGAAAAAAGTTGTTCGAAATAATTATTTACTAATATTAATTATTTGTGTATAATTTCTTATACACTTAATTTAAAGAGTGAACACTAAATATATTAAATTTTTAATCATTTTTCTCAGAGTTACAATAACATCATAATGTTTCTTTACCTATGATATTATTATATTACTAGTGTATTTGCCCGTTAAAAATAACGGGTCTTCAATACCAATTTATGACCCGTTATTAGGTTCTTTCAGTTAACTCAATTAAAATTTATCTCTTTCTGCATAAGCTGATACTCTATTGTATAGATAAAATACACTCAGAAATTGAATAAAAACAATTTAAACATCAAGTCATATATTCCCGTGCGTATCATAGTTACGTTCTTCATGTTTAATACCCGTCGTGTAAAAGCGGACACCAAATAAATAAATAAATAAACACACGATGGAAATTATTAGTATAGATTAATTGAGTACACCTCATTCATAAAAACTCAATCCAATACAAATTCATAAGACTACTAACGGTCTGCAATAATTGGGTAAGTTCCAAGTTACCGGACACTTCCACATTTGCAATCATATAAGAAAAAAATTTATAAGTTAATATCTTAACTGTAATAATTTTAGTTGGTATCCATGACACTTGCAGGTATCATGGATACCATTTAAAATAACTAGTTAAAATGTTTAATTTTTTTATATGATTGAAAATGTGGAATTGTCCGGTAGCTCGGAACTTCAATCCCGGTAGCTCGGAACTTCAATCAAGAAATTAGATAATATCTGAAAAATACTATGATTTCAATTAAATTATTCATTTGGAAATATAATTTGTTTCATTTAAATTCTTTGTTAGAATTTTTTAACTTCATATTCGATAATTGTTAACCTCATATTCGATAATTGTTAACCTCATATTCGATAATTGTTAACCTCATATTCGATAATTGTTAACCTCATATTCGATAATTGTTAACCTCATATTCGATAATTGTTAACCTCATATTCGATAATTGTTAACCTCATATTCGATAATTGTTAACCTCATATTCGATAATTGTTAACCTCATATTCGATTATTGTTAACCTCATATTCGATTATTGTTAACCTCATATTCGATAATTGTTAACCTCATATTCGATTATTGTTAACCTCATATTCGATTATTGTTAACCTCATATTCGATTATTGTTAACCTCATATTCGATAATTGTTAACCTCATATTCGATAATTGTTAACTTCACATTCGATAATTGTTAACCTCATATTCGATAATTGTTAACCTCATATTCGATAATTGTTAACCTCATATTCGATAATTGTTAACCTCATATCGATAATTGTTAACCTCATATTCGATAATTGTTAACCTCATATTCGATTATTGTTAACCTCATATTCGATTATTGTTAACCTCATATTCGATAATTGTTAACCTCATATTCGATTATTGTTAACCTCATATTCGATTATTGTTAACCTCATATTCGATTGTTGTTAACCTCATATTCGATAATTGTTAACCTCATATTCGATAATTGTTAACCTCATATTCGATAATTGTTAACCTCATATTCGATAATTGTTAACCTCATATTCGATTATTGTTAACCTCATATTCGATTATTGTTAACCTCATATTCGATAATTGTTAACCTCATATTCGATAATTGTTAACCTCATATTCGATAATTGTTAACCTCATATTCGATAATTGTTAACCTCATCCCTGCAAACATTTCCACATGGCATACACATGGATGCCATGTGGTTGGATGGTTATAATATGGCAATACGTTTTTAAGATGTATCATCTACATTGAAACAACCTAAACACTAAAATAACAGATGTTAACCATGTGTAATTTACCACATTGAAACCACATGTTAATTACCATTTCAATAACAGATGTTAACCATGTGTGATTTACCACATTAAAACTACATGTCAATTACCATTTTAATAACAGATGTTAACCATGTGTAATTTACCACATTAAAACCACATGTCAACTACCATTTCAAAAACAGATGTTAACCATGTGTAATTTACCACATTAAAACCACATGTCAAATACCATTTCAATAACAGATGTTAACCATGTGTTATTTACGACATTGAAACCACATGTCAATTACCATTTCAATAACAGATGTTAACCATGTGTAATTAACCACATTAAAACCACATGTCAATGACCATTTCAATAACAGATGTCAACCATGTGGTTACGCAATATCATAACCACATGTTTAAAAACATACTAAAACCATATGTTATAGATATTTAATTATAAACATAAAACATGGTATTTGACATGTGATTTTAATGCGGTAAATAACACATGGTTAACATCTGTTATTGAAATGGCCATTGACATGTGGTTTCAATGTGGTAAATTACACATGATTAACATCTGTTATTGAAATGGCCATTGACATGTGGTTTTAATGAGGTAAATTACACATGGTTAACATCTGTTATTGAAATGGTAATTGACATGTGGTTTCAATGTCGTAAATAACACATGGTTAACATCTGTTATTGAAATGGTAATTGACATGTGGTTGTAATGTGGTAAATTACACATGGTTAACATCTGTTATTGAAATGGTATTTGACATGTGGTTGTAATGTGGTAAATTACACATGGTTAACATCTGTTATTGAAATGGGCATTGACATATGGTTGTAATGTGGTAAATTACACATGGTTAACTTCTGTTATTTTCTAACTCTAAATACAATTATGTGAAAGAGGACGATCAATCTATTCATTGTATAATTACAGTAGAGCTCCACTATAGTCAACTCCTGTATAGTGAACCATCCTCTTTAGTAGAACCCTGTTTAGCGAACTTACTTTTATTGTGAAAATATTTAGTTTAGTTTGCCACAAATTG